>NQII01000733.1:40543-138747 GCA_002778355.1 Clitarchus hookeri
AACTGTTAAAATGATGACCTTCACTCAATCACTTTTAAGTCCATTACAAAATGTTGTATCGATTAATTCTTTTTTGGGTTTCATTCGTCAATAATAGCTCTTTAAATTTAGTCCATTATGTACTTTTCGTTACGTAGTCTTTTAAATTCAATATTTCACTAGACTGTACATTTCATTATAAATTACTCCCATTTATCTAACAATCTCTAAATAACGTTTGGCTTGTTGTACATTATGCAAACATATTTTGTCTTCCCCAAACCAAAAAAACAAGAGGTCGTGTCAGCCTATAACGGCATAGATAAATAAGAGAACTTTTCTGATGTTCTTGTACACACTAATTAGTTTTTGTACATTGTATTAAACAACTAAAAGATTTTTTTAAACAGATTTCGGATTGAAAAACTGAGTTCTTTTCTGGCGCAAGTGCTACTAGCAGTAACAGATCAGTATCTGACCCCATCTGTGTCGAATTGGCTGTGGAAAAATTCCTTCGGTTGTTTATTACAGCATACAAAAACTAATTAATGTGTCCAAGAACATCAGAAAACTTCTCTTATTTACCCATGCTGTTACAGGCTGTGGCATGGCCTCTTGTTTTTTGGCTTGGGGAAGACAAAATCTGTTGACATAATCAATAATGTACCACAAGTCAAATGTTATGCTGGGATATTTTTGGAAAAATATGTGTCTCGCGATGAACGATTAGAAAATGGGGATAAATTTATACTTTAAATGTACGGGCTCAGGAAATAATCAAATCTGAACGAAGCTCGTTAGTACAGAATTACATCTATGACAAGTAAATCATCTACAATAGTTACTGCATGGAGTTTTACAGCTGCAAGAAACAAGACAGAGAATGGCATTGGGGCCAAAGGCTTTGGTACTGGAAATAGGTTTTAAAACTTTCCTTTTTCTTCCATTTTCTGTTATATATTCATGCCTCCAACCCCAATCTAAAGGCAGCAGTATAGCAATAAACGTTGGTGAGATGCGTCTAATGTTGGCGGTACTTTCTCTTAGAGTTATATCTTTGAAATCTAACTTTGTTTTAGAGAAATTACCACCATCAGACGCAGTTCACCAACATTTATTGTAATACTGGATTGGCAATAAACTTCCGTCTACAGACTGTGCAGGAGACATGAGTATAAAACATAAAACTGAAGAAAAAGGAAAGTTTTAAAACGTATTCCCAGTACCAAAGCCTGATGACCTTCTCTGTCTTGTTTCCTGCAGCTGCAAGACTCCATGTGGTAACTATTGTAGGTGCAGATACTCCGGTCTGAGTTGTTCTGCAATTTGTAAAAACTGTAGTTGTTTATCATGCTTTAATTCTCCTAATTTTGAAAAAAAAAGTTGACTTTACTGTTGATTAGTATCAGCACCGGTTTTGGAAGCCAATCAATGATAAGTAAGACAAACATATAATAACTAAAGACAATCTGTGTGAACATTATGTTTTACTTTTATATGTGAGGTGGGTGGCACGTGATGCTGTCATCTAAAAATTAAAGTTCTTAAAACAAAATTCCTTTGCTTTTTTTTTTAAATAAACCATAAACCTGACAGCTACTAGTTTTAGCAAATCTGTGACATGGTGAGTCCTTAGGTTGTGGATAATCACAAGTCCATAATTAGGGAGGGGTGTTGTTATCCCCTCCCCCTCCCAACAAAAAAAATGCCATTAAGTAATGAAATGAAAATAAATTTGTGTGGACAGGTTATTAACTTTTTTTTGTGATTATCAATTTATAATATAGCAAAATGTTTTTTTGACAACTTGTTTATTTAAAAACACATAAAAAGTAGAAAAAAATGATAATATTTTCATTGGTTATTGAATTTAGTTTGGAAAGAATGTAAATAGTGTATAACATTAGTTCTGTTATTGTTTAAACAATAATTATATGTCTACATGCAAGAACTGCGAATAATCTCTCTCTCTCGTATAACTTGGCAAGATTGTGACAGTCAGTGAGCGGCAACTTGACATATGCTAAATAAACAATGTGCCATTAAAAAAATCCTGTATCAGCTGATGCATGAACGAATGAAAATTAATATTACATTGGCTATTCTGACTGCACTGCCGACGTACATCAAACAAGCAGAAAATACACAGATAAGAAAGAGTTCCTTGAGCCAGTAATAGGAGAAAAGTTAACTTTTACAATTATGGAATCAAGAGGCAGGCCAACGTGCTGCTACCTGTTGAGGAACAAGATCGGCTTACAACACACCCATCCACGCTATCTGTTAGCCAGATCCCGAACTACAACCAGCCAGAAAAATAATATAGTTTTCTTGTGTAAAATAACAAATTTACGAACATATACCAATGATTTTATTTGTCCGCGAGCTCTGTAAAATTTTTTAAGTAACATTTTTATTTCCGTGTACAGCAATTTTAATTACTAGTAATTTCTAATTGGGCCAGTAATCATTTTCGTTACGCTTACATTCATTACACGCCAAGTTCTCCTCCTGCAAACCCATATTTTTGTTGTTTTCATGTTGTTACCATTCTGTATTAATAAAATGAAGAAAATGGGATGCGCGTGAGTACTTTTGAAGAATGCTTACGTTATTCCATGCCACATATTTCTAACTCAAGCTGTTTAGTATCAGTAATAAACTGCTTTGCAAAAGTTATTGGTAAGTTGTTTGTTGCCAAATGAAAAGTTCATTGTCAAGCAAGTTTCCTGTATTACTTTTATTTCCAGTCTGAACATATTAGCTGTAACATCCAAAGTGTGATAAGAACTACAATTACCGTCTCGTAAATGTTAACCCAAATTTGTTGTCTGTAATAAATAAAAAAATAGTTAACAAATATTTCATTTTTTGCAAGGTTTTCTATTTTCACTTTTATAACCTACAATTTTTTTTAGACAGATGTGAGTCTATAAATACCTTAAATTTTTTTTAGCATTACAATGGAAAGTGGATTAGCTGACAGCGTGTTAATAAAATTAATATACAGCCTCCACTTTACGCACCAGCTGATGGCGAAAGGATACATAAACGAAAAGTAAACATTGGCGCTACTTTCGTCGAGCTGTTAAAATCTTGCCAAGTTACATGAGACAGAAAGTACGAAGGGATAGATGGAGGAAGTCTGAGTGTGCAAGCCACCATGCACGCTCTCACTTTTTAGCCTCCCCAACTGTAACCAATAAACTCCCCAATATAAAATATATACCATTTTAAAGATTAAAATGTGTGCTAAAACTTTTGTTAAAAATTTTTTTTATATTTTTATAATTTAAAAAACTACTTAACAAAAATAACATAATTCTACTTGAAAAAAATTAATACATTTTTTAGGTTTGTAATTTTATAATGCCCTAATTACCAATATTAGAGAACATGTTGTCTGGGTCGAAGTTAAATAACTATTGTTAAAGAATGAAACCCAAAAAATAATTAATTGATACATTTTGCAGCGGACTTACAAGTGATTCTCTGAAGGTCATTGTTTTAACACGTTGGAGGGGGGTGGGTTGGGGGAAAAGCACAATGAGGAGAAGCGATGAATTTTTAGGAAATACATGTGTCATAAGGATCGATCACCTGAGAAAAATTCAGCTTTCCCGTAGTTAGTTGCGACAAAAAACTTTCGTTTCCTGGACTAAGTAGTAAATAAAGTTTTAACATGATATTGTGCTTAATAATGACAAATGTAAGTATGTGTGTATTTATGTGTATGCATGCATTATGCATGTATGTATATTTGAAAATAAAAAATAAGATGGCACTTCTCTGGTCTCTCAGTGTATTGCTACTTGATATTAAAAACATGCAAATGAATTGAACAGTCAGTACTAAATTAGTAAATTAAAAATAGACAAGCACATACACTTTGAGAGCGTGCTGGAATAAAATATTTATATTTTAAAGAAATCTTTAAAAACATACCAACTGAAAAAATAAAAAACCATACATAATGTTTCCAATATTTTTTTAAAAATTGTAAACATACTCAACCATCGATATTATAACTTTTTCTGGTTCCCAGGAAAATTTTAGTTACTTTGGATGAGTCGTAATTTGATTTTGGACAGATTTTGACCCATCCCTGCTCCCTATATGCAAAAATTGGATCAAAATTTTACTTACGTAATTGTTGCACAACTGTGGCAGGCAAAGTACGTATTATATTTGTTAAATACAGTCAAATGTTTCCAGTGAATTGCTTCGTATGAACTACGCAATTGTAAGATTAAATTCGACTTATTTTGATTGACTCCCAAAAAAATTGTTAAAATAATAATTTATATTAACATTTTGATGACTTCTGAGATAAATTATACCCTAGATGAACATACAGGTCTTCCTCTCATCACCAAAATAAGCCTAGACACAGAACGCCAAGCAGCTTTCAGAAAGTGCAAACTACATTTTCACTGGCCTGTTGCAGGAAAATCTGTTGATTTATCATTTATATATTAACTTATTATCACAGGTCCATTACTTGGTCCTTCGTGGGCTTTATATACACTTGACATAAGGGTGGTGAAAGGGTAGATGTGCTAAAGCATGGCTCCCATTACTGTCACTCTGAACAAGCCATGTGCCATGTGCCTTTCCAAGATGGCAAGAGGGGAAGGAGGCTGGTCGGCTGCAGAGTCACGTACGCGCCTTGCGTGATCAATACTGTGTTCTGCCCACTCAAGGTTCGGCCTTGCCACGCCTAGCTCACGCACACATGCACCTGGCTGCACAACACCACATGCTCTAAGGACTCAGGGCACCTGGGTTTGAACTCGGAGTAAGGCATGTGTGCATGCCATTTAAGTGCTTGTATAGGTTAAGTTTATTTTGAACTACCCCCACTTCCCAATTCGCATAGTGTGTGTGCTTTAATATGCCATAGTTAAAAAAAAAAACTAAAAAGTAAAATTACAAAGTTTCGTAAATTCAATTTGTTCCTCTTTCTTTAAATCCAGATACTAATAATGATGAAAACACATTTCGCTAAAGACAAAAATTGAATAAACTAAATTCAACATGTCGAAGCTGTTTCAGCTGCTTGTGTCCTTATAAGAGATTTCATACTGTACAAATCACGAATAGATTATTTGCACTTACTTGATGAAATAGATCAAAACAGTTTCTGGCCTGTCGACCAAATGGTCAAGAATTCGTTTCTCCATTTTCTGTATGCGTTCTGCAACTTTACGTAGAAAGTCCGGGTGCAGATTCTTAACTAAGTTATATTCCTTATTCCAGAAGAAGGGAATTTTTCCGGCAAACAAATGCTTTTTGATATCTTGCAGCATCTGAAAACATGAACTAACAGTAAGTTGGTGCTTTTGGTACACTCTCATTAAAACAATGGGACTCAAATCTTAAGAGGCATAACTTGAGATGCAAAGATGTGACATTAGCTTTCTTCTGAGTGTACATCCATGGATATAGAAGCCATAAAGGTCACTGGGTCCAAGCTCCCACTGCAATTATGATGACCATGGAACCCAGAGTCATATTTATATGGGAGTTCCATGTTTACTGTTACTTCCTCATGATTTTCTTAAAAAAAAAAAATTAGTTTAAATCATTACTTTTATTTCAATATAAAACATATTTAAAGATATGTATTTGAGATAAGGCGAGCACCACAAGACAATTCAGGCTATGAGGAGTTCGCTACAATGAGAAATTAAAACATTTTCGACCTGTCACCATGATGACAAAAATAGGCGGTAGTCAAACAATGCATGGAGAATGAGGTAAATTAACAGCCCGTCTCTTGAATTTGACTTTACAAGAGTAATGTAATATTTGAATACATTTTTATGTAGAGTAAAAAAAAAACATATTTTAATTAAATTTGTCAAGTAGTCCAATTTGTTCTAATTTCAAGGAAATTTTTTAAAATAAATTTATAGAATTTAACTCACTCATATTGGAATACTTTTAATAGTTGACAATTTTGTGTCACTGGCAATACATTATTAATTACTCCCTGGCACTGATTGCAGGTGTAATAAAAGTACCAGCAGTCCAACACAAATAATCTTCAGGATATTCAGCAATAAATGAAATTATATTATATTTCCTAACAAATTTTTAAAAAATAAATTTTAAATAAAAGCATGATGATAGCAATGCTCCCTTCACTCCCGAATGGGCATGGGTATAGAACTGGTGTAGCAGGATGATGGGTGGGGAGGGGNGCGAGCTTGGCAGCATAGTTGTGTCCCTTTGTTAGGATGCGTATAACTCCCAAAAAAATCAACCAATTTTTATTCAGTTTTTTTATAAACCTTTCTTTCGTTCCCACGAGTGTTTGTACAGCTTTCTTTTTTATCTGTATTACCTGCAAAGGTACTACAATCTGCAAAAAGCTTATTTTTACCATGCTTTCGCGTCAGGAAGCGCCTTTGTTGACAGCTGTCTGTTTTAAAATTTCAGTTTGTTGTCCTCAACGTTTTTTTTTTTATTGTTTTCAGAATGCCACGCGCAAGACCAAACATCAGAAAGGTGAACTGATAGATCACATATTTCCAAACATCGCAATGAACTATGTTGATCACAATTGGATAGGCGAGCGAGCAATACTTGCAACAAAAAATAAAGATGTTTACGAAAATAAAGACAGCATCCTTGAGAAAATACCAAGCGAACATGTCACATACAAATCTGTAGATGTAACATTACACGAAAATGAACTGGTAAATTATCCATTAAAATGTATAAATATGCTTCATGTTCCAGGATTGCCTCCACATATATTAAAATTGAAAATAGGAGTGCCAGTCATTTTACTTCGTAACATCAATCCACCAAAACTTTGCAATGGCACACGCCTTTCAATAAAAAAAAATGATGGGCAATACTATAGAAGCTACCATCTTGAAAGGTGCTTTCAAAAGGAGAAGATGTGCTTCTTCGCAGAATTCCATTTATTCCATCAGAAATTCCCTTTCACTTTAAAATAACACAGTCTCCAGTCAGATTGGCATTTGCAATGACGATAAATAAAGCTCAAGGGCAGTCATTGCAAATGTGTGGAATAGATTTAGAAACAAAATGTTTTTCGAACTGGCAATTGCATGTGTTGTGTTCTAGAGTAGGAAAACCATCCAAATTATTCATACGTGCGGAAGATGGTAAAAACTTAAAAACATTGTATACAAAAAAGTACTTCAATAATAAAGATTTTGAAAATCATATACTTCCTTCAATTAATTTCACAGAAATGAATAGAACCAAAATATTTTATGCGACAGCAACGCGTGGCAGGGTAAGTAAGTTTCTTATAAATATGGACCCCAATGGAAAAATATGCTTCCTAGCCATTAGGTACATTACACTATGGACTTCCAGACACCCCAGTTGGAAGGGTGGCTGTTTCCACCCCCTTGGACGCTCCATGCTGGCGGGATACTGTTCATGCAGGAGGGATAGCCAGCTATCGCCTATTCATTACTCTCCCCTCTCATCCCCCTCCACCATGACAGAGGTGTATTTAACTGTCATGCACAGACCTATCGGGACAGTTTTTTGGGCACAACGCCTCGGTTATCGGCAGTTTTTCGGGCCTACTCACCAATGTAGTTTCATGCCTTAGTGCTAAGATGCTTGCTTCGTGAATAGCTTGCCAGCCATCAAGTAACGGTAAGTTTTGGACAGGAGTTGACCGCATCTAAGTGGGCTGCTGGCACGTCTGTGCCGGCATCTCTGCCAAGATGATACAAGGGTCGCCTCTGCTCCTAAACCGATGACGTGAACCACGCGTCCATGAGCTTCATGTGCCCACTCTGACCGCCGCAGTCACAACTAAACCAGATACACCGGGCCGCACCAACCACACCAGGCCAAGAGTGCATAGTGCAGGTCGACAAGAATCGAACTTGCACCTTCTTGCCGACAAGGATTACATAACTCAAGACACCACCCTACTAATTTATTGCAAGAGGTAACTCTTTTAATAAATAGGTAGGCGATCCTAAATGGTGTTTACCCCAAAGCCACAGCCGTTGGGCGCACTGGCAATTGGTCGTTGCGTCGTAGCAGCTCGCGCCGCGACATACGACGTGACGCACCACCAAGTGGCATCGAACTGGCTTGTAGGCCGAAGCTGAAAATATAAGTACCCCAGAGTGTCACCAGTAGTGTGTAGCATTTTTTCAAACACACTAAACCCCATCACCGCATTCACAGCTACAGTCAGTGATGTTTGATTTAATCCCCCGTGTTAACAGCAATTAAGCATGGTATTCCACACCTCTTTGCCCAGGTGGACTCATCCATCCCTTCAGGAGACAGCCACCTGGCAATACTGAAGCCAGTAAAATTGAGATATGTCACTGGTAGTGAAATTCAGACACTTTTTATGAGAAAATGTAATAACGTATTAATGTTTATTTATATAAGAGTAATTATGTTTTCACAAAGGGAGATTGCCTATAAAGGCCTCCATCCTTGTGACATGTAATTTAGTGGTGTGACATGCCCCGTCAACTACACAACTTCAATCTTAAGAGACATTTGTTAATAAATGGGGGTGTCACCAATGTGTTCATTTAATTTATACAATTTTTCACCATTGCAATTATATCACATAGTGTTCATGTTATGTTTCATCATTCGCCGTTTGACTTCGGTTATCGTCACTTGTGATGGAAACCAAGGTCACTCGGCCAGTTCGTTTCAGCACTCGGACCAGAACGGTGGCGTTGGTCGCCCGTTCCGCGAGCGCCCTCGGTACCATAATTTAGGCTGTAATAATTTCACTGCAATATTAACATTAATTAACTGGAACATTTGTCTTATCTATTTGCTGTACCGAGGGGAGAGCCACCTGCACTCTCACCAGAGAGCTTAATGCTATCGCGTATCAAAATAATACCACGTTTATTTCACACTAAGGTCATCGGCAGGCCGTACGTGCTAGGGCCGATTTCTTTCATCATTCTAATGTAATGTAGTCAAGCATAGCGAATAAACCTCTTTACAAAGTTAAATGTGTGTCGATTAATTGTAGGGTACTACACCCTTTGTAGCATCACCCACAATTTCCTAGTATATTTCAGGCATAAGAGACGGCCTACAGTCTCGTCATGAGGTATAAATAGTGTAACAGTAAGTACATGACAACATCAATAACAAACTGATGGAGACATCCAGGGCCCACTGAGCCATCGATGGAACGACCCTCATAATAAACTATCCACTGGGTTATGGCGCCGGGCAATTCAACACTCAACCAGCCCTGGGTAACCTTGACCACGTCACCGATCACACAATTGCTGCTAGGACTTACACTTGGCAACTTAAGTACCTTGAGCTTCAGGCACTGAGCACAGACAGGGTGTGTATTGTCCATTGGTGCAGGCTGTATTTTTACGTTTAAAATTAATGAAATGTTGCACTTTACATTTATTAATAAGTTTTAAGTTGCGCACTGTGTATTTCATAAATTTCAAAATTTATTATTTCGAAGTATGCTACAGAGAATATCCAATACTTTGCCCACTACTGTTTTCAAGGTGCATAAATTACAATATTATTTGTTCTTATTATTGAAGAGCTAAGTGCTGGTAATGTCTCGAACTATATGGAACCTAATTTTGAAATGTATTTATTGAATTGATGGTAAAATAAATATAATACAATTTTGTCCCACAACTTTTTGCTTATTTTTGGCTCGTGGTTATAAATTGTTAGAGAAAATTGTGTGGAACTAGATCAACCAATTAAGTGATATTTTTACTTTCATTTGCTTTTTGTCTGGTTGTAGTGTGATATAAAACACTTGTTCTGTTATGGATGTTTAGACAATGTGCGAGAATTTCTGAAAGTCTCAACAATTGTCTTACAAATGTCTCTGGAGTTGAGCTTCTGACCTGTACGCACTGGCTACGTTCCAAGTGGCATTTGTACATTTCAGTGACCATGCCACTTGAATACAACATGATTGTGAGCTATGACGACTCTGACCATGAACAACCACTACACTCCTCCATGCCTAGGCACAACCATTTCAGTAAACTTCAGCCAATAGTCATCTCTCATGTTGGAAACATGCTTGTCCTCAGCTGGACACATTGTTACTAGTGATAGTACCGCTTCTCTGGGTGGTCCAATGAGAGAAAGTAGGAACATGGTCTAAACTTATTGGTAGGGCCCCATTTTCACTGTAAATAAAATAAGCTAATTTCATCATTAAAATTTCACTATTTTGTCAAAAAAAATTTATATTATGTCAAGTAAATTTTACAGCAAAAATTGCATGCATCATTATTAGAACACTAATGTAATGTTTTTGTAATAATCTCGCTAAAACTAAATGGAATTCGTTATTAATTCAATTAATCAGTACACATTTAAGTGGAAAACATTAAAAAATATTTAACAATAAGGAGGAGATGACAACCTTATGAGAGCATACTTGTCATTTAACACACATTGTCGTGTCACAGTAATTTTTGTGCGACAAATCTTGTAATTTATCAAGATGTTTAAAACTGACCAAGAACATTCACAAGCGTTTGATTTTACAAGATTTTTGCATTACCCACATACAGTTCTTGTTCATTTGTAGATAACAATATTTTAATTAAATCCCATTAAGTTCAATATTACTCCAACACAAATCCACAACCTAACTACAAAATATAGCAGTAAATATTTAATTATTGATAAAGTAAATACAAAGAAGTGGCAGAAACCTATTTGTTTTGGTTTTCTTGACAATATGAAAATTACACAAGTTTGCTACCAATGGAGTTGTCTTTTAATTTTTTATGTCCTCCACTATCACTAAATCACTGTGCATATGGCACGGCAGTGTTTAAGCAAATGTCCTTTCCCACCCACTCAATGTTTACATGGCAATTTTGCACTTTGGTCAGTTTATAAAACAAAAGAAAAAACTCCACTAAACTTCCAGTTACGATCTAAAACTGTAACTATTTCTGGCAATCTTAACCGGTTTTGCGACATAAGCAGCAGAATACAATCACCATCCTCGTTGAATAGTTGAAAATGCTGTATTTGCTAGTTGTCAAGAACCTAACCACAAATCACAGAAGATGAGAAAAGTCGACAGTGTTTACAAATACTGCGCGAATATTTAGTGCGTAATTATTACATTCCACAAAAAAAACATATTCATCTGTGTTATATATACGTAGGCCTACTATTTACTTTTGTCATATCACCAACATTTTTGGTTAGAGATGTTAGTTTATAATAAAAATAACCGTAGGCGTGATTTTGCCGGTGAATGTACATCATAGCAATTCGGCTCGATATATATTGAATCATATGTGCAACAATAATCGTCCAACCTTGCTACCAATCAATTTATGAATCATTCTCGTTATGTAAAATTTTGTTTACGTTTTTATAGTCAACAATGTGATCACCACACAAATAGTTTTGTTATCCGCACGTATTTGAAGTAAATGAGAGATAATGCTGTACAACAATTGAAAAATTTTAAAACTTAATGTTTGTAAGAGTTTTCATGTTAAAAACAACTCACACATGGTTTTAGATACACTTAAACATGTCATTTCGTATATGTTTCGTGAATACAGGAATTATTACAGAATTTTGCAAAAATTTCTAGGCCCTACCCATTGGCCCCATTGGGCACTGGCTCCTGAGGCATACATATGTATATACACACACTTACATATATTCCCCCATTAAGGCCGCCTAATGGGTGGGGGGAATGGTTAACGCTCTTTCTTTGCATATGTTTCAGCTTAGCACCTGAGTTGTTGACCAGAGCCAAAGCCCCCTAACCTGATTCACAAGTACAGCAAGGTCCTCCCTACCACAAGTACTGAGACCCTCGTACGCAGCACTACTAAGTGTGTGGTCTGTCCATGCCCTCAGTGTTTCTCCAGGACACAACCGGAGCAGTGTGCCAATCACCACCCGACCTTTCTTCAAGAGGGGTCTCTCCAGACCTCCTCCAGCATACAGAGTTAACCACTACCAGCACAAGTCCAACCCTATGATTGGATACCAGAGAGAACCTCTTGGTGGGGCCAACCGATCAGCCTGTGCTCCAACTTATTTTCCATGGCACTTGTGGTTTACAGAAACTGACCAGAGCACAAAGTGCTTCAGAAATGGTCGAGCACACTTTAAAGCCAAACTGGGCATAAGCCCTACACCCATTACAGGCCAGTCCCACTTCCAGATGCCCATGTCAGCAGAGAATACATATCCCAGCACATGCGGAGGGGGACAACCTCTTACCCTATCCAGATATCTACAACGTGAAAGTTGGAAACAGGATTGAGCGAAGTCTCGCCGGACTCTGTAGAGAAAGAAAATAATTTGTATCAGCATTGCTAGGTTAGTTTAGTTCAATTGTTAATTCCGGCCTTACACCCATTTGGGTCAGGCCTCCGCGCATGTCAGTCATTGCATCCTCACCCCGTGATCAGCGTTACATCCGCACATCCTCCAGACCAGTAGGCAGGTCGCCAATACTCGCAGTCGGACGGCCGAACCGTTGTCAGCTCTTGACCATTACCATACACAAGACTCTCTTCACCAATCAATTCTTGTCTTGGGGCCCCAATGGCCGGAGTGCCAAGTTGACACCCCATCACGTGGTCGGGCCATGGTACCATCTATAGGCTTAAGCCATGCGACAGATACCCATAGCCAGTCACGAGGAAACTGGTGTCCTACAGGGAAACAGGCATGCTCACACTGTGGGAGGCCAACCCAGCTATTTATCCACCACCTTGGCCCATACTACAAGCCTACAGGATGTGTCTGGGACTGCAACCTAACATCGCACTACCAGCCTGGGAGGCAGAAGACAGAAAAGATAGTCACCACCCAGGCTCGGCGTACTGAGGAGCAGGGACCTAGTGCCACCAAGGTCTACACTGAAGCCACCTGACAGTGAAAAGCCTCGTTAATCTGCATCCTGCCCCTATCGCACCCCGCCACACCACCCACTTGCCTTCATTCCCTCATCAATTCTGATGGCTGGATACACGTCAGTAACCACGTGGCCTGTTAACGAGCCAACTTCTCTCTGGCCCCAGACGAATATGAATTAACAGAGATAGCAACTACACAAACAGGCAAAACCCAGGAACTCCTAAAAAAGTTCGTCAAGGAGCCCTGCCTCAGTTTCGCAGCTCCAAAGGGGAGACTGAATGCCACTCGGACAATAACGTGTCATACTAATGAGAGGCGCTTGGGGCATTGCTGAGGTTACTAAACTTTAAGTGAAGAATTTGCCACAGTACATCACAAAGGCAATGTATGGTTGAGAGTTGAGGTGATTCGGTTGTGTGGCGTTACAAAGAAAGAAATTTCAGCAGTCTCCAAGTACAATAATGTATTGTCAATTTCACTTATAAATTAAGAAGGCAGGATTTTAACACAGATCCTGTAACATAGTAGCCTGCAATCCACACAGAAGATCCTTGCTTGGGCACCACCACAACAATCTGACTTACCTTCCAGAGGCTGAAGGTTTCATCCAATCTCGCTACAATGGGAATAGTTTTTGCTGAGAGGTTTCCCTTCCTCCATGAACAACTTATAAGTGAATGCATACTGATTCCACAGCTCCTTTAATATTTCACTTACACAATATATTATTCAATATACTGCTTGTGTGATGGTCAGTTCTGGTTACAGTGGCTTGTCATTGATGCAACTAATGTTTTGACAACTTTTTTAAGGGTTGCCTTGATGGCACTGGTTAACAGTGTGTAGCATCAATTAGTAACACAGCCTGTTTTAAGCTTGTTCAGGTGATATGTCGCATATGATTTACAAATACTTGCACCATCCATTTGATGGACAGTTGTCTAGCATAACAGATTCTTATGTACTTTCATGAGTTAATTTTGCTCTCCTAGACATGACTGCTTCATGTTTAGGTGCTGAGGTATAGACTACAAGTGACTAGGCAATAGATAATCACTGCGTTCTGGTTAGTGAGGTGACTTCCCTATGGCACTCACTGCAGTTTGCCCAAGTGTACACTAGATGTGGGTGGCTTCACGCTAACATCTGACATCACAGTCTGTGTTTCATCAGAATCAATCTGAGACGCAACAAGTGTTATGGAACAGCCAGTGTAAAGTAAATTAGTTGTAGAGTGCTGATATGTGTATTGCAATTGTATTTCTGCAATATCTAGCAAACACTCACCCGGACTCTACAAGCATGTGAAACTTTTATGTGGCTTTCATGCTTTCCAAATGCTAACTGTATTAGTGAAGTTTATTTTCAGTTCGTGTTAGTTGCCTGGGGGAAGGAAGGCGGGCATATTGGGTCGCCCTGTTGGCTGCCTCAGGGGGTATCTATTATTAGATATGTCATACAGTAGGTACAGTGCTCACAAAGGGAAATGCAAAGTGGAGCAACCAAAAAAGGGGCAAAAAATGGTATGATAAATTGTATGATAGTGTGTATTTGTGTCGTGCTGAGACTGTACCTGTCGACCTTGACATTTCCAGTATTATCTGTTGCCTGGCGCGGTGGTGCCACACAGGATGTAAGAGGAGGAGCCATGTCATGCAACATCAGGTTTTATCGCAGCCTAACATCACAAAAAACAGTATGTCAACGCATGTAGCAGAGTTATTGTTTTCATTTCGGAGCAACTTTAGCTGTTTAGCAATGTAAAGTTATTGATTCCGCGAAACACAAAAATGATTTTCAGGTGCAAATATTTGCCTAAAAGCACTGTGAACTCGACTTGAATGTTCAGTAGCTCGATACCTACTGGACAAAAACTAGACTCAAATGACGAGTCATTCTAGTTCGACTCAACTCGATTTTTTGAGACTCTGCCCATCACTAAATTTTATGTGTTGTTGCTATAAGCTTCTTTGATGTATGTCACACTGAAGTTTATTGGGCACTTAGATAGAACTACTAGGTAACAAATTATTTAACTCTTTAATGTGCATTTTTATGCGCAAAACTATAGGTTCCATTAAAACTAGTAATGTTTTCAGTTGTTAACCTATGTGTAAAGCTCATCAACCTTTCATTGTGTCACAATTTTCTCAGCCAATAAACACGTAAAGAGATAAAGATCGAGTGGCACACACTGAGAAATTTAATTCTAAATATCTCATGTTACACATTGTTAAACAGAACAGTTTTTAACTTGTACAATACAATGTATAAACAATAAATATATGTAAATATACATTTATGAAATAACTAACCCCTTAAAACTTGGATTAAATGCTCAGTTGTTGATCAAACTCACTTGGAATGGATTTTTGTTAGTGTCAAATATTGAACTGTGAAAATATCTATCCTCCATGCATGTTGTGTGACCAGTCACTGTTTGTGATCCATACTTTATGTTTGCAGTTTAGTACATTATATTCAAATTCCATACTGCAATTTGTATGGAGATTGCAAAAGTAAACCTTTGGGTGGATGGATTCATGCACGCACACCATACCACAATTTTTGTGACCGAAAGAACAGTAAAACATAAATGTAATACTTTTCTTGACAAAAAGACATTGTACTAGCAGTTACTTACAAGAATGAACAATTCTCCCAATCCTTTTTTCCAGAAGGAAGGGTCGTTGTTATACTGTGCCCACATGAATACTGTCTTCAGATAATAGCTGCTTATGCCCTTCCAGTCTTGCACATCACGTAAACGCTGAAACAATATCACTAATAAAAACATGCAAGAAAAATTCAAACACTGACATTAATAATTTAAACGACAAGCAGGAGTGTTTGTTTTGTGCCCAATGAAAATCTGCTATTCAACTGTTTCATTAATTTTGACCCTACTGTTCAAAATCATCAGGGTTGCAACTAGAATAATTTTTCACCAGGGAAAACAGAGATTCCACACCATCCCGTATCCAATTAACACTACTTTGGTGGTATGGTGTTTCCTTTTATTTAAACTTGGTTCAATACATTTCCAATATTAGTTAAAAAATATATATATACCCTGCGGGTGAGGGTAGCGTCACTTGCAGCGAGCAGGCAGGCATGCAACACGACAGCTGGAGGGCAGTAGCAGGTGCCACATTATAAAGCCCAGGTGCTAGTG
Organism: Clitarchus hookeri; assembly: GCA_002778355.1. Taxonomy (NCBI): domain Eukaryota; kingdom Metazoa; phylum Arthropoda; class Insecta; order Phasmatodea; family Phasmatidae; genus Clitarchus; species Clitarchus hookeri. The sequence continues at coordinate 56,592 of NQII01000733.1, forward strand.
AACTATGTTTACAGTTTGCCACACTGATCTCAGAGTTGTCAAGCAAGGTAGTGTGGGACAGAGAGGGTTGTGGCACGCGCACTCCGGGGTAGCTTGCCACTGTGCTGTGGTGCTTGTGGCTCGTCAGCCACCCAGCTAGTCAACAAACAAGAAACACCCAGCCCATTTTTTCTGCGTGGATGCAAACATTGACAAACAAAACAAAACTGAACATAAACTGATATTGCAAGTGCATGCAATTCTAGATTTTGGGAAAGCAGCAAGGTGACTTAACCAGTTACGTAGGATGCCAAAGCCAAGCCTGGAGATGGTTGGAGTACCGTGGCCCAATAACAGTAACGCACAGGAGGACGAAATCATCACGATGGGTTAGTTGTGGCATGTACAGAGAATTAAAATCAAAGAGTTATTTTTATAGTTTACATGAATGAAACTACAAGTGAGAAACAAACAAAAGATGGAACGTCCCTCTTGGGAGATTGTGACGACTGACTGTGTTTGTGAAATGCCCAACATGACTGCTGTATAAGGGAGGCTTATCCTGGGTCGGTAAAAAAATTACTCTCAAATACTTTGCACTCACAAAACATACAAACTACAGTGGGATCTTGCTGTAATGACAACTACTGACAATGGCGAAATAAATATAGCAAATTATCATTATAACCAAAAATTATTGTGTAGCATTATTTCATGCAGTGTTATTGAACACGTACTTCCTGAGCGAGCTGTGTGTGTTTTCTGAACGACTTTGCGCACATAGAAGCTGACAATTTGACTGTGAAATACAATGTCACACCTGACAGCAGCATTTACCACACGTCACCACTGTTCACGTAAATATTAATAACATTCGAATAACCAATAATTACTGACAATCAGGGGGGAAAAAAAATATATTTTTCCATTCCTCGTGAGTAAATGCATTGAACAAAGATTGAAAATAAGCACATAACAGAATCTCCCTGATTGCTGGCATTTTTATCTATGAGGACAGCAGAAGCCTTTATTTGCAATCATTTGAAATGTAAACAATACTGAAGGCTACCCTGGAGATGATGAACCACTTGCAGAGAACAAAACCTACTCTCTTTTTGTGTCTAGTGTCAGTGTGCATTTGTGTTGACATATACTACATTTTTTGTACTGACTGTATTTCCCGGGTCTGACACTGTATCTGTGGGTTTGACTGTTGCACTATGGTCATTATTTGTTGCTGTGCATTATCAATCGTGGTGCTGTGATCTGCAGTTGCTGTTTTGTAATGGCGTGCAAACTATAGATGGATTTGCAATTGCCACAAACTTAAGTAAAAATATGTTTCAGTTTTTGGTTTGTGAAAGTAATTTTGTGTTTATGCTTCCACATTTCATTCTGTTGAAATAGGAACTTTGCGACTTATTTAATAAAAATTGACATTTTGTTTGAGTGCTCATACACATCGCTTTGAAACTGTGCAAATTTCGAAATGTTTCTGAGTGGGAGGAAATGAGTGACCAGAAAAGCAAATGTGTAAAAATTGTAATGTGTTTAACAAGTGTGTGTGTATTTTGTGACTAATGTCAACTCTAGTCATATTCTGACATGCACAATGTGACTAATTATGTACTTTCATTAGAATGTGAAGATTTTTATGTGTGACTACATTAGGTGACATTGGGAGTTGCATAGTTTTTGTCCACTTTGAGGTTGCAGCTCGTTCATGGTTGGAGCATGCAGAAAACTGCATGAAAAGAGCTTCAGCCTCAGCCGAGGATTATTCCAGGCCACATGTCAGGATCTGGGAAGCATACGCAAAAGTTACGATGAAGATCACTTGAACCATCCTAACAGTTGTAGGATAGACTGACGACCTCGATGAAGATGATCGTCGCAAATGTCTGGATGGTTTCAATGACTTGCATTATAACAACGTTAACATTGCAGAGTCCTTGTCTCGGCGATCCATGGAACAAAAGCACTCTTCATCGGCATCCTTATGTAAGGTAGAACTTCCTATGATTAAGTTGTCAACAATTAGATAGGATTATTTAATTAGAATATGGACTAGACCTCTTAAGAGCACAAGTATTGCACAGTTATAAAATAAATAGAAACAAATAAGACCAAGAGAAATGTTACGATACACAAAATGGAAATACTTGCCTATAAAAAAAATTAAATACTAAAGTAGACATTGCCAAGCATAAAATATGCATGCACATTTTCTTAAATACAATAATTTGCAATATTTATAAATCATTAAAAAAATTTAGAAGCACTGCGAAACAGACCACGAGAGTACATGCATTAAACATCAAGCTTTTCCATTCAAGAACTTAAATAGATTTATGTTTTTTGAGAAGCTCAATTTTCATCTCTATCTTTTCTACGGCATCTTTGGCTTCAAGCCTGATTTTTTCTTCTCATTTAAAATTTTTCCCATAACCTCACCAATTTATCATACCTCTTGTGGGAAAATTTTACAGACAAGAGCATTTTTATGGACTTATTTACATAAAAACCACTTTCAACTAATGCATTACAATGCGAGTCTTCCAGTGGTTCTTTTACATCTTGGCAAAAGAAAAGGTACTGAATCTTAACTTTTTCAGCAACAGCTTCAGAGATTCTGTTACTCTTAATGAGTGCTTGCAAGACAACATTAAATCTACTCTGTCCAAGTTGTGGTTTATGGGTAATCATTTGTGGATTAGGTGAGGTTACTCATTGTACCAATTTGTACTTCAGCAAGCTCTTCTCTTGCAATTTTTTTTACAGTTTTTATCACAACCTTCTGACATTCAAATCTGAATGTGAGAACGTCTTTCTCACTTGCCTTTACATTTTTTTAGATGTTTCTCGGTACCGAATCCAAGTTTAGTATGTTTAACTAAAGTAGATTTTCACTGCAATTGAGATCAAGTACAAGAAATTTACTAGCAGAGTCAGCAGCCTTCAATGTTGCAGAGTTAACAACATGGTCCATCAGACTTCTTGAAAGATCACGGAGATCACTCTACAAGTAAGGAATAAGAGGTCTTACAGACTGAACTTTCCATAGGAACAGTTCACATTTAGTAAATATAGTCTTGAAAAAAGAGTGTTTACATTTGAGAAATTTGTCGTCAATGTACTTTAGAAAAATTCCGCTGGTTTTTTTATGAGGCAATTCAGAGGTATGTACAAATTTGTTTATGTTGTCAACTACAGTTAAGACTCGTTTTAAGCAACTGACATTTTCAACCCATCTGACAGTACAGTATTTCAGGGGAAATAGTTCACTGCCAATAATGTTAGTGAAACTGGCCCACTGAGCTGGAGAAGACTTAAACAGAAAGTAAATGTCTCGTAGAAAAGAGTGGAGTTCCCAACCCACACTGTTTAACCCTGTTTTAATTTATCTATTGACAACATGCAGTCCACAGACACCAATATTTAGAAGTTTCTGACTATCAGGATTTTCAGCACACGAGTCCATGTGTTCCACGCTTGAGCGCACGTAGATGCAACCCACCGAAACCTAGTAGCCCCGTAAGGCGCATAGCAGCGGTGCTGGACGGACCAGCAGTGAGCATAAACTATCACGCCTCCAGTTGGCAGTGCTGCAGTGGAGAGGGAGAGTAAGGCGCGGCAGCGCGCAAGGCTTGATGCAGAGATAGAAGCCGTGATGCGCCGGGCAAATGTGAGTTGATGACTGCAATCTCCAGTAGGAGGTAACCTGCTACAGTTCATAGTTCTTCACCGCAGTGATCACCAAGAGTTCCAGAGTCGAAGGAAGCCGCCAGTCAAACCGCCACAGCACCGCAGTGATCGCCCAGAGTTCCAGAGCTGAAGTAAGCCGTCGGCTAGACTGCCACACCGATGAGGCTCAGCTTAGAGTCTGTGCAGGGCCATCCAGCTGACCTAATCTCAACCTACCACCATACCAACCCCAGCAGAAGCCCCCAATTAGCTAATTGTTGGCGTTTGTCGCTCATGGGCCGATTAGTGTATTTGTATCCGACGCCTAACGCCCTTAAATATCAAAACCGTCAGTGATGGTTTCACATTTGAAACAGAGAGAGAAACTACCGCACAGGTACGTGGAGAGATATTATCCTGAGAAACATTGGTACTGGTTCCAGCCCTTAAGGCCCCAAACCTTCTGGGTACAGTCTCGGGTAGTTTGTTGCCTTTTCATGACCAATCAACTATCTTGTGTGACAGATAACCCGACTGGCGTATTTGTTAGGCAAGACACCTATCCTAGTTAAATTCCGTTTATCCGATTTTCAGGGGACTGGAATGGAAAGAGGGACAACAGCCTTGATACACAACCACCTACAGCACAGTCACCCTCAGTCGCAGACACATCTATCACCTGGTAAGATCAGTGACACCTCGTACCCCTTCCCATGGCACAGGATGACAGCCACCCTGGTAACACCAAATATAATAAACCTACTCAAAATTGGCCCAGAAGACAAATCACCCATAAGGCCGCAGAGAGAAGAGGGAAAGAGAAGGGGCACTACCTGAGGTCTCAACCCTCGACACCCAAGTCACCAGTAGTCAGCGGTAAAGAGGTAACTCGAACCCTATGAGTCATCTCGTATATCACAGGGAGTGAGTAGCATCAAGTTATTTTTCGCACCCAAAGTGGGGGCCATAATGAATTCTGTGTAGGCAGAAGAACAGAACCAGACTACAGGATACCCGAGAGAAGGAGTATCGCCCTTGTTGAGCTAGTCAGAATGAACAGTGAGACTTCGAGGAGTCTCGAACAAAACCCAGTGGCACTCAATAATCTGTTAGCCGGAGGCGAGTCAATTGACCTAGGCTGCAGACACATACCCTGATTGGAGAGGACAGAGCCGTATTATGGAGATGTGTACCATAGGACAGGGGAGGAGAGATGCGAGCCTGGTGAAGGAGAGGTAGGGAGTCTGCTCCTGCAATGCCTATCAGCAAAGCTGAAACCCGACAACTTAGGGGAGACCCAATGTTTACCACATACAACTTTTTTAATCCCGGCATGTTCCATTAGCACTTTTTAAATCCCGACATGTTCCATTAGCACTTCCGGGATCCCAGCACTGTTACCAAGGGACGACCTAGAGGAAACCCGCAATTGATGGACAATAACATGGAGATATAGGGCAAAAGGGATAAAGCCGCACAGCCACCAGTGCCCTTTCCTCAATGGAGTCCTACCTCAGTTCGAGTCCCGAAGACGGTACCAGGGGCCCCAGTAAGACCCTTCTACCGACAACCCGAAAGTGCAAGAGAATGAGAAAGGGAGAGTGAGAAAATGAGAAGAAACAAGCCAGAAAGGGAGAGTGAGAAAGCGGGTGGAAGCGAGCGAGAAGGGGACATCAGAGAAGAAGTGGAAGTAAGTGAGAAGAGGAGAGCAAGTGGAAGCAAGCGAGAAAGCGAGTGGAAGCAAGCAAGAAGGGGACATCAGAGAAGAAATGGGGAGGGAGTGAGAAGAGGAGAGCAAGTGGAAGCAAGCGAGAAAGCGAGTGGAAGCGAGCGTGAAGGGGAGAGCAAGAAATTGGGTGGAAGCGAACGACAAGGGGTGAGCTAGACAGCTAATAGAAACAGAGAGCAATGGAGCACAGGAAACAGGGAGCAGAAGGAAACGAGCGACGAGTATAGGCAACATAAAGATGCCCCTTACGACGGAATACAGCCAGAAAACCAAGCCAACAAGTATGAAGGAAGCAAGGAAGTACCGGGGGATCACAGCCAACCCGATGACAAGAACCCTAGCATTTTTGAGATGGCAAGGGGGGCCCTCCCCCTCGCATGCTGTCCAGGTCCCAGTGTGGGGTGAGGCGCTTCCTGGGCAGACGATGGAGCCGAACGAGGCCAGGTGAATCCAGCCTATGCTGTTGAGACTGAGACCAAGCTCGACCCATCCTATACCGAAAAAATCCCTGACATATACCATGGCAGTTCGAGTGGCAGAGCCAGCCGACCCATTAGTAGACTCTGTGTGGCATGAGGTAAGTCTGTTTACCTCATATCACCTGCTGAGAGAACCGTGATGAGAAGCCCCGGCCTGACGCCGACCGTAATTACAACGAGCATCCCCATTACTGGTATAAAGGGACAGATGTGCCAGTGCCTCGACGACCCAATGCTGGTACATGCATAGTGAGTATGCAACACAGACCAGGAAAGAGACCTCAACTAGCTTTGCGCAAGGCCTATGCTGTTGTTACCTGTTAATTTTAGGAAATGCTCAGCCATCAGTCAAATCGTTTTTTTTTTTGCCAGTGTCACAATGTTTTTCTTTCAGCTCACCATAAGACCGCTCGGGTAAGTGACAAAATTGCATGAAACTAGTTTCGAACTCAGGATCAGAGTTTCCAGTCCAGTAAGATAGGAGTGTTTTTTCCTTTGAACGGCCTGCGTGCCGCCCGTAACTTTAAAAAGAAACCCATGTCACTACACATAACTGCTGCCAGGCAGCTTGCCACTTACTGGCCGCCCGCCAACCAAACCTGTTTTCCTGTATTCAAGAAAGCCTCAGATTTACCAGGGTGGCAGGAAACAGAGGCAAGACTTAGCAAATAATTACTGTGGATTTGAACGCATCACTTAGAGCCAGTTTTGACAGAAGGGTTTGGGTATATGATTATGTAAGTGTACCCAAGACGACATGGTTACCCAGCTTAGTGAGTGTAAACTTGTGTAGCGTACAAATGTAAACATCTCAAATGAGGTTAAATCTATACAATAGTGTGCTGTCCAAGGCAGAATTAGGCCCTATGACAGACCGTATAGCTTTTTTACCAACCCCAAATGCTGTGGACGGAGTAAATTAAGTTTTAACCATCCAGTAGACTTTGAAGTTTTGACTTCTATCTCCAAGTGTTTGTACGGCCTGCAATGCTGTGCTAGTGAAAAATGTGCATTGTAATAACCACACCCTCCGTATTATTTCTGTTCCCGCAGAGCCGAGGGGTAATGGCCCCATTAGTAGCCAGGCCGGCACGCCTGAATAAAAGGGTTTGAGGTGCGTGACCTTGAGCAGTGAGTAAAAGATTAGCATCAGCTGATCGTGCTGCATGCACAGGAGGACTGCGCTAGAAGCAAATGAGCATGCAGAGAAGCTGTAGAATAGGAGGAAGACAGAAGTGCAACTGAAAGCCGATACAATGACATGTATTAGCGTTGCACCAACTGGGGGTAGGGGGAATTGACACATGCCACATACTGCTTTTATTTTAAAGTGCAGCAGTCATACACCCACCATCACCATAGACACCCTCGATGACAGAATAGCTCACGAGTCCGTGTGTTCAATGCCTGAGCACGCATAGATGCAACCCGCCAAACCCTAGTAGCCTCGCAAGATGCATAACCATGATGCTGGGCAGCCTGGTTGCCACTGAGAGGGACAGGTAAGGAAGGGATTTTACTCAGCACTCGTGGTGGCGGTGCGCAAGGCTTGACGCAGGGATATAAACCGTGATGCGCTGGGTAGACATGAGTTGACGACTGCGACCTCCAGGAGGAGGTTGCCTGCCCGAGTCCACAGTCCAGCAATGCAGTGATCACCGAGAGTTCCAGAGCCAAAGGAAGCTGCCAGCTAGACTGCCACAGCACTGCAGCGATCGTCCAGTGTTCCACAGCTGAAGGAAGCCACCAGCTAGATCGCCATGCCAACGAGGCTCAGCTTAGAGCCCGTGAAGGGCCATCCAGCCGACCTAATCTCAACCTACCACCGAACCAACTTCAGCAGAAGCTCCCAATCAGGTAAGTGTTGTCGTTTATCACTCAAGGCTCGATTAGTGTATTCGTGTCCGATGCCCAATGCCCTTACCTATCAAGACAGTTGGTGATCGTTTCGCCTTTGAAACAGAGAGAGAGAGAGAGAGATAGAGAGAGGCGACTACCGCACAAGTACGCGGAGAGCAATCTTCTTGAGAAACGTTGGTACTGGTTCCTGCTCTTAAGGCTCCAAACCTTCTGGGTACAGACAAAGGTAATTTTATGTATTTTCGTGACCAATTAACTATCGTGTGTGACCGATAACCCGACTGGCATATTTATTAGGGCAGACACCTATCCTAGTTAAATTACATTTAGCCAATTGTCAGGTAACTACTGCATCGCCCTATTTTTGGGGGGACTGGAATAGAAGGAGGGACCACAGCCTCGAGACACCACGTACATCAGAGCCACCCTGAGTCTCAGACCTACCTCTCCGCTGGTACAATCAGTGACACCTCCTACCTCGCCCCCACTACAGAGGATGACAGCCACCCTGGTAAGACCAAGTCTAATGAGCCACCTCCAAATTGGCCCTGACGACGTATCGCATATAAGGCTGCAGAGAACAGAGCGAAAGAGAAGATCACTACCCGAGGTTTCAACCCTCGATACCCAAGTCGTCAATAGTCGGCGACGAAGGGGTAATTCGAACCCTACGATTCATCTGGTATATCAAATTTTTTATCTGAGGAGTGTATACTAATACACAAAGCCTCAAGAACACCGAGCAAGATCAAACTGCTATAAATGACCGCATATAACTCCAAAAGGAGTTATTCTATTGAAAATGACAGGAATATGGACACTTACCTTCATCAGTTTAATGATGGGTTTCATTTGCTCCCGACCATTCATCATTTCTCGCTCAAATGGATAAAAAGAAATTCTCCACAATTCTGGTCTGTATTGGTATTCACCTGGTGATTTTGGTACAGCAAACCAGTTCTAGAAAAGGAAAAATTCATTTTTTAATGTACCTCTTTAGATCAATCCCAACAGAAAATGACAATGCAGTAAAAATTGTTGACGTAGACTTGTATTACAGACAATGCTTCTGTTCAAAGTTATTACAATATTTTCAATAAATTTTAATTTCCTTACATTCAAAAAAGAGAAAACAAAGCGCAGCAAATAACAGAATAGTTACGACAAACACCTGTTCTTTGTCAGTGAAGAATGACATTGAAACAAATAATGCATTTCGTAATGGTTTCTCACCTTATCATCCAACCTGGCACAGAAGGGGATGTCACTGGGGCGCCGGACAGGGGGTGCTGGCCAGTTGTCCAATCCAAACTGAAACGTAGGTGACAAGTCCACCGAGAACATGCCACAATCTATATCATCAAATATTAAAGTGAGGGCAGGTCCAGACGTGCTTCTTTTCACCTAAACACGGAGGAAAAAATTGTAAACATTCTAACTGTAATATTCAAAATTACTATTTTAATAAGAAACCAGGCGGGAGTTTGCTACTCCCGCCTTCCAACCACCTCCCCCTCAGGCACGGGTGGTTGGAGAACATTAAAAACCTGTCCACTGGGGTAACCTAGTGGAAAATAGTGACCGAGGCGGGAAACCGCTGTAAGTACAGTTTGGATATGGGTGGCGGAGGGCGGTGGGGCTTGCTTTTCCTAATCCTCTGCCGGAAATATGTGAAACCCCGGTAGAGTGGTCAAGGGCCCTCACAAGGGCCTGTTCTACCCTCGCTCTGAGCTTCGGCTGTGATGAACAACTGGCAGATGATGGTTCTGATGCAGAGAGTGACGATACAAATTTTCAAATGAACATTACTGATTGGATGGAAGAGGACAGAGAAACTACAAGCTATGATGATCTAACTTGGTGTTATGGATGAGAACTGAAGTCCAATATATCAGACATGTGACATTGAACAGAGAGCACTGTGTTATCAGTAGATAAAAAAAATTATCTGAATATTTCATACAATGAAAAGAAACAGATACTGCAATACCAGATATTCACGAATCTAGCAGTTCGAATGCAGGGAGAAGTATTTTACAAAACATGAAAAAGTTTAGTGTTCAGTAAAAACTATTTTGTGGAGTAGGCCTACTAGGGATACCACATTGAAAAGACACGCACCAACAATTCCACCTCACGGGTGGTGTGGAAATATGTTGCTTATGAGTTTCATCATGAGATAAAGTACCACGCAAGAAACTGCAAATACTCTATATCTTTACCCAATATGGCAGCATTTATCACAATTTGATCCATGGGGACTTTTAGTTTATTAAACAGAGATATTAGGTAAAGGTTTATGCAAAACATTTAGCTTCCTTGGAATTAATTTTTCACTTAATGCTGATTTTATTGTACTATGAAAGACGTTCTAAATAATTTCAATGGCCATAATAAGTCATCTAGTCAGTCAATCTTCAGACCTATTTCCTTCACCCATTGCTGATGACAACCAAAAAAAAAATACAAATTGAAGTCTGAGGTTGTTTCTGTGGTTTCAGTGTTGCACCTTGCTAAACACGGTGTATTCATACTCATAAGACGTATATGTGGAGAGCAAAGAGAAAGAAGATGAAATCGAGGACAGTATTTAGAGAGTATTGTCTATGCAATAACAATGGGAAATTATATAAATTATCATTATGTGTGGAATTAGATTAATAAATATATATTAGTATTTTTATTATTGTACAAGCCAACTTACGACACTGTTGATTATCAAAAGGATGACTGACCAATAAAAGGGGAATGCGTGTACATGACAGATTCAGATGTAGTCTCACGTGCCAACTAGTAGCACTCCTCACCCTATCCACACCAACAAATGGATATATTCTCCTGTTGCATGATAACTTGGACAAGATTCAGGGCAAGCAGGAGTTGGAATGTAATGGATAATTGAATGTTAGCTGTTGATGGGCGAAGAGTACGGCACAAGCTAAGCAGATATCTCAGATTAGCAGAAGAGTTCTGTAATCTCAGGGCGCAGTTGACCATCATGGCTGCGTGTCCCCACATTGACGTCACGTATCGCAGTAGTGCACCGAGTTATCAAAGACTCCTCAACACCTCTGTGCTAGCATAAGTGCTAAATAATTAAACATTCAACATTGTTAAAAACTTCATATTGGAGAGTGCCAGAACCCGAAGTGACCATTGGACAGCTGAGCAAGAACAAAAACATTATGTTATCTAAGTTATGTCGCACGAGGGAGGGGAGTGAAAGTTACAGAGCACGATCTCGCGGCAGGAAATGCATCACAAGGTGATGAGATGCATGAGGAAATGAAACCTCTAGCTGCACAGGGTACTTTAGTTTGGGTGTGTTTACACATGTGATTTAGTTTGTAGTTTTGTACTACCTGTGTCCCATGCTCAGCCTGCATGCATCCGCAGACAGTGCAGCAGTGCTACAGTGCAAGTGCACATTTAGAGTGGGAGGGGAGGCGCAGGGGGCACGTGCCCCCGCACAGGTTTCCATTAACTTTGATGTACACTGGAGAGCCAAACAAATTGGTACACCTGCTTATATCGTGTAGGGCCCCCGCGAGCACGCAGAAGTTCCGCAAGACGACGTGGCATGGACTCGACTAATGTTTGAAGGTATGCAGGAGGCAATTCACACTATGAATCCTGCAGGGCAGTCCACAAATCCGTAGGAGTGCGAGGCGGTGGAGATTTCTTCTGAACAGCACGTTGCAAGGCATCATACATATGCTCAATAATGTTCATGTCTGGAGATTTAGGTGGCCAATGGAAGTGTCTAAAGTGAGAAGAGTGTTCCTGGAGCCACTCGGTAGCAACTCTCGACGTGTGGGGTTTCGCATTGTCCTGCTGGAATTGTCCACGTCCGTCGGAATGCACAATGGACATAAATGGATGCAGGTGATCGGACAGGATGCTTACGTATCTGTCACCTGTCAGATTCGTATCTAGGCGTATCAGGGGCCCCATTTCACACCAACTGCACACGCCTCATACCATGACAGAGCCTCCACCAGCTTGAACAGTCCTCTGTTGACATGTAGGGTCCATGGATTCATGAGGATGTCTCCATACCCGTACACGTCCATCCGCCCGATACAATTGGAAACGAGACTCGTCAGACCAGGCAACGTGTTTCCAGTCCTCAACAGTCCAATGGCAGTGTTGGCGGGTCCAGGCGAGGCGTAAAGCGTTGTGTCGTGCAGTCAACAACAGTACACGAGTGGGCCTTTGACTCCAAAAGCCCATATCAATGATGGTCCGTTGAATAGTTCGCACGCTGGCACCTGTTGATGCCCCAGCATTGAAATCTGCGCCAATTTGAGAAAGGGTTGCACGTCTGTCACGTTTAATGATTCTCGTCAGTTGTCGCTTGTCCCGTTCGTTCACAATCTTTTTCCGGTTGTAGCGATGTCGAAGATTTGATGTTTTACTGGATTCCCGATATTCACGGTACACTCGTGAAATAGTCGTACGCGAAAATCCAAATGTTATCGCTACCTCGGAGATGCTATGTCCCATCTCTCGTGCGCCGACCATAACACCACGTTCAAACTCACTTAAATCTTGATAACCTGCCATTGTAGAAGCAGTAACCGATCTAGCAACTTTGCCAGACGCTTATTGTCTTGTATAGGTGCTGCCGACCGCATTGCGTTACTCTGATTAGTTCCATACTTCTGTTATTTGCATACGCACGCTTATACCAGTTTTTTTTTTGGCTCTCCAGTGTATTATATTTACATATGAAAGTGAAGGGTTTGAGTTTTTGTGGTAATCAAAGAGAAAGCAATTATATATTTATTTCAGATGTCGAAGTCAAGTAGCAGACAGTGTAGCTGTGAGACTGAAGCTGGACTTCTAACAAAGGCTAGTAGAGAGAGAGGTGACCACTAAAGCTCGGACACTGTTTCCTACACTATGTCACTTGCAACCAAAGGAAAGCAACTTTGGCCTGTGCCATCTCATCTGACACTTTGCTGCTCTTCTTGGTCACCGTTTTTTGTGCGTCAGCCGTCAATAATGAATGTTTTGTTAATATGTTGCGAAATGTGCACTTTAAAGAGTTTTCTCCATTTTATTATTATTATCCTAGGATGTTTGAATTTTATTTGTCTGCTAACAATGGATGACAACTGTGTATGGAAGTGTCTGCGTTTATAAAAGTTTCTGACAAAAATTAACAAGTGGGCACGGGTACGTGTTTGCTACCAGAGGCTAAAGTGTGTTTTGAAAGCATTAAATTTTGTCGACAAATTAATTGCTTGTAAAATCTGCTACCAGCAACGTAATTTTTGCCAGTCCTGTATGTAAGATTTCACAATTTATAGGCAGTAGTGGAATGTAAATAACTTTTGCAAATTTTAAGGCTGTGATACAATAAACAGTAGCCACTGTGGTTTTTAAGACTGTGATACAATAAACAGTAGCCACTGTGGTTTTTAAGACTGCGATACAATCAACAGTAGCCACTGTGGTTTTTAAGGCTGTTATGCAATAAACAGTAGCCAGTGTGGTTTTTAAAGCTACAAATTTGCGCCTTCACCTTGTATCAATTAAACATTTTGTATNGCGCCTTCACCTTGTATCAATTAAACATTTTGTATATCCCAAAGAGATGATTTCGGCAAGTTTATCTTCCAACTTTTCATAATTTACCAGTCAGCTTGTTGAATTTCACGTTATTTTACTTATGTATTCAACATAATCTATTTTCGTTGCCTGTGGCAAAGATGTTTTCTTAAATAAAATAACACCATAACCTCACGTGTAGTGTAATGACAATTAAGAGTTGCTAAAGAAGGAAATACAAGAAGGCTGTCCATATGTAACTGCAGATAACGCTTTGCAAAACTTGTTGGGTTGAATTGTAATGAAGCTTCTTTGAGGTTTAAGGATCTGGTAACGGCTGTTCACGGTACTCTGAGCGCTTTTGAAATCTGTGCTTGAGATCTATTTGTAGGCACATTGTGTAACCTTACATCACGTGTATTATTACACTGCCATGGATCTTATCACTTTATTCATGCACCAGTCAAACAAAACTGTGACATCATTAGACCAACTGTACCTAAATAAATAATAACCTATAAGTAACATGTTCATACTGGTAATTCAAACTAGTCTATTCAACTGTATGTGTCCTTACAAAGATGACGTTAATCTCTCCAAGTCTTGTGGTTATTGAGGTTGGGGTGGGTGAAATTCAGGCTGCAATGCCATATGTTCAGTGACGTGGCATAAGATGCATCAACCCACAACACACAACACACATCACCACTCCTCATGAAACCCTTATACACATTGTCACTCAGTGCTATTTTTCATTCAAAATACTATTTCCTTACCGGTATAGTTCCCCTGTAGCTACTCATAGCGTTGTCCAAGACCCCTTGCATCCACTGATACACTTTGGTTCTCATCATATGTCCTGTTGGGTTGAACCATTTCTTCACCTCTCTGCAACAAGTTTTTGTCCACCAGAAAAAAATATATTCACATTTTTTGCTCTATAAGATGGCATAAGTTTGACAGAAAGGCACTTTCCAGTTCACTGCACATAAATAACTATTTTCATTGGTTAACATTTGTAGTTGGACTTACCTACGAACCTTTTCAGTTACATCAAGGGTGAAGGCATTATCAATATAATCAACTTTCAAAAATACAAAACCTGGTACTTCCCGACAGTTCTCAACCTGAAAAAGAATGCAGAATATTACTTCTATATATAATATAAATTTTAGTGCAAAAGTTGAAAATTAAATTGGTAATGTTGTTCTGGTATAGTGTTTGAAATTTGTAGGTCAGTTGGTTGATGGTTGTTTGTGGTGCCAGCTGCTTGTTATACTGCAAGTCTAAGCAATGTCACAAGGGAGATGTCACCAACCATTCCTGGGAAACATAACAAGTGTGAGAGGTGAGAGTGTAACAGAGCTGATTTTAAGCCTGCCACATTATCAAAAGAATAACTGAAACATTGTCCATGATAACCATTTTTAGCCAATACTCCTTCATATTTTCAAAGCCGTCCACTATTGTTGGCGAGAGTACACCTTTATTGCCTCTGCTTACTAAATAGATATACTGCTATTTCATAAAAATTCGAACTCTAAAATGTAATTTGCCTTCACATTGCTGAACTTATTCAAAGAGTTAATATTTATTTTGTGATCGGTTAGTAGTATGAATACCACGCTGTGTTCTCCCGTGCTACCTGCCCCTCCCCTCCTACTGAGAAACAGGAGCAGACAGAAGGGCTGGTTGTAACTGTCGTCCAGGCTTGCACATGTGTGACTTGCAGTTTACTGAGAACATTAGATGCGAGGGCTGGTTTAACGGCAGGCAAGATGCAGAATCCCTATCCTTACATGTCCACAGTCGTGTTGGATGTTAGCGTCTCTCGGTCGCACCAGCCCTGCCTGCATTCTCGTCTAGCACCAATTACACAACATTATATTGGTTATTAGAGTTTGGTGTAGAAATTTACCTCATTTCAGGTCACCTGACAGTCATGATAAATTAAATTAATATATTTTAGTTTTTAAAACAGAAAATGTAAAAATTAAAAACATATATTTAACGGTTTTATGTAAATTACTACCGAGATATATTTTGAAGCCCAAGCTAGTGTCATTCGACAACCTTGACAATGATACCTCAACAACCTTGACTATGGTATCTCGACAACCTTTNAGCCCAAGCTAGTGTCATTCGACAACCTTGACAATGATACCTCAACAACCTTGACTATGGTATCTCGACAACCTTTACTATGGTATCTCGACACCCTTGACTATGATACCTCGACAACCTTGACAATGATACCTCAACAGCCTTAACTGTAATACCTCAAAAACCTTGACTATGATACCTCGACAACCTTGACTAAGATACCTCGACAACCTTGACTAAGATACCTCGACAACCTTGACTATGATACCTCGACAACCTTGACTATGGTATCTCGACAACCTTGACTATGGTATCTCGACAACCTTGACAATGGTATGAGCTGTTGGAACTGATACGTATCTCGACAACCTTGACAATGGTATCTCGACAACCTTGACTATGATACCTCGAAAACCTTGACTATGATACCTCGACAACCTTGACAATGATACCTCAACAGCTTTAACTGTAATACCTCAACAACATTGACTATGAAACCTCGACAACCTTGACTATGGTATCTCGACAACCTTGACTATGGTACCTCGACAACCTTGACTATGGTACCTCTACAACCTTGACAATGATACCTCGACAACCTTGACTATGAAACCTCGACAACCTTGACTATGATACCTCGACAACCTTGACTATGATACCTCGACAACCTTGACAATGATACCTCAACAGCCTAAACTGTAATACCTCAACCACATTGACTATGATACCTCGACAACCTTGACAATGATACCTCAACAACCTTGACTATGAAACCTTGACAACCTTGACTATGATACCTCGACAACCTTGACTATGATACCTCGACAACCTTGACAATGATACCTCAACAACCTTGACTATGAAACCTTGACAACCTTGACTATGATACCTCGACAACCTTGACTATGATACCTCGACAACCTTGACAATGATACCTCAACAGCCTACACTGTAATACCTCAACAACATTGACTATGATACCTCGACAACCTTGACTATGATACCTCGACAACCTTGACAATGATACCTCAACAGCCTACACTGTAATACCTCGACAACCTTGACTATGATACCTCGACAACCTTGACTATGATACATCGACAACCTTGACTATGATAACTCGACAACCTTGACAATAATAACTCGACAACCTTGACAATGATACCTCGACAACCTTGACTATGATACCTCGACAACCTTGACTATGATACCTCGACAACCTTGACAATGATACCTCAACAACCTTGACTATGAAACCTTGACAACCTTGACTATGAAACCTTGACAACCTTGACTATGGTATCTCGACAACCTTGACTATGGTACCTCGACAACCTTGACTATGGTACCTCTACAACCTTGACAATGATACCTCGACAACCTTGACAACCTTGACTATGATACCTCGACAACCTTGACTATGATACCTCGACAACCTTGACAATGATACCTCAACAGCCTACACTGCAATACCTCAACAACATTGACTATGATACCTCGAAAACCCTGACTATGATACATCGACAACCTTGACTATGATACCTCGACAACCTTGACTATGATACCTCAACAGCCTTAACTGTAATACCTCAAGAACATTGACTATGATACCTCGCCAACCTTGACTATGGTATCTCGACAACCTTGACAATGATACCTCGACAACCTTGACTATGATACCTCGACAACCTTGACTATGATACCTCGACAACCTTGACTATGGTACCTCGACAACCTTGACTATGATACCTCGACAACCTTGACTATGATACCTCGACAACCTTGACTATGATACCTCGACAACCTTGACAATGATACCTCAACAGCCTAAACTGTAATACCTCAACAACATTGACTATGATACCTCGACAACCTTGACAATGATACCTCAACAACCTTGACTATGAAACCTTGACAACCTTGACTATGATACCTCGACAACCTTGACTATGATACCTCGACAACCTTGACAATGATACCTCAACAGCCTACACTGTAATACCTCAACAACATTGACTATGATACCTCGACAACCTTGACAATGATACCTCAACAACCTTGACTATGAAACCTTGACAACCTTGACTATGATACCTCGACAACCTTGACTATGATACCTCGACAACCTTGACAATGATACCTCAACAGCCTACACTGTAATACCTCAACAACATTGACTATGATACCTCGACAACCTTGACAATGATACCTCAACAGCCTTAACTGTAATACCTCAACAACCTTGACTATGATACCTCGACAACCTTGACTATGATACCTCGACAGCCTTGACAATGATACCTCAACAGCCTAAACTGTAATACCTCAACAACATTGACTATGATACCTCGACAACCTTGACAATGATACCTCAACAACCTTGACTATGAAACCTTGACAACCTTGACTATGAAACCTTGACAACCTTGACTATGATACCTCGACAACCTTGACTATGGTACCTCGACAACCTTGACTATGGTAACTCGACAACCTTGACAATGATATATCGACAACCTTGACAATGATACCACGACAACCTTGACAATGATACCTCGACAACCTTGACTATGGTACCTCGACAACCTTGACTATGATACCTCGACAACCTTGACCATGATATCTCGACAACCTTGACTATGGTACCTCGACAACCTTGACTATGATACCTCGACAACCTTGACTATGGTATCTCGACAACCTTGACTATGGTATCTTGACATCCTTGACTATGATACCTCGACAACCTTGACAACACAAAAAATTAAAAAATATCTGCATATATATACTACAGGGAAATGCAAAAATTTATTTCTGTACTCCTGCTCTGTCATTCTAGTTGGGTGCACACCATATTAAGTTTGATACATTTTGTTGCTATGATATTTGTGAGACGACTATAACCATAAATACTGATAACAACCTAGTATTTATGCTTAAAATGTATGGAATCTTACATATATTATGTTTGCAATGGCTCAGCTACTCACAAAAAAAAAAATCAGACAACTTGCGAAACACCATTGTCATTACAAACTGGCCATGTACCATCTATATTAACACTATGCCATCTATACCAATCAGTTACCAACCGTGCATTGATTATATACTGAACATAACCACACTATATTGTTAAATTTGTTGTCCAGTATCACATAATGCATGTTCTTGGTGTTCTTTGAAACATTCTATGTATGTACGAATGTAGGTACATACATACATATGAGTGTGTACACACACATATGTATGTAGGTACATATATACAGTGACTCACATTAATATTCGGCCACCTATGAGTATGGCAGTTTCATGGCCTTATGTTACATTAGTAATAAAGATAAACATAAATCATATTTCACAATCATTCTTGCGTGCTTTAAATTAAATATAGCGGTAGTCAATAACGGAAATGAGCAATGCAACTTAACAAACAATATGATTTTGTCATCCCATGCTGCATAAGTACGCCACTTTAATATTCGGCCATCATTATTCAAACACAAACATAATCCTCTTTGCAAACTAAACAAACAGTCTTTTAGTATCTGGTAGTATGGCCACTCTGTTTAATTACTTCTCGCAGGCGTTGCAGCATATTAGCAATTATTTTCCTGCTACATTCGGACCCAATCTTACTCCAGTCTTCTTTCAACCTTTTCTCTAATTCTTTTGTGGACCTAATTGTTGTAGTACGCAGTCTTCTTTTGAGTTCATCACACAGATTTTCTATGGGATTCAGGTCGGGTGATTGAGGAGGTGTGTTAATGACTTTGGGACAGTTGTAAAAGTCAGCTCTTGACAATGTACGACTTGTCTTTCGGGTCATTATCTTGGTAGAACATAAAGGTGTTCCTAATGCCCAGATTATCAGCCCTCTTCTGTAGGTTTACTTTCAGGATGTTGAGATAGTCTTCCTTTTTCATTGTTCCATCGACACGTTCAGCCTCTCCAACACCTGCTGAAGATATACAGCCCCAGATCATAATACTACCTCCACTGTGTTTCACAGTCGGTTGTATGTTCCCAGGTTTTAGCTCCTGATTTGGCTTGCGCCATACTGTTACCCTGCCATCTGAACCAAACACATTCAATTTCGTCTCATCAGCAAAAATAACATCATTCCACCAGCTTTCATCTTTGTCAGCATGGTCTTTTGCGAACTTAAGTCGTTTTCTTCTATTCGCTTCATTAATAAAAGGCTTATTTCTAGGTATCCTGCTATTTTATCCTGTTATTGCGATAACTCGTCGTATGGTGTCTGGATGGACGTTCTTCCCGCATTCATTAAGTACCTCCATGGTTAGTTTGCAAGCACTAATTTTCGGATCTTTCTTTATTTTCCTGATTACTAGACGTTCTTCTCTCTCGCTTAGTTTTTTTTGGCTGTCCTTTTTGAGGTACAGAATCGATTCTTTCTTCCTTCTGAAACCTTCTTACGATGTCTCCGGCAGCGGACCTCGGCATATTCAAGTGCTCCGCAATTTCTCGTTGAAATTTCTTCTTTGCGTGACGAAAAATGACCAGCTGCCGCTGTTCAAACGTTGTATTCTTGCCCCTACGTCCCATTTACCTGACTGACGCAGCCAACAGAGCTACCCAATACAACCTCCCAGCGCAGAGAGTGTGCAGGGAATGACACGAGGTACGAACGCAACATGCATCGTGCCTTTGCCATGCATCCTCTACAACTGGTCGAATATTAAAGTAACGTACTTATGAAGCACGCGAGGACAAAATATTGTGTTTCACTAACTTGTACTTCTCATTTCAGTTATTGCCTGCTATTGCATTTCATTTAAAGCACACAAGAATGATTGTGCAATATGTTTTACGACTATCTTTATTTCTAATGTAACATAAGGCCATGAAACTGCGATAATCATCGGTGACCGAATATTAATGTGAGGCACTGTACATATGTAAGTGTGTACACACACATGTAATAAATAATCTGCAAGGGGCTTGAATTTTTGTACCGATTCAACAGCTCTACATATTATGTTGCAGACACTCTATCACGGAGCTTATTTTAAAGTTCTGTGCGAAATGCACATTATTAACTGTAAGGATGAAATTGTTCCTCTAATACTCAGGTATGTTTTTGGCGTGTCAGTGTGGCCAGTATATGGTCGGTTGGAATGGTTTATTATCGGTATGATGTGTACTTTGTCACAGGCAAAATGAGCTGCAATTGGATGTTGGTAAAGCCTCCAAATACTTTCTAAAACCAAGATCGATGCCACACAAGAGTTTTCTGTTCAGATCAGTTGGCAGCACTGGGTGTTGTGCATTAAAAGTTCCTTCTTCCCGAACAAACCATCACTGCTATCTTGTACTGTGTAGAATCTGACAAACTGCACCCGCAGTTATAACATGCAGCCATCATTGGTCAAATTACTCTTGGTCAAATTGGTCCTTTGCTCTATGCAGACAGGACCAAACTCTATATGGTAAGAATTATGAAACAGTAACTGAGAAACCTGCTGTATGTAGTAATTGTGCACCCTCTGTATTCCCCAAACTTGGGCTTAAGGGCAGGATTAAGCATGTTGTATCAGGTTTACTAGCACACTCCTCTAGTTCAATCAGCATCTGCGAAACATGATTGAAGGTAAACTTTTTTGAAAGACTGCAGTTTTATTTTGCGGTGAACAAGAGTGAAAATACTGTATCAAAATGAGCTGCGTTTTTCACGATGTGCAGTGCCGAACTTTACAATCTGGTAACATAATTGTTGGCACTTGAGACCACAGATGCAGTGCTGCTTGGGGATGTTGTAATTACATATACAATGCAATATTAAAAGTGTGTTATATGTTGTAAGTTGGCAACACTGAAAACAAATGATTAGCTAGCTATCAAGCTACCGTAGCAGTGTCATGGCGGTTTAGTCAAGTAAATACTGAGTATTTATTTATAAAACCTACAGGTTATAGGCCCAGACACCTAATCTTGTATGGTTGAAGTAAAACAGTGCACGTAAATACTGCAACAACAGTTGTTTAATATCGTCGACGTAAGAAGTGTCGTTTGAGGTTAGTACGACCAAGCGGCGGCGTGGCGAGAAGAAAAAAACTTGTTCAGAACGGACAAGGAAGGAAGGAAGAGCAAGATGGATGGCATGGCACATCAAAGTACAGTTATTAAACTGGAAGGCGCCAAGAACTGGAACATCTGGAAATTCCAAACGTCAGTTTTACTGCGAGGTCAAGGTTTATATGATGTGGTCGAAGGTCGCACCTTGAAGCCAGAGGTTGTTACGGAGAGACCAGCCTGGGAAAGTATGGATGCGAAGGCTCAAACCTTACTGGTCACGAGAATGTCAGAAGACGTGATGCTGCATATTATCACATGCACTACGGCTGCGGAGATGTGGCGAAAATTACTAAGTGTATATGAACAGAGAAGTGAAACAAATATTCATGTAATACAACAGCGATTCTTTCAATATAAGTATGAAGAAGGTACAGAAATGTCTGTTTTCCTGTCGAAAATTCAAGAAATGCAGAATCAGTTAAAACAGATGGGTGAAGAAATCTCGGATAAATTGGTCATAACAAAAGTGTTAATGTCACTGCCCGACGGCAATAAACATTTTGTATCAGCTTGGGACAGCCGTGACCTACTATTTGTTTGAATACTTTTGGACCATCCTAGATTATTAGTCGAGGAAGAAAGTTTACATGAGAAAGGAGGAGCAGCGCAGTCTTCAGCTTTCGTCGCTAAAAAAAGGGACAAGAGAAATATTAAATGTTTCAAGTGCAATAAGTTTGGACATTATGCAAGTGAATGCAGAAGTAATAATAATTCAATGGAAAATCGAGACAGTCGTAATAACCGGTCAGACAATAAATGTTTTTATTGTAATAAATCCGGCCATAACAAGAATCAGTGCCGCTTCAAGAAAAACAAGGATAGTAACGCGTTTGTGGTGTCAAACTCCTTCGAAAAACAATATCAAGAAACAGAGTGGTTAATTGATTCCGGCGCAAGTGAACATATGTGTTGCAAACGTGAGTTGTTTACCTCATTCACGAGTTTATCAAATAAATTCGTAATCTTGGGTGACGGAACGCAAATTAGTGCACAGGGGCGCGGACAGATGGCGGTACAAGTCTCAAATGGCAAAGAATGGATT
Source organism: Clitarchus hookeri (assembly GCA_002778355.1). NCBI lineage: Eukaryota > Metazoa > Arthropoda > Insecta > Phasmatodea > Phasmatidae > Clitarchus > Clitarchus hookeri. The sequence goes on from NQII01000733.1 coordinate 79,120, forward strand.
GACACAACCATAGACAACGTGTTGTACGTGCCTGATTTAAAAACAAATTTATTCTCTGTGCAATGCGTCACTGCAAGAGGTTATGTCATGATGACAGATGAAAACTTATGCAAATTTTACAAGAAAAATAAGTTGTTGGCAATCGCGGAACGAGCTGGAAATATGTATTACCTGAACTTTCGCTATAAATGCGGGGTAGCAAGTACTGCACAAGTCAAGTCGGACATAAATGAGTGGCATGAAAAACTTGTTCATCAAAACATGATGTACGTGAAAAATGTTCTGAAAAACAATAATGTTACCGTAAACGATAGCTGTGTTGGGAAATGCGAAAGTTGTTTAGAAGGGAAAATTCATCGTTTACCTTTTTCTAACAGTGAAAGTAAAACAACGAGGACGTGTGAGTTAATTCATGCCGATACCTGTGGCCCCATGGAGGAAACATCTGTGGGAGGTTCGAGGTATTTTGTGGTGCTTAAAGACGACTATTCAAAATATAGAAATGTTTACTTCGTCAAAGGAAAACATGAAGTGAAAAAATGCATCGAGAAATTTATAAACAGAGCGGAAAATGAAACTGGAAATAAAGTGAAGTATTTCAGAAGCGATAATGGACTCGAGTTTGTAAATAAGGAGGTGGAAGGATTGTTTCTCAACCGGGGAATAATACATCAACGCACAGTCCCTTACACACCTGAACAAAACGGCAAGGCAGAGAGAGAAAATAGAACACTTATTGAATCTGCTAGAACCATGCTATGCGCTAAAAATCTGCCTAAGTCATTGTGGGCGGAAGCAATTAACACGGCAGCGTATGTGTTAAATAGAACTGGGAAGAGCACTGAAGTTGATAAAACTCCATACGAACTGTGGACAAAGAAAACTTTTGATATTCAAACATTAAAAATATTCGGTTCACCTGTGGTTGTCCATGTCCCTCAAGAAAAAAGGAAAAAGTGGGACTCTAAAGGAGAAAAAGGAATAGTAGTTGGTTACGGAGAAGACGTAAAAGGGTACAGAATATTTTTCCCACACAGGAACACTGTAGAAGTAAAACGGGACATTGTGTGTATAGAGCAAGAAAAGACACAAGAAAAACAGCAGTTGGTAACGTGTGAAGTGGAAAATTTGGTGTCAGAAGAAACCATATGCGTACCAGATACAAATGGGAGGGATGTTGATGAAGAACTGAGCTGTGAACAAGAACGGAGACCGTCAGAAAGTCAAGTCGAGACCGAAGGTAGTGATTATGAACCATGTTACAGTGGTAAAGAAACAGAAACTGAAGTCACCATCTCCTCAGAAGCTGACGATGCACTACAAAGTTCACCAGATACTCACCAAGATCAGCGGAGAAGCAAACGAGCGAGAAACCAAACGTCGTTCTACAAGTGTAACAATATTTATTCGATGGATGAGGAGCCAAAGACGTACGAAGAGGCAATGAGAAGAGAAGATGCAAGTAAGTGGAAAGAAGCTATAAGTAGGGAATTACAGACTCTAAATGAAAACAATACATGGGAGGTGTGCGATACTTCTGTAAATGAAAAGACTGTAAGCAGTAAGTGGGTTTTTAAGATAAAGAAAACTGGTAATGATATACAGTATAAAGCTAGGTTGGTAGCTAGGGGTTTTGAACAAAATGATGACTTGAATTTAAATGAGATTTATGCACCTGTGGCTAAATTGTCAACTTTCAGATTATTCACAGCCATAGCAACCGAGCGTAACTTACCTATTTACCAAATGGATGTAACTGGGGCGTTTTTATACGGGGAAATTGATGAAGAAATTTTTATTCATTTACCAGATGGGGCATATTTTGATGATAAAAATATTGTCAAGTTAAACAAATCTTTGTATGGTCTAAAAAAATCACCCAAATATTGGAATGAAAAGTTCAACTCAGTTTTAACTAGAGGAGGCTTTGTGAGGTCACAGTGTGACTCATGTCTTTATTCAAAGTGCAATGATAAAGATCAAATGTATATTCTAATATACGTTGACGATTTGTTAATTTTTGGCACAAATGAGAACCAAATTTCTGATGTCAAACTAATGTTACAGAAAGAATTTAAAATGAAAGATTTGGGTTTAGTATCTGATTTTCTTGGAATAAATGTCAAACAAAACTTAGAAAGTGGTGTAACCAAATTAAGTCAGAAAAGCTATTTAGAAAATGTATTGAGGAAATTCAAAATGGAAAACTGTAAGCCAATGTCAACCCCCATGGACCAAAATTTTAATGCTAAAATGTTTGAAAATAAGGAGTGCCAAACAGATCAAAATATTGAAAATGTATGTAGACAAATGATAGGATGCGTAATGTATGCTGTCTCAGGCACAAGACCAGATCTGTGTGTAGCTGTTTCTATATTAAGCCGACACCAAAACAATGCAAACGATGCACTGTTAGCGGCTTTAAAAAGGGTATTAAGATATGCATGGAAAACATACTATTGATTATAAATTGGTTTATAAATGTAATGATAAATCGCTAGTGGGTTACTGCGATGCTGATTGGGCAGGAGATCTCAGAGATAGAAAATCTACCACTGGCTATTGTTTCATGTATTCAAATTGTTTGATTTCATGGTGTTCGAAGAAGCAATGCTCTGTAAGTCTCTCATCAACTGAGTCTGAATACATAGCAATTAGTATGGCAGCTAGTGAAGCATGTTGGTTACAAAATTTGTTAAATGATTTTAGGGTAAAAATTGTCGACCCGACTACAATTTTTTGTGACAACCAGTCCGCAATATCGGTTGCAAATACAAGTAGTGTTAAGCGGTTGAAACATATCGATATTAGATTTCACTATATTAAAGAATTAATAATAAAAGGTAGAGTGTCTCTGAAATATGTAAAAACTGAAGAACAGTTAGCTGATATGTTTACAAAAGCCCTAAACAAAGAGTTAATTTTTAAATTCACTAATCAGTGTGGAGTAACCATGTAAATTTATTTGTGTAAAACTTAGGTAAATATTGCATTGAGGGTGGGTGTTGTAATTAAATATACAATGCAATATTAAAATTGTGTTATATGTTAAGTTGGCAACACTGAAAACAAATGATTAGCTAGCTATCAAGCTACCGTAGCAGTGTCATGGCGCTATGTGCCGTGTTAATTTATATTGTTCTTTCTGAAAACCAATAAATAAGTTTAGTCAAGTAAATACGGAGTATTTCTTTACAAAACCTACAGGGGATATGCTTATTAAACACCCGGAACTAAAACCAATTCAGATTGTGGCCAACAAGAGCGGGGAGACAATTACTGTTTATGTGGCAGAGCTGTGTAGGTCAAGTGTACATCAGGGTCCATTGCAACTTTCCAGACCTGAAACGTATGTTGAGCGATTGTTTGGTGTGCGGGGTCAGGAACCAAGGCATTCGACATGCTATACTGGTTGAGGATAAACTAATGTTTAAAGATGTTGTTGATACAGCAATAGCAGCAGAGGCTACTGGAAAAAATATATGTTAGATTTGAGGAGCGAAGTAGGTGACTTACCAGGACAATTTGGCAAAAAAAAAAATGAAAATTAAAAAAGCAGTGTGAGCAGGCAGATGGGGCAGATTAAGTTTTGGCAGAGTAAAGAGCTTGCCCAGATGTGATCATGCATTTTTTTGTGAAAACCGGGGACATATCAAGTGGGCTTGCATAATGAAGAAGACGAACCAAGCAGCAAGTCCGAATGCAGAAAATGTTGAAAATAGGAATGGACGTTAAATACAGCACATTTACAGGGAGGCAGGCAATCGAGATGAGGGTGAGTACATCTTGCATAGGACGAGGAACCAGAGCTGAAGGGGCCCACTACATGTGGAAGTTTTTTGGATAAAAAACCACTCAACATGGAAGTAGACACAGGAGCAGGGTACACCATAACAAGCGGGCTGATATTTATATGGTTATGGTCAGAAGAACCTGCTATGACGGAGAAAAATTTGATAATGCGCATCTGGTCAGAGGAACCCTGGAGATGCTAGGCACTAAGATGTAGAAGTGCAATTTAGAGGCAGGAAAAGTGTAAAAGTTTAACCAACTGCTGGTAGTAACAGGTAGGGACCCAAATTTGTTGGATTGTGCTTGGTTAGATCCACTAGGTATGAAACTGATTGGTGTAGATAGCATACAAGAAAAGTTTTTAAGTGTGTTGGTAGGTGAATACCCATTGGTGGTCAGAACAGAAGAACGGGGGGTGTTGGGCCGGAGGTGTCACTAAGTGTAGAGCCAGATAGTGAACCCATTTTCAGGAAGTCACCCTGTGGCATTTGCACAGAGAGAGATAGAGATATAGATAGAGATATATAGAGATAGATGTAAAGAGTGATTCACAGCACCCGTATCACTTCTTTTTCTCGGACACAACACAACACGGGGCGTTTGCGAAAAAAAAGTGTGATAACTATACCCTATATGAAGCATCGATTGGTAGTAATCCCATTCCCCAAACACACTGGAGGTAGGGATATGGCAGGGGGCGGGGGAGAGGGAGGGGGAGCCTCGAAATTGCAAATGGGAATGTGGATCGTATAAGGCATCGTTGGATAGATCATCTAGAAGAAAACAACATTTACTAAAACACTTTTGTTCTGACGTGCAAAGGTTTTGCACAATAAAGTAAGTCATCTAAGCATATGGTTTGTGACGTGCGTAGTTTACGCACAATGAAAATGGATCGCAAATGTGGATACCTAGTGTACGTACAATCAAAAGGACGTCGGGTGTACTGTAAATACCGGTATGGTGTGAGAGAACTACCGTGAACTGGGAACACTCATTCGTACAAAGCACTCTTCATAAGTGTTCTAAATGTCGACCATCCTGTATCAGACACGTCTCTGCTTTCCTTCTTACATTCACGGATGCTCAGCAGACCTCAGTACCCATGAGAGATCCACATGCTGCTCTGATTCTGTCATTCATGCAATGTAAAACGAATGCCTGTTTGAATATACGAATGTTCGATTGGCAGTTAACGTGCATGCAAACCCCCTAATTCCTGTAAGTGGTAGATGGCTTGTTGCTTAGTGCTACCTTATTCTCCGCGTTTGTTCGGAAACAGTCTAATAACAGTTAAATTTACCCAATTATCATTGTTTGTGTGTAAACTACGCACGTCAGATTCATAATGTGTGCCTTATGGTATTGCCGGTTGGAGGGCGAGACTCTCTTTGATACTGCATGGACTCGTGCAGTAGGTATTAGACTGTTTCTGAGCACAAATGGAGAATAATACAGCACTACGCAGTAAGCAGATAAGCCATCTACCACGACCAAGAACTGCAGGCTTTGCATGCAAGTTAACTGACAATTAAAATGTCGTTCATTCGGACAGTCATTCGTTTTACATTGCAACCATTAATCGTGTGTGTTGTTTCAGTGTCAGACATTGACTGTATGTGGGGTTGCTTTCTGAATGGAATTCCGTTTACAAACTAAGAAGCATTTGACATACTGATAATACTAGGGTAATGTCTTAGGAACTGCAGAGCTGCTGCCCGTTTATATGCAGAGAGATACACACAGCATGCCCATCACTCGTACAATATCTTCCAACGTCTTGCATGTCCTGTGCGCACAACCGGGCTAGTGCAACCTACACACAACAAACGTCGCATCAGACGACATGTGAGAGAAGCACTTGGTGCCATGGTAGTTAATCCTCATGATTCTACACTGAGGATTGCCCGCAACTCAGGATTGTCTCAGAGTACAGTGTAGAGAATTCTCGCTGATTATCATTTGCATCCGTACCATGTACAGCTTCACCAAGAACTTAGAAAAGTCATTATTCCCAAGTTCATTGATTTATGCAACTGGTACCCGAGCAAGGACCGTGCTTCCATTGCAGAATTTTGTGGACTGATGAGGCCACATTCAAGAGTAATGATGATGTAAACAAACATAATGCCCATTACTGGTCTGCAGTCAATCCACATTGGCTCAGTCAAGTGGATAACCAGCATGTGTGGAGCCTTAATACTTGGTGTGTCTTTTTCGGACGTTGTGTCATAGGACCATATTTTTTTGAAGGGTAATTGAATGGTGCAGCATTAGCTGACTTCCTAGAGAATAGTTTGTATTAGCTGATCGAAGATGTCCCTCTCGCTCTGAGATTAACACTGAGGCTTCAACAGGATGGCTGTCCTGCTCATTTTTCATGCAGAGCTCGGCTAGTTGCTGACATGTTATTCCCCAGACGGTGGGTTGGACGAATGGGTCCCGTAGCTTGCCCACCACATCCTCCAGACTTGTCCCCAAATTACTTCTTTTTGTAGGGGAGAATTAAAGACATCGTCTACGGCGTGCGTCAAACGAGGGAAGACATGAAAAACAGAATCAGAGCAGCACGTGGATCTCTCAGCTATGCTGAGGTCCGCCAAGCAACCGCGAACATAAGGAGAGCAGAGTTGTGTCTGATACACTATGGTCGACATTTTGAACACTTATGAAGTGATGTGTGCGAATGTGTGTTCCCAGTTCCCATTTCACAGTAGTTCTCTCACACCATACCGGTATTTACAGTACAACCTATGTCCTTTTGAGTGTACGTAAACTGTGTATGCACACCAGAAAAACAACAAGTTTTGTTGATTTCCATTTGATTGTAGAAAGAACAAAAATAGTTTTCGTTCAGTTTTATTGTGCATAAACGTCACAAACCATATGCTTACATGATCTATTTTATTGTGCGTAAACTATGCATGTCAGAAAACAACTGTCTAAGTAAATGTGGTTTCCTTTTAGACAATCTATCCAATGATACCATATACGACCCCTGTTCCCATTTGAAATTTCAAAGCTCACCCCCTGTACCTCTAGCTTCAGTATGTTCAGTGGAATGGAATTACTACCAATCGATGATTCATACAGGGCATAGTTTTTACAATTTTTTTGCGAACCCCGGTGTCGTGATGTTGCCGAGAAAAAAGGGTGGTGCGGATGCTGTGAATCGTCCTGTAGATAGAGAAAGAGATAGATAGAGAGAGATGTAGAGGGGTATATAGATAGAGATATAGGCATGTGGAGTAAGGTGTGTACGAACCAGTGTCATTTTCTAAGTGGGCAACCCCACTGGTACCCATAGTAAAGTATGAAGGATCTGTGAGTTTGTGTGGAGACTACAAAATTACTGTAAACAGTGTAGCGATAGCAGAAGTGTACCCAGTACCAACGGTTAGTGTGGCTTTCGCAGTGCTGGAGGAGGCTTATCTGCAGGTGACAGTGGACACAGCAACTGCAGAGTTGCTGATGGTAAACACAATGAAGTGCTTGTTTAAGGTGAGACGACTAACTTTCAGAGTCAGGAGTGATTCAGCTATTCTCCAGTTTTAATGGAAATGTTGCTAGCTGGAGCCCCAGGTACAGTTATGCTGTTTAGATGACATTTTGGTTAGTGGTGGAAACGTGCAAGAGTTGATGGCAAATGTTCAAAAGTGCTGGGGAGATTAGAAAAGGCAGCTTGGTGCTGAAGAAAGTGTGTGTTTGCAGTGAATGCGGTTGCCCTTTTTGGTCATCAAGTGGATGACAAAGGTATCCACCCATTGTCAATTAAAGTTGAAGCCATACACAATGTACCCATGCCTAAAAATAAAAAAAACTTCAGGGTTTCTTGGGCCTGCTCAACTTTCACAACAGGTTTCTGAAGGATCGAGCTGAAGTGTTGGAACCTTTACATCGGTTATTAAATGTAAATGCGAGCTGGCCACGGACTGGCATAGATTCAGACACATTAGAAAGAGCCAAATGGCTGCTGCAGTATGGCCAGGTTTTAGTGCGTATGATTTGAACACACCTCTGATTTTGGCATGTGATGCATCTCATCATGGAGTTGAAGCAATGTTGGCTCGTGAACTTGAAGATGGTTCCGAGGCATCCATGAACAAAATTATTCACAGCTAAATAAAGAAGCTTTGGCTGTAAGCAGTAGCGGCCAGTGATATCGAATAATGGGTGTTCACACACTTTCGTAAAATGTTTTAAGGCAACAAGTTACTGAAATTCTACAGTCACAACCAAATTCGGCCAACCATCTCTTTCTTAAGGCCGTAGATTCTAGTCTGACTGTGCAAAGTCTTTGAAACCTAACTTTGTCCAGTCACTAATCCCTGCACTAAAAATTAGACATGGGAAGCAAAATAAAGCATTTGTTTGATGACATATACATAACCATTTGTGTCTACTGTAAATGTCTTTGTTGAATGAACATCTGAATACACGTTTATCTGTTTTGGTTAGTGTATTAATTTCTAAATGGGATTGACCAGGGCCTAAATGTTTAATATTTAACTTTTTTTCTTAAGCAAGATTTCTATCTGTTAAAATTCTTTGAACAGAATTAATTATTGTGTCTTGGAAAAGCAATTTTCTCGAGCCAATAAGCAGACAATACAAAAAGTACAGAAATTTTAAAACTATGTTTCAATAATACCTCAGCAAGAACAGTCTAGGTAGAGTCCAGCAAAATAAAAATAATACACACACACAAATTCCACATCACTAAAAAAATTCTACATGTAAAAAGATACAAAAATGTTATATTTAATGCACCTCTAAATACCGTCACAGTTCGCTCTGACTTGCTTAATTTACTACGGCAAGTTCGTTGGTTGTACATCAGCCGAAGCGCATCTTCAAACAGATGGGCATCATGCATACGCCGACATTTAGCGAGTCGCTGAGGAGGTTAAAACCCGCTTGTCAGACTGTGCTGCTGCCGAGAGTCGAATAGTTGAATCACATCTATTAGAGCTAACTTCGGTCTATACCATAGGGAGCACAACCAGGTATGTGCTCTTTATTAATGTTAAAACTGCCATAAGAAGAGACGTCACTTTGTAGTGTGCATGCACAGATGGCATGACAGGTGGTCAGGAAGACGTGCACAGGAATTGCAACTGTATTACTTATTGTTTCATTATCTGTCAGTGCCTAATGGACTGCTTTCTATGTGGAAACAGAGTGGTTATACCCCTCAAGTTAAGAGCAGAACTGATAGCTGTACTTCATGCAAATGGTGATGGAGTGGTTTTCATGAAAACTATTTTTCGTGGCCTAAACTTGATGCTGAAATTGAGGAAGCGGTAGGTTGTTGTGATAAGTGCCAAAAATGTTGGCATGGAGGCTTCTTGGCTGACAGCAGACAAGCCACCAAGGCGGAGGCATATTGATTTTGCTGGTCATTTTCAAGGAATAAATTTCAATAGACGCTTTTTCGAAATGGCCTGACGTATGACGCGTTACCAACATGTCAACAAGTGTGGTAGTACAGGAGTTATGCGACGTCTTTAGCTGCCATGGGTTGCCCAATGTTGTCGTGGCTCACAGGAACTGAAGCTGTTTTTGCAGAAAAATGGTGTCAAAGTGTTGTTCTCTCTTCCCTACCATACATCAAGTGATAACTTGGCAGGGTGAACACTGCAGTCAGTAAAGTAAAAACTTGCGAAGATCACTCCGAATGACTGGAAAACGAATCTGGCATGTACCTTACTGTTGCTACAAACAAAACCCAGCATGGAAATTGCAACGAATCCTGCAGAATTGTTGATGAACAGGCCGTTACAGACTACCCTGACTAAACTTCATCACTCGTTGTGGCAGGGTGAACACAAGACACAAGCAGACTCCAGTACCGCCCAAAAACAGAGACAGTTTCAGCTAGGTGATGCGATATGGCTTTCAAACAATACAGCTAGCAAATGGCTAGTAGGATCAGTCACAGCTGTCAAAGGATAGCTGATATGTAGAGTGAGGGATGAGCAAGGTGAGGAACGTCAATGCTGTGCCAACAAAAGGAGTTACGAACACAGCGGAGGACAACAGCGATGCCAAGCTCTCAAAGAAGGGTCCAGAGACGTCTGAGGTCCAGTTTCTCCAGCACATCGAGGTGCAGTCAGACCAGTCAGCTGACAGTGCCCACAGGACAGGCAAAATACAGCGGTGCAGCTTGCTGAACCACCAGTTGATGCAGTCCAACCAATAGTGCAGCATGCCGAGCATCCAACAGGTGTTGAAGAACCCGTCTTGCAGTCCAGCCCATCTCGTTCCAGAGGCTCCTCACCTTTCAAGGAGTTCACCGAGGAGCCACAGGCAACATAGGCAGTTTACAGGAGCTTAGCTCGGCAAAGGTGGCAGCCAAAGAAGTTACAGGAGGATGTAGCATTTTATGAGGGAGGGGAACTGCCATGCATCTTTCCAGTTCCAGTGTAGAGTGATTGTGGTGGCTGCGTTGGTAACACGAGTACTTGAAGGTAAACAAACATTTCACACTTTGGCATGTACCTACAACAAATGCAACCTGTCATTTTACAAACTTATGTTTGTGAAAAATGCAACACCATAAAGGAACTATCAGAATGGAAGGATACATTCATTCCTAATAGTAAATTAAAAATGACAGTTCAAGAGCACTGCAATAATACTTGCAAAAAATCAACATGTTTTAAAGCCTCTACAAGCTGAAAAATCTGCTACACACTGAGGCATTGAATAAAACAGGCCTTGAATGTGTCCTGGGGCATTGTCTGCCAGGCTGCATTTACCAGTGTCTGTAGTTCATTGTTATTGACTACTGGATGAGTGTGATGGGCTGGTTGCTGAGTCAACATCTCTTTCTACAATAGGTATAAAACTGTGATTTGTTCTGCAATCTATGAACATTGTCCAAATAATAATCCAATGTTCTTTAAATATGTAACATATTGGGTGAACATTCAGGCAGTGGGAGAAGCTGTATCTGGCTTGCATTGAAGATGATCTGGACATTTGTAGCATGTGGTCGGTCGTTGTTTCTAGGACTGTGCTAAAGGAAAGGTACAACTTCAGCCTCCACAACTTCCCTGATGTAACAGTTGCAGTCAAGAGTGGCCACAATTCATAACACATACAATACCCAATCGCTTCACAAACCATCACATCCATTGTTTATGCTGTATGATGCTGAACACTGCAGTCTGGAAAATAGTGCTCACTTTGATATCACTGAATGCCTTTGTGGTCACCATAACACAAGTTGAAGCGAGACTCCTCGGAAAACACAACATGTTGCCACTCTGCACGCTAGTGGGTGTGTTCATGAGCCCACTATAGCCTGAGGTGTTGATGGTGCAGACTTGAAGGAATCCTCTGCAAATAAATGCATGCACACAGTCTGGGAAGCAGACACCATCAAACCACAGAAGCAGGCAATGTCAGACCTGTTGCAGTGTTGACTCCAGTAGGAACTTTCGCAGCTCACCAACTATGAATAACAATACTCCATATGCTTTTACATGCCAGTTCAGAGGTAGGTATGCACATTCCCAAATTATAATAATTTGCACATCATACTCTGCTTTCCATTTCCTGTGAGTTTCATTTCAATTGCATGTTTCCTTCATGGTGTTGCATTTTTCACTCATGAGTATAGATAAGAAACTTTCCCTGCTACATTCGAGGCAGCTCACAATGAAAACTACATATGTTTTTGTTGTGCTTTTAACTTTACATCTTTATTACACTACTCTAGTTCGGTACAAGGACAAATACACAGGCCTACAAGAAACAATATCCTGGTTCAACCATGCGCCATCTTTTTTCACACACACACACACACATGTCCTGTTTCCAACCTTATACACAACAATCCCATTTGTTGTTGCTTTTTTATACACTGACTACTTGGTTAGCTCTTATCTTTTCACCCATTTTACAAATTTCCTATAGCTCATTACATAACTTGTAAACATGACTTTCTAGACATGTGTACCAATTTTTTTTTACCTACCTTATTACACCCAATATTAAATTAACCAATTGTACATATGCCCTTAAATACTCTCAAAAGATTATTAAATGCAAAATATAAATATAGCATATCCTTTTACAAATTTAGCCTTATAGAGCACTTAGTAAACAAATATACAAAATAACTTCCAAGTCCATTACCTTGACACACACAATTATATACATAACTTTTACAACCTCTGTACACCTTACAAATTTAGTCGTATAGAGTGCTTTATTTCTCTCCTTGATTGTCTAAATGTATTGTTTTCAAATCCCCTACAAGGGGGGCTAGTACTGCCGTACTTTATATTCTCGTGCCTGTCATGTGTGAACTGCTGATCCCCCACTGACTCCCGTAGTTCCTCTCGACCCTCCTTCCTTAACTTGTGCTCTTTGGTCTGCTCCTCTTCTGGCCTCTTAGTTACAATGTGACTGCCTGTATCTGCACCTATGTAGGGTGCCATAGTCTGCCTGCCGGATCCACCAACTTCTACACACCAATCTTGTTGGTGGATGTCTCCCTTCTTGCCCTGAACTGTGGGGCATTTATCATCCTCCAAGTAGGATCTTTTTAGCTGATCTGTTTGAACTACTCTCTCTTCTTTATTTCTTCCAGGCCATGTCCTTAGTAAGTCATTGGACTTAGAACTTTTACCAATCTGCTGGGAATCCATCTTCTGATGTTGTTTGCAATTGTTTGCTGTTTTCATGATTAATCACAGTATGATGTTAAAACCTTATTTACTACACATTATCGTTAAGATGATTCAAACACAAAACATAGGCGACAACAACACCACACGCCAGATGTACATACACAACCAAAATAAATAAACATAACACAATAGTTTGTGTCTGTAGATTAGATGTTGCCAACTTCAAAAGTCTCCCTTAATCTGGAGACTCGATGCCTAAGCCCTTTAAACATATAATGTGTTTAGCACCAGGTAGTCCTTTGGTCAAAATGTCAGCAATCATCCTCTCGGTGGGTGCATAAGATAAGTCGACCAGCTTCATCCTGACGGCATCCCTGACGAAGTGATGGCGAATGCCGATGTGCTTCGTCCTGTTGTGGAACAGTGGATTATTTGCCAGCTTCTCAGCTCCCTGGTTATCACTCAGTATCAGAATATTGGATTTCATCCCAAGCTGTTTATGCAGCGGACCTTTACTACCAGGCGACAGCTGCTCCTCCTAATTAAAATAAAAAACCCGTGTTCTGTCTTACTTGTCATTGGCCCAATCAGCATCCACAAAACCAAAGGTGTTATTTTCTGTTTTCCTGTACAAGAGGCAGTAGCTGAAAGTGCCTTTCAAATACCTTAAAAAATCTCTTTGCAGCCTTCCAGTGCTCCTCATTATACGCTTTGTTAAATTGACCAAGCACACTCACAGCATACGCAATGTCAGGTCTCGTCCATACAGCTAAACTCATTATTGAACCTACCAAGCACTGGTATGGCAAACACAAGTCCACATTGTTGATGCCGTCTACTTTACTTATATCGCAATTCACATCCAGTGGAGTGCTGACTGGTTTACAGTCAGTCATCCAAATCTATCCAGAATTCGGGATATATATTTGCACTGATCAATATAGACCTCGCCCTTCTCTCTGTTATGCTGTATTCTCAGTCCAAGGCAATTTCACACTTCACCAAGATCCCTGCATTTGAATTATTTCATGCTGGGGCTTCCCATTTCCCCCCAAGTCGTTTGAAAAAATTACAAGGTCATCGACATACACAGCAACAATGGCAATGTTTTCTTAACAAGTTCATGCTCTGACTGTGTAAGGCCATACAACACTTTCTTAACTAGACATACCTTCGTTTCCTGGCCTGCAACAACAAAGCCCTCTGGTTGTTCCATGAACACTTCCTCCTCCAACTCACCGTTTAAGAAGGCTGTTGTAACGTCCAGATGGTCTATTTCCCTTTCCCGTTCAGCTGTGAGTGCCAGTAGTATCCTGACCATCAAGTTCCTTACTACTGGGGGGGAAGGTTTCTCCACAATCAATCCCAGCTTCCTGGGTGAATCCCTTCGCGACCAGCCGAGTTTTGTATTGAGAGACACTACCATCTTCCCTCCTCTTCACCTTGAATACCCACTTACTCTTTACCACCTTTTTGTTCTCATGGGCGTCAGTCAGAATCCATGCATCATTTTTGATCAGTGAATCATACTCTTCTTGCTTTGTGGGTTGCCATTTGTGTTTACTTCCATTTGAGATTGCATCTGTGACAGACTTTGGCTCATCACTGTTGCACACAGTTTGGTATGTCAAAATGTCCATGAACTTCTTTGGACACGTTTCCCTTCTTGGGAACCTTCTTTATTCACTTTGCGGTGGACACTTCGAGACTTCTTGTTAATCATGACATCCTTGTTCAGCCAACTGCTGCACTGGTATGGTGTAATCAATGATAGACTTGTCCCTGAACAAAGATAGCGGTGCAAATGCAAGAAAGTCTGGTGACAGTCTTTCATTTTGCAGTTCAGTTTCGGCTTCATATTCTGGTTGTGCGAATTTCACCATGGACTCTTCCATTTCATTAGTCACGCCTAGACATCTAGATTCCTTTCAATGAACACAACATTGCGGGACCTATGGATTCTTTTTGGACTCTTAGGATCAATGATTCTGAACCCTTTTGTATCTTCACCATATCCCACAGATATCATACTTTTGCTCTTAGCATCCGATTGATTTCGCTGTTGTTTAGGTACATGCATAAAGGCGGTACATCTGAACACACTCAACATGCTCGGATCCACCTTTCGTCCCGACCACACTTCTTCATGTGTCATGTCCTTTAAGGCCTTTGTCGGCCATATGTTCTTTAAGTAAATAGCAGTGTTAATTGCTTTAGTCTAATATTTTTTTTATCCAGTTTGACATATTGCAACTTTGTGCAACCTTTCTCAACAATGGTTCTATTCGCTCTCTCCGTCACCTCGTATTGCTCTGAGGTGTACTCGACCGTTAACTGATGCTTTATCCCAGCCATTACAAGTACCATTTGCACTATTTGGTTAAAATATTCCTTTCAATTGTCAGACTGAAGAATTTTGTCTTTCATTCCGATTTCGTTTTCTTCCCTGGCCTTGAATTTGCAGAACTTGCTTGGCACTTAATCCTTTGACTTAATGAAGTAGCCAAAAGTCTTTTGGGTGGCATAGTCAATAAATGTCAGCAAATAACGTGCACCATTTATGGCCACTTTTTCCATCGGCCTGCACAAATCTGTGTGAATAAATTCTATTTTGCGTGCTACTTTCTTGGATCCTTTAGTGTCAAAAGTTTTCTTGAGTGCTTACCTTAGAGACAAGGGAAACAGGGCTTCTCATCTTCACTCACAAGGTCTATACCTAATGCCATGCCATCTAGCAGTAACTTCATGTTATTCCAACTCAAGTGCCCCAATATTCTATGCCACAATATCTGTGTGTTAACCCTTCACTGCAAGATTAGCTTTTATTGGTACCACATTCAGTTTATAGATGCCCCCCACTTTAGTCGCACTTGCCTTCACTTCACCTTCAATGCTGCAATCAGTGTTTTTATCAATCTGACAGCTCTCCACAGTGAACACCATCACCATGCCTTTCTTGACGATCGCACGTTACTAATGCCTGGGATGGTTCTCACATTCC
The DNA here is from genome assembly GCA_002778355.1 of Clitarchus hookeri. NCBI lineage: Eukaryota > Metazoa > Arthropoda > Insecta > Phasmatodea > Phasmatidae > Clitarchus > Clitarchus hookeri. Next base: position 94,555 of record NQII01000733.1, read on the forward strand.
CCTTGCCCTCTACCTGAACTTTTATGTTTCCTGTACCAATTGCACACAATTTCTCCCTATTAGCACACATTACTTCTTGCTGTTCTGAAACATGGTAATCCTCTAACCAATCTTTGCAGTTCATCATATGGTTGGTGGTGTGTGAGTCCTCAAAACCTCTCACGGGTTTTGAGGGTGACTCATACATTTTGATAGCTACAAAGGCTGCATTACCTGGATGTCTCTGATCCACAACTGTATGTTTAATGTCTTTCAGAATGAGTTTCCCCTTTACAAAGTTGCTAGTTATCGTAGCCTCTGAGATTTCCAGTGCCATCACCATTGGATCGTATTCAGACGGTAAACCACTGAGCATGATGACTCCCACAAACTCGTCAAAAATTGATGCACTGATGTCTGCTAGTTGCTGCGAAAGTGATATAACATCCTATACATATTCTTCCACGGTCTTGTGATCCTCCAGTCTCACTCCGGACAACTTCTGCAACAGACCTAACCTCCTTGTAAGACCCTTGTTTCCGTAAGCATTTTTGAGGTTATTCCATGCTTCGCTAGACGTTTTTTATGAGAGAACATGTATCAGGCAGTGAGGCTGTATCATATAACAAATCTTTGCTCTTGCCTTCTGATCTTTCTTCGGGTCGGCGGCCGCTTTTGCACCTTCATCCAGGAAGATACAATTCCACAAATCTTTGTACACTAGGTATATCTCCATCAAAAATGTCCAGTTATTGTAATTACTGGCACCTTCCAACTTCTCAAATTGAGGCAGCGATCCTGAGTTCGCCATGGTAGCGAAGGTAATGACCACTTTGGCAGAGTTCGTGGCGATAAAGGATCCACACGCCCTCAATTACATCTAGTCGTCAATGTTTATGCAAACCTCGTGCATTCACCGCGCTTAAAGAATTATTACACACATGTCGCTGCATCTTGTCCCATAACCTGTTGTCATTATTAAGCACAGTATCACATTAAAACTTTATTTACTACTCCACATAATGGTTAGATGATACACACACAGGACAAAGGCGACAGCAACAACAACACTATGCACCAGATGCGCCAACGCAACAAAAAAGAAAATATATATAACAATAGTTTGTGTCTACAGATTACCTGTTGCCAACTTCAAAATTTGCATCAAGACCGTATCTCCTTCCTTATACTGCAGTATTTCCCCCTTATGTTCGGAGGACTCCTACCAGTTTGTTAGAGTCACTGCACTGTTATTTGGTTTCAGAATTGTCAATTTTGTTCTAGGTTTATACTGAAAGACAATTTCTGATGGACTTAGGCCTATTGCTGTGTATGGTGTGTTGCGATACCTAAATAGGAAATTGTCTAACCGGTGCTACATGGACAAACTCTTGTTCCTGTTAGTACCTTCAATAACTTGCCATCTATAGGCTGCTTTATGGTCTGTACTGCCCTCCCTGCTAGTCCATTTGATTTGGAATGGTATGGAGGAGTTTTCAGCATTCGAATTCCATTTGCCGTACCAAAGTTGTTGAACTCCTTTGAATTTTGGACATAAGTGAACCCTTTCCATAATCTATGACATAGCCATATGCTGCTAGTATCACTGCCCATATCTGAAATCTAGCATTTGCGAGGGTAGGAATAAATTTGTCATGACCAAGCAATTTCTTTAAGAATTGATGATCTGTGATTAGCTGCACATAGAATTCCTTGAATATGAAGGATCATCAATTTTGGTATTAGAGAGTAGTTATTCAAAATGGATAGAAGGCTGGTTGATGACGAGCACAACTACAAGTGCAGTGGTAACAAAGCTCAGGACAAGTTCTGTGACGTTGGGTTTACCTGTCACGCTGATACTTACAACGTTCTGCAATCACTAGTTTGGTAAGGGGGGGGGNGGGGGGGGGGGGAATTTTTGACCAGAACTTGTACAAGTTTCTCAAAAGTTTTGGTGGTTGGAGAATCTGGAACAAGTAAATCCTTCAAAATACCGTACGTTTTTGGCCCCAAACCTTATCAAAATATACAACTTTTTGCGACACTTCTTTTAATGTTGTTCACAATGGAAAACTGACAACATTTCATTTTATGAATTTAAATCTGCATCTTCATCATATTCGCATATATGCCCGATTAGCCCCATGGCTGGCTTGTTTTGGTTTCCTCCTGGACAAAAAAAAAATACCACTACGCCATAACTATCCAAAATCCTGTACTCGTTGCCAGTTGTGTTTTTAACTTCACATTTTTATTACTTTTATTACACTACTCCAGTTTAGTCCAAGGACAAACATTTTTTTCTCTCTCTCTCTCTCNGCATGCACCCCCCCCCCTGTTTTCAACCTTATACAAAGCAGTTTTGAACACTTGTTTAGAACAGAGTCCCCTTTTATCCAAAAAACATTAATTTCAGTTACCATTTAATGTAAAAAAGTTAACAATCATCGAAAAAATATAAGCTTGAAACATTCACTCCAAGAAAAATATGGCTATATTAGTAAACATCACACACTTAAATATTAAAATATTATTAAATAAGCGCAAGAGATTGTTCTGAGTGGTATTAATAGCAATTTAATTGTGGTAATACTGTGCTTACGGGAGACTAAGGCCATCTGGGACTTGTAAATTTTTTTTCTCGCAGTTAATATTACAACATCTCATATTTCATCTAATTGCATATAGGTATTAAATGTTACAGTTTTGTGCAAATGAACAACTTTTGTTGGGACATCAGTTTGCAGTTCTGGTTTTCAATTCCAGGTAAGACATGGATTTATGTGACTTTGTTGCTTGAGTACATGTATAGTTACATGTAAGAAACCTCATCAATATAAAAGAGGGCTGTTAATGTGCAACAACAGTACTACTATTGTAAAGTAGGAAGTGAAGCACTCTGTGATGCTTTCAGAACAGTAGCATTCTTCGACAGCTCTGTTGACAGAGTACCAACATATAGGTGCATGCATGCTTCTTGCACTTGTAAAGCAACTATCTGGACACTCCTGAGTTTCCAAGCTTGTAAGCATTGCCTACCTTCGTTACATTCCAAGCTCGAGCAACCTGTATATAACACAGCGCGCTTTGTGGCAGGCTGTTGCATGGAAAATTGTAACCTGCCGGTGAAACAGAATAAGGTTAAAAGTGACAAGAGTATGTGTAACCGCGACAGGACTTGTTTACAGATTGAGGACTTCCCAGGACGGTATTGGAACGAGGGCAAGGTGGAGCTACGTGCATATTATTACAACCAATTGTTGTAGCAATGACATAAGTTTGGAGGAAATGGAAGAGCATAGCAGTGCGATAATTCCTGTAAATGAGGCTGTGTTGAACTCACATAATACAATGCTAAACTGGCCACTGCACAAGTTCCACAAGTAATTCTTGATAAATATATTGAAGGTATAGTAGTAAGTAGTCTTATATCTTTAAAAGGAAGATACTACAGATACTCTATAACAAACTTACCGTCAAATTATTTTTCTTTATAGGCAATTTAAGTTCTATATTTAGGTCAAACTCATTTGCAGCAGAAATTTTTAACTTTTCATAGGTACTGCCACCGTAGTGAAACTGTCTAAAAAGTCTTGTAAAAACTTCATCTTTCTTCATTTCTGATTTTATTTTTTCAAGCTGAAAAAGAAATTAATAACTTTATAAAAAATCATTTTTTTTGGTGACAGCATCGACATACATAACTGCTAAAAATATAGAATAAACATATTAACATTTATTACATTGGTTAGCCAAGATCAAATCCAGAACTTTAAAAGGCACGACCATGATGGCATTATTTAGTTGCGATACTAAAAAAACATTATCCCTGAAAGCAAAAGTATAAAATGAGGCTGTATGATGGAGAAATAATGGAATGCAAATGTGAAGATCGGAGCACCCTGACAATACGCGCAGGGCCTCTGAAACATCTGCCACATTTCCCAATGGGCAAATCTATGGACTCTGATACATGATTACACCTGTGATGGAGTCCAGTTCAAGCCATGTTAGGGAGGCATGTATGCTAAAAGAATGGCCATCAAGGCAGATCCCAGAGCAGTCAGTCAGGATCAAAACCACTGCTTCATAAATGCTATTACCGCATTATTGTACCCGCTCAGTGAAAACTAAACATAATAAGCAAACTGATAGTTGGGCCAAATTTCATTCACCTGTCTGTAAAAACACCTTTCAAAAGATAAGAAATCTGAACAATAAATTCATACAATATCCTTATCCTATATTTTAAAAATGTCTGTGATATCTTTCAAATTTACCATTTCAACACCATTTGAGCTACAGTTATAAAATATGTTACAAGGTCACTCCCGCAATCCCGAACCCTCATGTATTAAAAGGGCATAACTTTATATGTTTGATTTAAATTTTAAGAACATGAACAAAATTGGTGATATGGTTTCAATCTAATTGAATTTCCTATGTTATTTATGTATGCATATATAGACACACATATTAAGGCCACTTGGTTATAATACTATATATACTAGCTATACTATTGTATAATCAGGATCTAGTATGATGTCAATATGAAGAAGCAGCCTTTCACCATTGGCGTTGGCCGTGCTTCCCCTCTTTAGAGCCCTGGTGACTCCCTCTCTGCGCAGCAAACCTGCGCACTCTACCATGCCATCCAGGCACGAAACACATCAACAATGCAGCATATACACACTCCCAGGTGGTGCAGTAGCAGTGCACACTCTACGGTGTAACATATGTGCGATTCCTTGAGTCAGTGCACTGATGCATATGTGCTAATAGAGGTAGTTAAGTGAATTCAGTTTAGATCAGCGTTTCCTAACCTTTTTCAGCCACGGACCCGTAGGAAATCAAGCACAATTTTCAAGGACCTCCTTAATAAAAAAAACAGCAAAAACTTTCGGACCATTTATTTTAGTACTACAAATACAAAAAAAAATGCTTTTTTTTATAAAAAAATACGTTAATGTGAAGGTTGGTGTTGGTTTTTTGCAACTAAATGAGTGATATTCGGGTTGATGTTACTACTAAGTTGTAGTCTCAAATCGGATTCCACTTGTAATCTGTTCAGTGACGGCCCGCACTCACTTCAGTCAATCTCGCACACAGCCCGCTGGCGCACGTTCGTCGTGCTAAGCAAGCGTAGCGATTACCAGACACCTGGTGGCATTTATTATTTATTGTTAAATGGTCCAGAGATGAGACTGCGGACATCCATACATATACTCGCGGGCCCCAGGTTAAGAAACACTGGTTTAGATCATTAGTTAAGCCTTCGTTTAATAATCAGCATGTAATGTAATGCAGCAGCAGATGTAGGACGTGTTAGGCCCAATCTCTCCACGGCGAAAGTGATTTGTGTTTGCACGACCATGTGGTCATTGTGTGCCGGCCTCTGCAGATTAAAAGTGTATTTTGTATGTGTGTTAACTCACAGAAGATGCACGGACATGAATAGCATGTAATTCTTCATTGGGATTACATTTACACATAAAATATTTACAGTGTTTGTACTGGACTCAGTAGCCCAGGTGACAGACCCAGTAACTTGACTGCCACGAACTACCCTAAGGCACATTTAAAACAATATGTACGAGTATTTATTTAGAATATGATATATACTTCCATTAAAGTTACGTCGTCAATGTAATCACCCTAAAGTGTGAAGTGTATAAACGTCTGTTGCATGTAAATGTGTATTCATCTTGTCTAACTAACACACCATTCATTATTATTCACTCAAGGGATTTTTGTTTACGGCAGGCGACATGGAGTGTGTCCACGCCACCTTGCAGGCACTTGGTGGACTTGGCTGTGCGGTAAACGCAGATAAGTGTATCTTGAATGCTTACAACAGGAATTGTTCTGCAAAAACCGTCACAATACATGTTTTGCTCGTATGAAGAATTAGTTAAGTGTACATCTAATAGTATTATGTATTCTTATGTTAAGTATGTAAAATAAAGGTAAAGTGTATAAATTATTTATATCTTATGAATTGATCTTAACCCATGTTGATATTAGGCTCACTTCCGTAACTAGGAAAAAAAATACCTGATTTTATCTAAGTATAAAAGAGAATTAATATTTTTTGTAAAATGTCAAGTCTCAAACTCACGTCCCAACCGACGGCTGCTTCAGCAATACATACATGCTTTCGCCATTTTTGTTTTTCCAGTCGATAGTTAGAGTTCACGACCATCATCTGCTAGGATCGCTGTGTTCTTCAACCATCTTCGTTTCCCTGTCACTTTTCAGGGGGGATGCCAACATTGTTTGTGTTTCCAATGGTGGTCGCTAGGGGCATTGGTGTCGGCACACATGACCTAATTCCGACATAGAGCATGCAGAACACCCACCCAAGCATGCAGTACTCGCTGCAAGTAGATAAAAAATAATGCCGTATGCACGAGGTTTCGATCCAGCCGTTAATGAGGGCTTCAGCTCGATGGTTCCGATAGCACAGGAGGACTGGAGTGGTATGGTTCGACTTTAATGACTAAAGGTAGCAATAAACAGAATCAGCCCAACACGTGGGTTGGGGGGAACCTTGTGCAACATATAAAAACCATCCCATACATGAAAAAATAAGTCACATAATAATAAATAATAAAGGCTCAACACAGACGCGAGTGTGCTGCGAACACTATGTCGTATCGAACCTCTACTATAAGAAAATAATAGTTGATAGTTCCACAGTTCGTAACAGCGATATCAGTGTTGCTATTGCGACGAAAACTTTAGTAAAAAGCTGGGATGCCTGTCAACAAGAAAAAGAGCTCATGTACACAAGGACCAACCTAAAAAAAAATATTACAGAGTGCCAAGTGCAGTACACCGTTTACCAGGGGTGATAATTTGGAGACGCATTACACGACTTGTAAAGGCTGTGTTCCTTTGCTTGCCACTAAACATCATGCATTTAAACCAGGGGTCATTCAAGAGACGTCAACACTGCTACATATTGTTGATTAGATAAAAACATAAGGCAAAGGAAAAAAGTTGTAAACACCTGCCAACTAACACGTATTGCACAAGCGACGAGTACTGTATATCGCATCAGTCGTTACTAGACAAGACCATGAGTCTGAAAACTAACATGGTGGCCTTGGTTAGTACAGCAGAATAGCAAACGATTTTCCATATGTACACCCTCCGACAGAGCTATGCAGCAGTACAGTGGCACACAAAATACACTACCAACCAATGCATAATGTGCGACCATTGATCAACATACACCACCCTAGACTAAAATAAATACTATGACAGATTAGAGAATCAGGGGAAGCGACATGGTCGACATTGCTGCATACCGTTGCCAACAAGTATAGAGGATAAAATGTAAAGGAAACTAGTTATAAGCACTTACCAACCAGCGCACATTGCACAATCTGTACGCTGCTTTAGATGATGCTAGACAAGACCAGACTGTCCTGGTCAGCAAACAATTTCCTTATGAACCGATCGGAATGAAACCGTCCAATTGAGAGTAGAGCCAACACTCGCCACCCACATCACTTGCGATGGAACGCACTCACCTTGTTCAACATTGTGTGATCAACTAACATCTCAAGAATCTGAAAGGTAGCCAGGTCGACCACAGATGGTGCAGGCACTGTGCAGTTCTCATCGAGTACAAGGGATGGTACATACACTAGTCGAGAGTCGAGTCAGGCTCCAGGGTGGCAGACCAGCTGGGTAACTCATACACTTCCCTTTACGAGAGGAATTTGGTTATACAAGGGAAGGTAAAGAAGTTATTTCATTTTAGATACTATATACACGTACATACTTTTAAGGATGAAGAAAAACCAGCGAACACTTTTAGAAAACCCAATTGCCCCCGCTCCAATAGCAGGAACCATGATGTCTTACGACTTTGACCTTGACCTTTGGCCATTATTTCGGATGACATATATGCTAGGGATGAAGGAAAAAAACATATTTGGTTTCTAAAACAGTCATGGGAACTCACTGAGGAAACCCATTTACCTCGCTCACAACAGCAGGAAAAATGTCAACTAACATCCATGACCTTGACCTTGGATGACATCATGCGACCTCGACCTTAACCTGACCTTGGTTGATATCATGCTACCTTGACCTAGACCTTTGACCAATATCTCGAACAAAATCTATGACTTTAAACAACAAAGAATCACAAATTTTAACATTATACAAAATGGGCAACTTAAAAGAAAAAAAATTATCACAATTTTTTAGAAAAATGTTTAATCGCATAAAAAATTATGAGAAATTGGTGACTTCGTCTTCGACGAAGCTGAAGACGGAATCATGCCCCCACCACCAAGATTTGCTATTCTTTTTTGTTTTAAGCAGTTGATTTTGTTTGAGATGGTGGCCAAATGTCAAGGTCGCATGATGTCATCCACGGTCAGATTAAGGTTGAGGTTGCATGAAATCATCTAAGGACAAGATCATAGTTTTTTTTGACAGGGTTTCTGCGGTTGTAAGCGAGGCAAATATATTTTCTCAGAGTGTTCCCATGACTGTTTTAGAAACCAAATATGTTTTTTTCCTTCATCCCTAGCATATATGTCATCCGAAATAATGGCCAAAGGTCAAGGTCAAAGTCGTAAGACATCATGGTTCCTGCTATTGGAGCGGGGGCAATTGGGTTTTCTAAAAGTGTTCGCTGGTTTTTCTTCATCCTTAAAAGTATGTACATGTATATAGTATCTAAAATGAAATAACTTCTTTACCTTCCCTTGTATAACCAAATTCCTCTCGTAAAGGGAAGTGTATGAGTTACTCAGCTGGTCTGCCACCCTGGAGCCTGACTCGACTCTCGACTAGTGTATGTACCATCCCTTGTACTCGATGAGAACTGCACAGTGCCTGCACCATCTGTGGTCGACCTGGCTACCTTTCAGATTCTTGAGATGTTAGTTGATCACACAATGTTGAACAAGGTGAGTGCGTTCCATCGCAAGTGATGTGGGTGGCGAGTGTTGGCTCTACTCTCAATTGGACGGTTTCATTCCGATCGGTTCATAAGGAAATTGTTTGCTGACCAGGACAGTCTGGTCTTGTCTAGCATCATCTAAAGCAGCGTACAGATTATGCAATGTGCGCTGGTTGGTAAGTGCTTATAACTAGTTTCCTTTACATTTTATCCTCTATACTTGTTGGCAACGGTATGCAGCAATGCCAACCTTGTCGCTCCCCCTGATTCTCTAATCTGTTATAGTATTTATTTTAGTCTAGGGTGGTGTATGTTGATCGATGGTCGCACGTTATGCATTGGTTGGTAGTGGAATTTGTGTGCCACTGTACTGCTGCATAGCTCGGTCGGAGGGTGCANTTGTTGGCAACGGTATGCAGCAATGTCGACCATGTCGCTTCCCCTGATTCTCTAATCTGTCATAGTATTTATTTTAGTCTAGGGTGGTGTATGTTGATCAATGGTCGCACATTATGCATTGGTTGGTAGTGTATTTTGTGTGCCACTGTACTGCTGCATAGCTCTGTCGGAGGGTGTACATATGGAAAATCGTTTGCTATTCTGCTGTACTAACCAAGGCCACCATGTTAGTTTTCAGACTCATGGTCTTGTCTAGTAACGACTGATGCGATATACAGTACTCGTCGCTTGTGCAATACGTGTTAGTTGGCAGGTGTTTACAACTTTTTTCCTTTGCCTTATGTTTTTATCTAATCAACAATATGTAGCAGTGTTGACGTCTCTTGAATGACCCCTGGTTTAAATGCATGATGTTTAGTGGCAAGCAAAGGAACACAGCCTTTACAAGTCGTGTAATGCGTCTCCAAATTATCACCCCTGGTAAACGGTGTACTGCACTTGGCACTCTGTAATATTTTTTTTTAGGTTGGTCCTTGTGTACATGAGTTCTTTTTCTTGTTGACAGGCATCCCAGCTTTTTACTAAAGTTTTCGTCGCAATAGCAACACTGATATCGCTGTTACGGACTGTGGAACTATCAACTATTATTTTCTTATAGTAGAGGTTCGATACGACATCGTGCTCGCAGCGCACTCGCGTCTGTGCTGAGCCATTATTATTTATTATTATGTGACTTATTTTTTCATGTATGGGATGGTTTTTATATGTTGCACAAGGTTCCCCCCAACCCACGTGTTGGGCTGATTCTGTTTATTGCTACCTTTAGTCATTAAAGTCGAACCATACCACTCCAGTCCTCCTGTGCTATCGGAACCATCGAGCTGAAGCCCTCATGAACGGCTGGATCGAAACCTCGTGCATACGGCATTATTTTTTATCTACTTGCAGCGAGTACTGCATGCTTGGGTGGGTGTTCTGCATGCTCTATGTCGGAATTAGGTCATGTGTGCCGACACCAGTGCTCCTAGCGACCACCATTGGAAACACAAACAATGTTGGCATCCCCCCTGACAAGTGACAGGGAAACGAAGATGGTTGAAGAACACAGCGACCCTAGCAGATGATGGTCGTGTACTCTAACTATCGCCTAGAAAAACAAATATGGCGAAAGCATGTATGTATTGCTGAAGCAGCCGTCGGATGGGACGTGAGTTTGAGACTTGACATTTTACAATAAATATTAATTCTCTTTTATACTTACATAAAATCAGGTAATTTTTTTTTCCTAGTGACGGAAGTGAACCTAATATCAATTCATAAGATATAAATAATTTGTACACTTTACCTTTATTTTACACACTTGACATAAGAATACTTAATAATATTAGATGTACGCTTAACTAATTCTTCATACGAGCAAAACATAAATTGTGACGGTTTTTGCAGAACAATTCCTGTTGTAAGCATTCAAGACACACTTATTTGCGTTTACCGCACAGCAGTTATCACATGAGTAAGTGTTGTAGACGATGGCAAATTGACAGTTGCTAGCTTCATGACATTTGGCACTGGTGTGGTTAGCGAATGTCTTGCCGCAATACTTTCACTCGCTTCCCGATGAACGACAAACATTGCCTTTGTACTTCTTGTTATGCCTATACAGGTAAGCACTGCGGGTTATCACAGCATCGCGGTTATCACAGTGGAACGTCTTGTATGCTGGGCTGAACATGCAATGGCAACTTTCATGTCGGCGTGCATTACGACTTGTCTTAAAAGTATTTCTACATTAGCAAAATTGATACCATAATGTTTGCAAGTGATTCTTCAGAGACACTTGCTGTTGTCGGTGTTACAGATGGTAAGTCTTCAACCATTGATTCTGTCATCATATTGTAGCAGAGTACACAATCGTAGTAGATTAATGTAGTCGTAACGATCTGCTTTCCACCACCACACTCGTCGACGAAATGACATCCGTTTTTAAATGATGCTCGCTTGTATACTGCTCACGCTTCATGCTAGTTTGTGTTGCCTGTATCGGGTTGCCTCAGCAGATGACTGCTGGCTGTGTGGTACAAACGTCAGCGTGGTTGCCGGACTGCGATATGTTACCTCATCAGGTCAATCGCTGTCTAGCCTGCGAAGTTGACAATTCGACCTCTCATCTTCTTTCACTCTTTCATCTTTCCGTGTTGGGGGTGTCTTGTGTTTCTTTTGCTGCTGCTCGCTCCCGACGTGTATTAAACCAGCTCCTGGTATGTGGTGAGTCTGTAACGGTAGCACTACCTTCAAAACATATTCTAGCCATGGGAGACAGCCAAGAATCTCTTCGTCTTGTTGCACATAGACAGGTAGGTGTTTGTAGACGGATTTTAGTTCGTATCGTGCAAATGCAAGAAGGAATTGTTTAGGCAGGTATGCGAGCTCGGTATCTTTGTCGAATGCTGCAAGTGATTTAATCTTTCCACATGCCACGATAACCGATGAAATTTTCTGACCACTACAACAGCATATCATAATTTTCACTGTGTCCTCTCGACGAGAGAAAGAAGTTCTGAGCGATGTGTGGTGGTGGTGGTACGAACGGCTTTTATAGACATAAAAGTGAGTCGGGTGGACAGAAGCGATATTCTCTACCAACACCACTTTATTCGATGTGATGTTTTGAAGAGACATGCTAATTTTTTACAGCTTGATGTATAAAAACGAAATAAATTGTTACCTTCTACTGTATAGCTCAATTCCTCTCGTAAAGGGACATGCATGTGTGACTCGGCTGGTCTGCCACATTGGAGCCTGACGCGTCTCTCTCTCGGCTAGTGCTCTTTGCCATCCGTTCGGATTGTCGAGACCTGCACGATGTCCGCACTGTCGGTCAGCCGCCTGGGACGCCTTACAGGTTCTCACGATGTTAGTTGTAGTGCAATGCCGGCCGGGACGGATGTGTTCTGCTACTAGTGTTGTGAGTGTTGGTTGTACACTGAATGCGATGGTTTCGTTTCAATCGGGTCGTAAGAAAATCGTTTGCTATTCTGTTGTACTAACCAGGACGGCCTGGTCTTGTCTAGCATCGTTTAACACAGCGTACAGCACCCGACGGTTGTGTAATATATAATTGCGCTGATAAGTAAGTTCTTATAACTATTTTTACATTACATTTGGTTTTTATATCAGTTTGTATCAGCGTTGTTCTTATCGCACTTGTGCTTATCGGCTTCGCAAAAGTTTTCTATACAAACATGACGTAAAGTGTTCGATGCTCGCGCAATATACATAGGTTGTTAAATACTTGTAACTATTTGCTTATATAATTTGTTTTATATGTGTTTGCATCAGCACGTAGCAGTGACGTCTTTCTTGCACGACTAATGGTTCAAAATGTACGTTGTTTTCTGACAAGCAAAGGAACACAGTCTTTACAAGTCGCGTAATGTGTATCGCACTTAACACATTGTAGTCATTTTTCGGATGGCCCTTGGCATGATTAGTTCTTCCTTTCTCATGTCGACGTGCGTACTAAACTTCTTGGTGTGACAGCAACACTTTTTTTTTTTTAACTAATATGGACTGTGACTCAATTAAGTATTTTTTTTTATATATTGTGACTCATCATGACATCATACTCGTGATATACTTTCATATACTGTATAACAGTCCTTTGTTTTGTTACATTACTGATTTTTCATGTAGAGGGCGGTTTCATATATTTTACACTTTGTTTCCCCGACCTTTGCATTAGACTGAGGGTGCTTATTTATATCAACATGTACATGTTTTAGTGTAACCTGTGACTACGTATGTCTTGTTATCGGTACAATTGTATTCTGCTTTATTTTTTCAGTGTATGGCTGGTTGTTGATGGTTACCCAGGCTAACGATGACTCGGACCACCGGCCCTTGTGTTGGACTGATGGTGTTAGTGGTACACATCATAGTCGAGTTCGCACTGCTGACCCCTAAAGTGCTGACCCCTCAGTGCTGACTCCTCAGTGCTGCCTTCATGCAGTACCGACGCCGAGCAGTTCTGTTTAACAACCAACCAGTTTTCTATGGTTGCAATAATTTATATCACCATGCAACCGGTGTGCAAGCTGTGTTGTATTTCTCTATCTAGTGTAGTAGAGGGAACTCACTACGCACATATTTGCTAGACAAGTGCGGGCAGGCCGATGCGTATGTTTGTGCTACTTCGGACCCTACACTCGTACAAGCAACTGTAACATTGCGACGCGACTGCATGTATACCTTAATTTTCTTTGCATGTGTGGACGGTTGTTACATGCTCCCGAACTTCAAAGGTTTGGAAATGCTGACCAACTATGCTTGTAGCAAGGCTTAAGTCCTACTTGTCCTTATCTCCTTCATTGCAGTCGGAAGTGATGAATGTGATAAGAATTTTGTGGTCGTAGTTTCTGTGGGTGGGAAACATTGGGCAACTATGCTTATACGAGGGCTTACGGTGTACTCGTCCCTGCCACCCTGTTTGTCATCAGCTGTGATGCCACTGACATGAATTTGGTGACTATAGCTTCTGTGGGTGGGAAATGGCAGCCAACTAAGCTTATACGAAGACTTAGGGCGTACTTGGCCATATCATTCGGTTCATTTTCGGCGTCAATGGCTATGTTATGAATTTGACGACAGGAAATGTCGGTCGACTATGCTTAGAAGATGCCTTAAAGTTTACTAGACCCTACCACCCTGTTTTTCATCAGAGTATATGTTTATAATATGATTTTGATGCCTATAGCTTCGGTGAAAGGGAAATGGCGGGCAACTATGCTTATAAGTGGGCTTGGGGTGTGCTTGACCCTGCGGCCCTGTTCATCGTCGGGGGCGATGCATATGTAATGGATTTGGCGACAATATCTTAAACGGTTCGGAAAACACACCCAACTATGCTTTTTAAGGGGGCTTAAGTCATACTTGCCCTGCAGTAATTTGAGTTGCCGCGGGTGATCTGTGTGTTATGAATTTGGTGGCTGTACCTTAAATGGTTCGGAAATTACAGCTGACTGAGTTAATACGAGGGCTTAAGATCTAATTGTCTCTCCGTCCTATTCAGCATCAAGGACGATGCCTATGTTATGAATTTGGTGACTATATATTAAATGGTTCCGAAATTACAGTCAACTATGCTCATAAGTGCGCCTAGGGCATACTTGACACTGCGGCCCTTTCCGTTGTCGGGGGTGATACCCTAGGCAATTACAGAGTCCGGGCCTCCTTTTTGGTAGTTTAACAAAATAACCTATTTTATTTTATAGTTGATTAACGTTTTTTAATTTAGAAAATAGACAAGACAAGCAGACCTAGACATATAATTATAAAATACCAAACATACTTTTTACTAATTGTTTTTATTATCATCAAACATAGGAAACATACGAAATTTGCCTAATCATAAGTGCTGCGCACGCGACGAACTTTTTTCTCAGCGAAAGAATTGATAACCTCAGTATGGTCAACTGATTGCATTATTTGTGATTCTATGAACAAGATAGAGAGTGAATTAAGTCTCTCCTCTTCTGTGGTACATCTTAAGTAATTCTTAACTCTCTTTAGCGCTGAACATGATCGTTCTGCTGAACAATTTCACCCTGGTGTACACAACAACATCCGAAGCGCAAAGCCAGTGTTTGGATAAATGTCGAAGAAGTCATTTTCCAGGATATACTTGTATTGCTCCATTAATGACAACCTTTTTTTCCCTTTTAGCCTCAGCAGACAATAAACGAGCTCTCAGGTGTAGACACACGTTTTCTAAAGTATAGTCCACATCCCCTGGATAGAAAGCTACCAGATTCCGTGCGCCGACACGCACGTCTTGAGATTCCAAACCACGTAGGTTCGTGAAAAAGTCAAACTTTTTCCTTAAGTTCTCACATGCCGAGCCACGTATCTGTAGTTCAGCAAGCAACCTGTCGATAATGACCTTGAATACGATAACTCTAAATTTGTCCCTGTCGGAGAGTTCGACCTCATTTCCACTTATTTCGTCAAAATGCACTTTTCGCTTACGTTTCCTCTCCAAATCGTACGTGTAGTTCTGTTCGCCGCTTGCTAGATCGGTCACTGCGGCTACAATGGCAGGTTATCGAGACTTAAGTGAGTTTGAACGTGGTGTTACAGTCGGCGCACGAGAGATGGGACATTGCATCTCCGAGGTAGCGATAACATTTGGATGTTCGCGTACGACCATTTCACGAGTGTACCGTGAATATCGGGAATCCGGTAAAACACCAAATCTTCGACATCGCTGCGGCCGGAAAAAGATCGTGAACGAACGGGACAAACGACGACTGACGAGAATCATTAAACGTGACAGACGTCCAACCCTTTCTCAAATGAGCGCAGATTTCAATGCCTCCTGCATACCTTCAGACATTAGTCGAGTCCATGCCACGTCGTCTTGCAGTTCTGCGTGCTCGCGGAGGCCCTACACGATATTAGGCAGGTGTACCCATTTTTTTTTTTTTGCCCTTCAGTGTAATTGTAACACATATTTACAATATTGACATTGCGCGTGAAATAAAGACGTGTATTTTTAGTTTTTAGCTATAAATGGTAGTGGCAAAGAGACTGGAGACGGGGGGGGGGAGGCAGCGTTGCTGCACCAGCTGTGAGCTGACGTCACGAGGGCCGCGCAGTGAAGGTCAGCCGGCGATGCAGGCGAGGAGATAGTCGGCCCCGCGGCACCGCGCTGTAGTGTCGCAACTGACGCACGCCACGTCATTAGCTAACTAACGAGTATGGTTGAAAACCATGGCGCTGCCTGACTAAACGTAACGCCGAAGTATACCTGTGTGTTCTACAGCATAAACACACGCACGTCGAAGCATTTATGTTTACAATCTGAAAATGTTTATTTTGCTGAGCTATTTCCAGCCAGGCCTTTCCACGACACTCGTCGTTCGAGCACATTTTCTGACGCGGGTTGTACAGCCCTGGGCACTTACGTACGGACTTCCAGAGGCAAGTATTCCTCGCAGAATTCCGTCTGGAACACGTCGCAATTCTGCAAGGACTATGTCCTATATCTCGTGCGCCGACTATAACACCACGTTCAAACTCACTTAAATCTTGATAACCTGTCATTGTAGAAGCAGTAACCGATCTAGCAACTTTGCCAGACGCTTGTTGTCTTATATAGGCGCTGCCGACCGCATGGCGTTACTCTGATTGGTTCCATACCTCTGTTATTTGCACACGCACGCCTATACCAGTTTTTTTGGCTCTCCAGTGTAGATCCGGCTGTACAGACAGAGGCGAGGCGAGACATACAGCAGTCACTCCCTACACCTCACGTGACCTGGCACTTGGCATGGCGGCAATGTAAACACTTACAAACATGTCGCTAGTTCACACGTTTTGTGGCAAACGAGAGGACACGGATAAGACTGTAGCATTGTAGGTCATATTCCCAAACAGAACGACAAAAAAGTAACAATAAAGAAATCACTAAAAAAACAAACTTTTGAACTAGAGAAATAGTACCAGCTTGTGCAGCACAGTTCCAACCTCCCTAGACCTTATGGTAACGAACGAATGTTGGTAAGAGGGGGAGGGGGGAGGGTATATGGCGCGAGTTATCAACGAAAATAAAAATTATGAAAAGGCAACGAGACTTGCCGTTCATGGCTGTTGGACAAAAAATTAATTTGAGATCATCACATAAAATAGTTTTTGTACCAAAATTATTGTCACTGCGGCTTGGCGTGTGCAAATCAGAAATGCAGTTTTTTTTGTTTAATTCTTGAACGCGAACATTAAAACGAACGTAACATAAATACACATAATTTATTATGAGACAATCATTGATGCAATATATTTTACAGATCCAAAATGTTTTACCATATAATAAAACAGGACTAGAAATGAAAATTGTAAAAACTATATACTTTTATTGTGTGCTACTAACACACAAGAGAATTGTTGTAAGTTTGAAATCCTTTCGATACACAGATATTAGATACTGCTTTCATATTGAGTTTTCAACTACAGAGTGTTATTCACTTCACGTGCCATCACTTTTTTTCCCACACTTCATAAATTATGCAATCGCCAGCTCGTGGCCAAGTGATGGGGAGGGGGCAGACCATCTAAATATTGTTTTTCCCCCTTCCCATTTTTTCTCCTAAATTTTAACAGGCAAATTATTTAATTTCTTGTGAAAACTTATTGCCGTATTATAAATCACACTCGCGGTAATGTATACTAAACAAAACGTACTGCACATAATTACTATTTGTGTTTGGAATATTTTCCCGCCAGGACTTTCAAGCTTACAGAAGGTGGTTTACGCATCCCTTACGAGAAAAGCGCTCCCTTTCTGTAGGTTGGCTGATGACTGCTACATTTCTGATTCGTCGTAAGCATAACAGCTGCACCTGAACATGCACGACGTCCGAACTTGCCCGCCTTTAACAAGTCCTCGTGACGTCACATATATCCACGTATTCCGATATTCGTCGATGGACCCAGCAGTGGCTAAAACAACGGAGCACACCGGTTCAGGCATTTTTAGAACACCAGGTTGACTTTCAGCGGTATTTTAGTCTGCTTCCAGACGCTAATTAATGCTATTACACACAAATTCTAAAGTTTTCATTGCTCATTTGTAAAATTTGACGTCCTAATTACCTCTGTGTGTTTGGGAACGCCTGAAAATTACGGGGAGAGGTTTGTATGTTTGCTTGAATTTATCAGAGGAAGCGTTCGAAAACTCATCGGTTGATGTATTGGTGTATATCCACCAGAGCCACAGTATTTTCAAGCCGGTTGAACTGGCGGATCAACAGGTGTAACCAAACTCAACCGGAACAGTGGTTTCCGAACGTCCGGCGCGTTCTCGAACACGCGGCGTCACACTTCTTAGTCACGTGTTCATTATGCCAGTTATAATATAACGTAATTAGAAACAACCCTTCATTACGTAGTAAACACTTCTGACACACCTCCTCGTATGTATTATTGTGTTACAATGTTGGGTAGAGCATTATTGTAAAATGTCAGAATGGCTCATTAAATTAGAGTCCATATATTGTTACCTACTCCTATTCATACTTCAGCTTGAATAAAAGTGTAATGTAATAATTTGCCGGACGATGTATACTGTGTGAAATACGTGTTCTAGGAAGATGCCTGGTTTACTGACTGAGAGATAGAGGTCGACCCCTAACATTGGAGGTATTGAGACCCGGTGAGGACAGTGTGTGGCGGAATGCAAGGCCAGGGGGAGACAGCAGTACCCCGAGCAAACCCACCTGCCAACGGCAACCTCAGCCATCTTTACACCTGCAAAGTAACTCATTATTGGCTGTTAAATATGCTCCCTGTGGAAAAGAAAATATATATTTAATTTATTGGTGTGTGTACATACGCCCTCCCATGTATATAAATTCAGTTTACTGGCTCAGCCATCAACGCATAACCCAAACAGCTTGATGCAAAAACACGGGAATTTATAGATATTTTCCACTTTGAAGAAAGGATTTTTCAAAATACAACCCCTAAAGGACGAAAAGGGGTAAAATGTGTTTTCGAAGACTCCCCAATAGCTCAATCTGATAAGATATATTTATGTATTTTGCTAAAAATTGTTGGCTATATAAATAACTAAAATCTTATTTCAGGATTTTTTCGACAATAAAATCCATAAGAAGGTGAAAAAGGTTCGATTTGTTTTCGATTATGTTACCTAAATTTGTTTCGGTACCTTCAAACCAACATGGTTGGCAAAAGCTTTTCAAACAAAAAATTATTTCTCTCAGTTGCAGAAAATGTTGTCAGAATTGAACACGATCAATAATTAGTCAGTTGAAGGGATCGTGCTATGTTACTTTTCTTATGAAGTTATTTAAACGTGTTTAGAGCACATTTTATACCGCGGTTCGTAATTTTATGCGATTTTCGATGAAGAAGGAATTGAACTGTGCCCATTACAGCTGCACAGTAACCGTTTCGTGTTGCAACATTTAATTGGTTTCTGGCAAACAGAGCTCTCAGAACTGTACATTTACGAACCACCTAAAAAACTGTAAAAATAAAATGTTATAAAAATTGCCTTTTATTTATATTTCGTTTTGTAACAAACCTGAGCTTTTATTCCCTACAATGACTCGTCACTTGAATATAATCCAGTAGCATTACAACTAGAAATGCTCAGAAGACAACAATCAGATCATACAATCTTTATTCCGTAGTTTGGAAGTGAATTGACAAATACTTAAAAAATTTATACGGAAGATGTTATGAGGACTGAGCCATGGGGGTAAATATAACATAATATAACATTAGCATAGTTTACACAAGTTGTTGGGAAGGGGTAGAAATATGTGTAAACAGTTTGTACAAATGGTCGATGCAGTCCATTACCCTGAGAAGATGATCAACAGCATCGACCCTCCCGGCTTATCTCAACACAAGTAATGCCACCGCCAAAACGTTGCAATAGCAAACGAAATCTTGACAGAAAGATGCAAATGAGGCCACAGTCTTCACTGTATATGCATCGAGGGGAAGGAGGGGGGGGGATAAGTTACCCTTGATTCAATCCTAGTAACCTTTCGAATTCAAGGGAGTGCAATTCCCCCTCAATGTCTGTTTTGCTAAAGTCGAGGGAAAGACTGCTTCTCACATCGGCAGCTCTACGTGGCCTGCTGTAGAGCAATCTCACCTAGAAACTGGTCATCCTAGCAACTGAGGGGCAGAACCACTATGTGCCGTCCAAAGACGTCTTCGACACAGGACTTGGTTGCTGCTTCGCGTAGCACCCGCGGGCGAAGCTACTGACAGACAGCTAGCTGGTTAGTTTGTGTGTGTGTGTGTGTGTACTGTGTGTGCGTGTACTGTGTGTGCGTGTGTGTGTGTACTGTGTGTGCGTGTGTGTGTGTGTACTGTGTGTGCATGTGCGTGTGTGTGCATGTGCGTGTGTGTGCATGTGCGCGTGTGTGTGCGCGCGCATGTGCATGGAAAAGAGAGACGACACACATTGGTCGAGCAGTCACGACTCCCTCGGGTTATCTGATGCCCCTCCCCCCCCTCCAGCTTTTAGCCAGACAACTACTTAAAGGTTCGTGTGTTAAGCATAAGTAGGCTATTCAAAGTTATCTTAAGGTGGACAGTACAAACACATCAACTTTCAGTAAAATGTTTTCTGCTTTGCAGCAGATGATCTACACTTCGATGAATGGTTCGCGGCTTAGCACTAATACACTAAGTTTCACACAAGTACTCACCTCTGTGTGGAACACGCTGTTGCTTCGTTTCCTCTCATCTTCGCCTATTTTAATTTGACTCAACACACTCTGCAGGTGCTCATCAAGTTTCCAGTACGGTCTGAAATCACATACGAAGTTGTGTCACAGGCATGTACATATTTCAAATAAAGTTTCTTTAGCGTTAATAATGACTGGTAACGAAGCATATGTGTGGCAAAATGGTGCTATTGTCGACACCTCGGCAAAATTCACTATGTATGAACTGCCATGGTGGGATGAAAGAACATGACATACTCATTTTAAAAAAAAAAATTAATTGGGAAGAACACAAAGTTTATTCCTCGAGCCGGGAAAAACCTTGCTGGGTTTGTGTTACGTTGGGGACTTGTTTCACGCGCCTGTGTTATCTTATTGGGGTGAGAATCGTCTGAAACCCCGTCATGACAGAGCCGGGGTGTGTTCTTAGCGGCGCTTCTCGATGAAGAATTCGCAACACAACTGACTGCGAGGGACTTCTAAAGGTAGGAAAGCCAACTTGAAAAGAGCTTGTAATACAAGAGAACAAGGGCTGTCGGGATCACAAACTGACACTAACTTGACTAACTACTGACCTGCTGGCACCTACAATGGCGTGACCAGCTACGGTCCATTCACGGTTACCTACAATTTTTTTCTGAAACCCTGCTAAAGATCTACTTCCAGAATATTCCTCCGCCTCATGTAAACAAAGCATAGAAAACACCAGAGGGCCTACGCACCACATTCGTGCGCACTGATTGTAATACTGTGATATTTTGCATAAGAACTATTTCACACGAAGCATTACCAACACACTTATTTTCTCTCTGCTTTTATTGATATTAGTTAAAAATGAAATATTACAATTTATATATCAAATATAAGTAAAATTTATATATAACCAAAAATAAGAGACTTTTAGGTTAACAAAAGTATAAAACGCTTTTGATATATTACATATTTAGGAAACAATCAAACATGCTGCATACATCAATGGTGTTTTTCCAATGGTTTAATTCAAAAAGTGTAAACCATTAATAGTGTTACAAGACGCCTGAGAGGCGCATCCGAGTTCGTGATTGATGGAGATCTTAATAATAACAAAATAACTAAATTTGATTTTTAATTTATTCACACAGCTGGTATTTAGAGCAATTATATATCTGTCTACACTATTATTCCATTTATTTCTCAGTGAGCCCAATATTTAATGACCATTCCAAATCTAATTAACGTCCTTCTTAATGTCTCTGTTTGGTTATAGTCAATTAACTCATACTCATAATTAACACACTTTCAGTCTGCCTGTTGCCATCATTTGTAATGACTTTCACTCACGCATCCAGTCCAATAGTCCCGCCTGCCAGTCGCACCCTTCACTGCACCGATTCTCGCAGTCGTATATTTTCCTCCTGATGGTCACTTCTCTCGTCGCCAGTTTCTCTTCTCGCTCGTCGTCTATCGCTAAAATTCCAGCCACTCATCCACTCATCAATATCCGGCTCGGAGGTTCGTCACACTTTTATTCACGCTGGCCTTGACCTGGGAAGTTTGACGCAACCCGAGTCACACTGAGAAAAACTAGGGCAGCAAACTACCAGAAAAATTTTTCAGATAAACATGGAAATCCAATCAGCTGAAGGTCAGAAGCAGAAGTCGCACAAGATTTATCGCGGGGCCATGTGCTGCGGCAAGCTTGTGTAAGCTGATCTTCGTGTTTGCCGCACGCTCTTGAGTTACATGGGTGACCCCTACATATTTCAGCTCTCACAAGGGATGCGAAGTAGCGAGGGCGTAAAACTGCCCCCTCCGCAAGTCTGTTCGTCCGAACAGACACTGCAACACCCGGACCTTCGTAGAGTGCCAGTCGGTCGACGTGGACAACCATCGGCTCCGCCCGAGAGCCTTGACGACAAATCCGAAAGACCACATTATTGATCTTCTTCAGAATTCTGTACAGGCTTTTTCAACATTTCTGCAGATAGGAGTACCGTCTTCGTCTCTGTGGGTTGTACAGCCACAACAATTGACCTTGAAATACCTCACCCGACATTCTCCTCTCGTGCTGGGTCTTTATCCTGTCACTACAGGCCTTACATTTAGGCCTTACTGAAGGACTCGTCCCTTCATTACCAGTTTGACAAGATGAAGCAACTACCGAATTTACCCTTGTGTCTTTCTTTAGACCATGATTCCCAATCTGAAAAGTGCTGGCTGGCACTTGCAGTGGATGCCGCAGGTTGTGGCTGGACCCTCGTCTAACCCCTGAAGCGCTGGTATCTCCTGTCAACCGCCTTACTCCCATTCTCGAACTCATGTAACTGGTTCTTTGATCCTCGAAGCACTCCCTCCAGGGGACAGCTATCCTCAGAGCCACTACTAGAAGGGACCATCGCATAATTCGCTTTATGCCATGGGCTTCTTCCACTATGCGGCACAGTGTGCACATGGCATCTGGACAGCATCCACAAGTTATCATGTGCATTTTTCAACTGCTTTGTGAGGTGTGCAGCTTGCAAAATCAGCTCGTAGATGTGGTCTCTCAGTTGTTGGACATATGCATGAAGCTCACAAATTCCTTCATGCAAGTGCTTGCATGCACTCATCGAAGCCATTTGTTCATCTCGCTGCTTCTTTTCCCGCGCCGCTGCTTCTGTTTCTGCTGCTGCTGTTGTGGGCAATATGTTTCAGGTGCTCCAACTGCCCACGTGACCAAAACTCCCTCCGTTTGTGCGGGGGGTGGCGAAGCTCTGTAGCATGAAACCTCGAGGCGATGTCCCTCAAAGCCAACTGCAACTCCTTCAGTGTCTTCGTTATCCTGTCCTCGTCTTTGTTCAGCGTCACTGCGCGTACTGGACATCGTGGTGAGGGCTCCTGTCTTGCTGACTCCATATCCAGTGCTCGGGCCAGGGCGTCCTCTGTGTTGTGGGGTGCAGCCACACGTACTGCTTGCCATACCGTACCTCTGTGTCGGTGATGGCATCGATGAGGAATCTGACTGCGATGCTGTCACGCGCCTCCTCGCAGCACCCTTCCAGAGATGGTTGAGACAGCTGCACGATGTCATACCATAGCTTCTGCAGTGGCTCCCCTGGTCGCCAGGTGTGTCTTCGCAGTTGGGAATGGTGGGCATGTCGTAGGTACCGGTCGTCGAAACGTAGCTCCAAAGCCGACACCAGTGTGGGGTACTCCAGTCGATATCGCTCTGACAGAGATTGTAGTATGCAGAGTGCAAAGCCACTCAGTACAGCCGCGAAGTAGCAAGCCCGCTGTTCGGCTGTCCAGCCATTCAGGGTGGCGACAATTTCAAACTGGTGTTGGTACTCCCGCCATGAAGTCTGGCCATTAACAAGGGGCGGGCTTCATTGACACCCCTTCCCCGCTCCTGGCAGCGCGACTCCAATGCCGCAAAGCTGCTGACTATCTTCCCAGGTCGCTGTGTTGGTGACGACTCGTACTGCTTCCTCACTTTTCTCGGCTGCAGGTGTAATGGTCG
The DNA here is from genome assembly GCA_002778355.1 of Clitarchus hookeri. Lineage (NCBI taxonomy): Eukaryota > Metazoa > Arthropoda > Insecta > Phasmatodea > Phasmatidae > Clitarchus > Clitarchus hookeri. The sequence continues at coordinate 118,601 of NQII01000733.1, forward strand.
TGGAACTCCGTTGCTGAAGATATTCCTGCCACCCTTTCTTCAGTACACTTATTTCCCTGTTTCATTTCGTTCTCGACACTGTCCATCCTTTCACTGACAAGTGTCCATTCTACCACTGATACTATCCATTCTAGCATTTACACTGTTCAATGTTTCATTTACAATGTATATTCTCGTATTCATTAAATCGTTAACGCCTTCTATTTTCCTGTCTACATTTTTCATTTACAGTATCTATTTTCCTGTGTACATTCTCATTTACAGTATCTATTTTCCTGTCTACAGTATCATTTACAGCAGGGATGGCGAACCAATGGCACGCGAAACAATNTCATTTACAGTATCTATTTTCCTGTCTACAGTATCATTTACAGCAGGGATGGCGAACCAATGGCACGCGAAACAATATTTTGGGCACGCCACGGATCAAAAGGTTTGCATTTTAGTTTAAAATAACAAAGTTCACTATGACGTATTGATGCATTCTGCATCCCGAGATATATTTTTCCGTCAGCAGGCACACACTGTCGAAACTCGCAACGACAAGGAAACGCGAACAGCCGCCATAAACCAGCTAAGGGTTCAGCGAGCGTGCCAGAAGAATGACGCCAGGATTCCGCCGCGACGAGAAGGCACAGCCTCTCGCAGCTGCGTCGAAAACGTTAAAAGGTTTCACAGCCCACAGCTGCATTTCTCTCGCAGGCTGGCTACTGCCAAAAACCAGCTAATAGCTTTGGCGAGCGTGCTGGAACAATAACACCAGAATTCCGGGAAGGAAGGAACACGTGTGTCTCGCAGCGGAAAGGGGGACGCTAAGCCCTATACAACTGGGGCCGGGTATCCCACTCGAGCACGTGGTGGGCGAAGCCATAAAACTTTAATGCCAAAATCGCCGGCGCCGCTGAGACCACGTGCGGATAGCCGCAGCGCCGAACACGTGTTTACGACCAAGGGCGCGGCGTTCAGCCCCCAGCCACGTGCGAGATGAGGCGTTTTAATATGGCTAACGGGCTAATAAAACGGCGGAGGAGCAGACGAGAAGAGGTCAGTTCTACCACAGACGCGGAGGGAGTGAGTCGGCGTACGCGAGTCGAGGAAAGAGGAGTGGAGCCGGGAGGAGTGGAGTTCGAGAGAAGGCATCACGACGCCAAGACCAATCTGCGAGGAACTGTCGCAGCCTCCCGACGAGGTGACGAAGCAGCCCCGAGTTCGACACCGGAGCGGAGTCAGCCCCAGCCGAGAGACGAACCAGCGCCTCGAGACAAGCTAAGTAGAGACATGCAGCAAGTGTGAAGAACCTTGTTAAGCGAAAAATAAAACGACATACGTGAACTCTCAAGGAAGTTCAAATTCATTTGGTAAATTTGAACTACGAACAGTAGTGTCAACATATTTACACGCCCTATCACTGAGGACTAGCATCCATTGCTGGCGCCCTACGCAGAGAGCAGATACAGACTTATACGCCATAGCGCAAATAGGGAGGTATCAGTATTATATTAGGAACGAACGCGCGCGAGTGATCCTACGGACCTACGCTAAGGAGTGAACGGGTGCGGTGCGCGGGGCGGCGGGCGGAAAGCGCGCTCGTTTGTTATTGTCTTGCCTTAGTTACGTCGTGGACTACAATTGCTAATGACGCATAGTTTGTTGACGTTTTCGTTCGTTCAATTTCGTTGACACAACTGTATTTTAAAGTTGATTTTTAACTATTATTTACCATGGCTAGTTCAGCAAAAAAAAACAAAAAGGGCAAGATAGTAAGTGTAATAGAGAATTTCAAACTTGGTGGACTGAAAAATATGGCATGATAAGTAAAGGCGACAAAGCGGTGTGTGTTTTATGTTCTGGTACAGTGGTATGTAGAACATCGTCTGTAAAACGGCATTTTGAAACAAATCACAAATCTCTTAGCCAAAAAAGCACAGCAGTTCTACGTGACGCGTCATGCACGTAGTCAAGGCTACTCACAGCTTGCCGGCCGTCGTCATGTCGAGGCGATCACTCGGAATGGCATGGCAACTGCCCTGCACAACACATCTATAGCCGACCCGCTATCTTATCTGCAGTGTCCGTCGTGCGTCACCCACGAAGGCACTTGCAGCCTCAGTCCTCACACACACAGCTGTGTTGCGTTATAATCCAATCTCTCGGTCACTGCCAACTGTTCTGAAGCCCTGCTCAAGTTATACCTCCGAGTCTGTAAACCTACACCAAAGGGACAACACACCGGATTCGTTCACACTCGAGAGTAACGATATTTTGCATAACAACTATTTCATATTAGGCATTACCAACCCGCCTATTTTCTCACTGCTTTTATTCTCATTAATAATAGATTAAGTATCATAATTTTTAGATAAAATGTGAGTAAAAGTTAAGGTACTTTTACGTTAACACAAGTACAAAACGCTTGTGTTCCATGATATATTTAGGAAACAACCAAAAAGTCATAGATGGGGTGGCTTTTCAAAAGTTCGATTAAAAAAGTGTGAAGGAACCGAAAATGGACCATAGCTCTCGACGTCAGCTTCACCGCTTAAGACGAAAATATTCACAGTCCGGGATCATGTTGTATCCAAATGACATGATCAAGCACTCAAGTGTAAACACGCCTCTTAGAGGCAAGACAGTTTGCAAGGTCAGAAACTCAGTTCCCCGCACACAGAGAATTACAGAAGCACATGCACACTGCCGTGACTTCCACGGCAGAACACATGCCTTACGTCGCATTAAACCGAAACAAACCTACAGTGGAAGTAAAAATATAACTAAATAGGTTGAACTATTTTTGCCTAACAGTGATGGTAAACAAAAAAAAAATAATAAGGCACATTTTTAAGACAAACCTGCAGAAAATGTATTTTGTACTCAATCCGACAAATCCATTTCAAATTTAGTTCTCATATAATTAACAACTAAGCCTTTAATTATTGTGAACTTTCTAATCTGTAGTGAACAAAATATTGAATATTCTCTGTAGCATGATTCTACGTAATGAATTTTAAAATTTATCAAATACATGCCATACGACTAAACGGACCAATAAATTTAGTAATAAATATTTTATCAATTTTAAACATAGAAATTTAGCATGCACCAATGGCTGGCTATAAAGGTCAGCTGTACTTATCCGGCGACTGCGATGTTTTAATACACTATTGTTTCTAAACGTGTGGATTCTTCTGCAGAAAGCGAAAATGCCACATTTCACTACCTACGTACATATGCAAATTTTCATTTTAAAATTCTTATTAGAACATTAAAAAAAAAATTTGAAAGTAAATATTTTCCGCAGACAAACTGCACAAGATATAATTTATCTACACGATTGTCGATAACTGAAAGATAATTTTTTGCTTAACCTAACGGTTGTTTTTTTCAACAAAATTTTTATGAAACTTATTCTTAGCGTACTTTCCGAAGGAAAGAAAGGCTTATGAGATCACTTCCATCTCTGCGCGTGTGTGTGTGCATGGGCGTGTCTGTGTCCCCCCTTTCAATTTTTGAACGCGCCAACAGAATTTCACCAAACTCGATACACACATAGTACTTAATAAGCACACCTGACTTTTATAGTTTTTGACTACATCGGGCATTTACTTTCAAAATGGTGACCATTTCAAAATTTGGGGTCATATCTCGGGGACCATTCACCCGATTTACACCAGATTTTGTATGCTGGAAGAGCATCGTGTAAGCACTTTGAGATGGATATTGTTGTTAGTCCGCCATTTTTGAAAATAACACCAAATTAAGAAATAAAGATTTTTACTTTATAACTCCAAAACTATTGATATACTATGATAGACCAAGTAAACGTAAGTGGTTAAACTTCATTAGGTACTTATTTTAAAAATAGCATTATATGTTTATTGGATATATCTACCATACCATTTAACCAATTTCGACCAAATTTTGTACACTGAAAGCATCTATTACAAGCAGCATATACAACAACACATAACCACTTTTGTAGGCCATTTTGGAAGGAAACACCAGAGAAATAAATAAAATGATTATGTCATATGTCGGTAAAAAAATAACCTATTCCTACCAAATTTGGCAAACAAGTAGTACTGCTGCAGATGATTTTACGTGATATATTTTAAGGATGTCCGACACTTATTTTCAAAATGGCGGTCACTTAGCCATTTTAACTTAGAATACCATATCGTCCAAATTATGCAATCAATTCCAACATAACTTTGTATGCTGGCAGTATATATTAAAACTATCAAATGTATATACACGTAGCATATTTTGTCCGCCATTTTGTTAGATTAGCGCCGTGCGAATAAATAAAGCTTTTATGTCGTATCTCGGGAAACAATTGACAAGTTCCTATCAAATTTGGCAAACAAATAGTACTGCAGCAGGTGGTGTAAACTTGTATGTTTCAAGTAGGTGAGACAAAGCTGAAGATGGAGGCCTCGCCTCCATCTTCTCCCCTGAGGCCTCATGTGATTGTGGTATAAAAATTCATTTCTACGTATATATGCAGATAAGCAAATTAAAATAATACATTTTATATTGTTATGTAGGTATCTGCATGTTTTCTTCTGAGGCGAACGAGAATGTGGGTTTTCTCAGAGTGCTCCCACATTTCTTACACTTAAAATGTATGACATGGTGCCTTCTGTGGCAGAGGCCGGGCTCTTTACCGTAAAAAGAATGGATTTTATACACAAAAATGGTAGTTGTTCTGAAACCATCGATTTGGAAGGGGTCTCTCGTCATACAACGAAGATGAATAGTGAATACGAAGGAAGGCCTGCCTTTGACCTCATCGAACACGGAGCCGCTATCTGCATCAACGACACTTGATTGTACAGCACAGCCTACGTCAGTGCTTTGTGAGCCAAAGCCTAATGTTAATGGTATAATCCTGAAGCGATCTGTATTCAGGGATCTTCTTCAATACCTAATATGTTCAATCGAATGTGTCAATTACAACGGAAGATGTTTGCTCTTTCCTGTCAAGAATGAAACCTAATATATCGATTAGGTGGAAAAATACAGCGGTGTAAAATATAATATGTGGTTGGATTGTAGCTACACACAACCAGAGCCCTACGATGAAGAATATTGTACTAGAACCTTCAATACCTCGAATGTAGCTGTGTGTATAATGTAGACACAGTTGAAAGCACTGTTGACGATAGCGTACACAAGTTGTGCCAAGAGGAAGAAGAAATGGATTCCAAGGGATTTGGTAGGATCCTGGGAAATCATCTAGAGCTGAGAACAAGTGGGCTCAATCCACTTGGCAAATAGCCACTTACTGATTTCCTTCTACCTGACCACAGAAAATTACAACATAAAAAACCAGCAAATTACTACATGATTGTGTGAGGGGTCATTTGCAGAGCAGGAGGGGTCATTAGGGGGTCACTTGCGGAACAGGAAGGGTCACTTGCGGAACATGAGTTCAAGCCGAGCAAAGAACTCGTCTGGAAGAAACTATTGAAGATGTAACTGTATGGTTATTTGATTAAGGAAATGTATAAAATGTCTGGACGAATGGATGCACAAAATTGCTAAAATCACTCTAATGAAATATGTTAGTAAGTTTATATACAGAGCAGTAACTAGGCAAAGTAGATACACAAGTTACTACTGTAGAGATAACGTCAGTTTTTTTCATGAATATGAAGCCAGCCAATGATTGTACAAACAGAGCTTACCTCCAAGAATGTATCTTCTGCCACTGCTGAAACAATTACATGGAAAACAGTGTTGCTACCGTGGAAAGATATCCAGCAAAAGCTGCCATGCTCGACGACATGAGGGAACCACCTGTACGAAGAGTTCTTTTCGCGCGATGAAGCATTACGACATTGGTACCATGCAGTTTATGCAAGGCGATACGCTGAAGGAACACACCGCGATCTGCAAGGGTTCGTCTACTGTGGGCCAGCAAGTGAAGTCACCAATACCCCACGCTGCATCGGTGAGTACTGATTCGTCAGGCGATAATGACGAGACTGTTAATGCTAAAGGCGGAATGAGTGCAGCATGTTCGATATGTGTGGAATGTACACTTGCAAGAATTTCGCGTCAAGTCCACGAACTTCGAAATAAACTGTCGTCGGCTCAAAATACTTATTATAACCAAGCGACTCCTACAAAGAAAAGTAAACTTGATATTGAGAATGAAACAGGAAGTGAAGACAATCATGAAGACAGCATTGGTGGTAATGACTACGAAAATAGCGTAGATAAGACATAAAAAAATGTTAAATAATTTTTTTTAATGTTATAATATTGTTAAATAATGTTCTTTTAATGTTTGAAGAATATTAAAACATGTTTTTATAATGGTGTTAAATCATGTTGTTATAATGTTATAATCATGTTTTAAGACAATTTCATATAATAATGTTAAATAATTTTGTTAAAAAGTTATAATATTGTTAAATAATGTTCTTTTAATGCTATAAGAATGTTAAAACATGTTTTTATAATAGTGTTTAATCATGTTGATATAATGCTATAATCATGCTTGTTGATAATTTCCTATAATAATGCTAAATAATTTTGTTAAAAATTTATAATATTGTTAAATAACGTTCTTTTAATGTTTTAANTTTATAATATTGTTAAATAACGTTCTTTTAATGTTTTAAGAATATAATGGTGTTAAATCATTATGATAAAATTGTATAATCATGTTTAGTGATAATTTCCTAAAATAATGTTAAATAATTTTGTTAAACTGGCATAAAATTGTTAAATAATGTTCTTTAATGTCTTAAGAATGTTAAAACATGTTTTAATAATAGTGTTAATTCATGTTGATATAATGGTAGAATCATGTTTCGTGATAATTACCTATAATAATGTTAAATAATTTTGTTAAAATGTTATAATATTGTTAAACAATGTTCTTTTAATGTTTTAAGAAAGTTAGAACATCTTTTTATAATAGTGTTAAATCATGTTGTTATAATGCTATATTCTTGTTTTGTGATAATTTCCTATAACAATGTTAAATAATGTTGTTGAAAAGTTATAATATTGTTAATTAATGTTCTTTTAATGTTTTAAGAATGTTAAAACATGATTTTATAATAATTCTAAAAATAATTTTGTTCAAATATTATAATATTGTTAAATAATGTCCTTTTAATGTTATAACATGTTTTTATGATAGTGTAAAATCATGTTGATATAATGGTAGAATCATGTTAATTAATTATTTCTTATAAAAATGTTAAATAATTTTGATAATATGTTATAATATTTTTAAATAATGTTCTTTTAATGTAATAAGAATATTAAAACATTTTTTTATAATAGGGTTAAATCATGTTTTTATAATGCTATAATCATGTTTTGTGAATATTTCCTAATAAAATGTTAAATAATTTTGTTAAAATGTTATAATGTTTTTTAAAAAATGTATTTTAATGTTTAAGCAATGTTAAAACATGTTTTTATAATAGTAACTCGACACTTCTCTCACCTATGACTTACAGGCTGCATGCGGGGTCAACAAAAAGTCGTACTCGGGTTTAATTTACGCACACTTACGTTTATTTGGTAAACACAGGTCACTGTTACACATACGAGACCTATCCCCTTTTCCTATCTGTCTGAACTGCTGGGTTAATTCTAACGCGTTCTACAGACGTTCTGGCGAAAGGCTTGTGTTGGGGGGGAAGGTTCTTGGCGGGTTGCTGTGTTTACCTCTGTGTTGGCTGTGGTGCGTTGTCCTCTCTCTCTCTCTCTCTCTCTCTCGCGTTGGTGTCCTGGTGTATCTCTTCGGCTTCTGGCGGGAAGTCCGGGCTCGTATCCCGGGATGTGTAGTCTCTCGCTCTCTGGTTCCACCTCCACTCGCGTCCCGTCACTCTCCCGATCATAACTCGTACATCACTGCCTGGTACTCGCTTTGTCTTCCCTATATATAGTTTTCTCGTGGTACTTCCCCTGAAGCCCGGTGGTTTCCCTAATTCTGCGGGGGAGATGAGGAAGGGGGGGTGGGCGCGTGCTGTGCTTCCCCGGCTCGGGGGGGTTCCTTTGCTCGTTACTGTCCTCGGGGTGAGAGGTGGTGGGTGTGGCGTCTTCGGGGAATCCTAGGGTCATTACCTCAGGCTTCTCCCCTGCGCGGGTATCTAGCGTCGTGACTAATCTAAGTATGAGCGATTCGCGTCAATAGTGTTAAACCATGTAATAATACAATAATCATGTATTGTAATAATTTCTAATAATAATGTAAAATAATTTTTATAAAATGTTATAATATTGATAAATAATGTTGTTTTAATGTTTTAAGAATGTTAGAACATGTTTTTATATCTGTGTTAAATCATGTTGATATAATGGTATAATCTTGCTTTGTTATGATTTCGTATAATAATGTTAAATAATTTTGTTAAAAAGTCATAATATTGTTAAATTATGTTCTTTAAATGATATAAGAATGTTAAAACATGTTTTTATAATAGTGTTTAATCATGTTGATATAATGCTATAATCATGCTTGTTGATAACTTCCTATAATAAAATTTACTAATTTTGTTAAAATGTTATAATATTGTTAAATAATGTTTTTTTAATGTTGATATAATGTTATAACATGTTTTTATAATAGTATTAAGTCATGTTGATATAATGGTAGAACCATGTTTTGTAATAATTTCCTATAATAATGTTAAATAATAATATTGTTAAAAAGTTATAATATTGTTAAATCATGTTCTTTTAACGTTTAAAGAATGTTAAAACTTTTTTTTATAATAGCATTAAAGCATGTTGATATAACGGTAGAATCATTTTTTGTGATAATTTCCTATAAAAATTTAATAAATATTATTAAATAGTTATAATATTGTTAAATAATGTTATTTTAATTTTTTACCAATATTAAAACATGATTTATAATAGTGTTAAATCTGTTGATATAATGGGTTAATCATGTTTAGTGACAATTTCCTATAATAATGTTAAATAATTTTGTTAAAAGTTATATTATTGTTAAAAATAATCTTTTAATGATATAATAATGTTAAAACACGTTTTTATAATAGTTTTTAATCATGTTGATATAATGGTATAATCATGTTTTGTGGTAATTTCCTATTATAATAATAAATAATTTTGTTCAAATGTTATAATATCGTAAAATAATGTTCTTTAAATTTTTTAAGAATGTTAAAACCTGTTTTAATAATAGTATTAAGTCATGTTGTTATAATGATATAATCATGTTTTGAAATAATTTCCTATAATCATGATAAATAATTTTGTTAAAATGTAATAATATTACTAGATAATGTTATAAGAATATTATAACATGTTTTTATAATAGTGTTAAATCATGTTAATATAATGGTAGAATCATATTGTGTGACAATTTTCTATAATAACGTTAAATAATTTTGTTAAAATGTTATTATATTGTTAAATTACGTTCTTTTAATGTTTTAAGAATGTTAAAACATGTTTTTGTAGTAGTGTTAAATCATATTGATATAACGGTAGAATTATGTTTTGTGATAATATCCTATAATAATGTTAAATAATTTTGTTAAAATATTATAATATTATTAAATAACATTATTTTAATGTTATTTAAATGTTATAACATGTTTTTATAATAGTGTTAAATCATGTGTTATAATGCTATAATCATGTTTTGTGATAATTTCCTATAGTCGTGATAATAATTTTGTTAAAAAGCTATAATATTGTTAAATAATGTTTTAAGAATGTTAAAACTTTTTTTTATAATAGTGTTAAATCATATTGATATAATGGAATAATCAATTCTAGTGATAATGGCCTATAATAATGTTAAATAATTTTGTTAAAATGGTATAAAACTGTTAAATAATGTTCTATTAATGTTTTAAGAATGTTACAGCATGTTTTTATAATAGTGTTAAATCATGTTGATATAATGGAATAATCAATTCTAGTGATAATTTCCTATAATAATGATAAATAATATTGATAAAAATGAAGAAATTGTTAAATAATTATCTCTTAATGTTATAAGAAAGTTGAAACATGTTTTTACAACAGTGTTAAATCATGTTGATATAATGGTAGAAACATGTTTTGTGATAATTTCCTATGATAATGTTAAATAATTTTGTTAAAATGTTATAAATTGTTAAATAATGTTTTTTTAATGTTTTAAGAATGTTAAAACATGTTTTTATAATAGTTTTAAATCATGTTGATATAATGGAATAATCAATTCTAGTGATAATTTCCTATAATAATGTCAAATAATTTTGCTAAATGTTATAATTTTGTTAAACAATGTTCTCTTAATGTTATAAGAATGTTAAAATATGTTTTTATAATAGTGTAAAATCATGTTGTTATAATGTAATAATCATGTTTTATGACAATTTCCTTTAATAATGTTAAATAATTTTGTTAAAATGATATAATATTGTTAAATAATGTACTTTCAATGTTTTAAGAATGTTAAAACATGTTTTTATAATAGTTTTAAATCATGTTGATATAATGGAATAATCAATTCTAGTGATAATTTCCTATAATAATGATAAATAATATTGAGAAAAAGAAAAATACTGTAAAATAATTTTCCCTTAATGTTATAAGAATGTTAAAAAATGTTTTCATAATAGTGTTCAATTAGGTTGATTAAATGGTTGAATCATGTTCATTTCCTATAAGAATGTTAAATAATTTTATTAAAATGTTATAAATTGTTAAAAAAAATTTATAATTTTATAAGAATGTTAAACATGTTTTTATAATAGTGTTAAATCGTGTTTTTATAATAGTGTTAAATCATGTTGATATAAAGGTATAATCATGTTTAGTAATAATTTCCTATGATAATGTTAAATATTTTTGTTAAAATGTTATAATATTGTTAAATCATGTTCTTTTAATGTTTAAAGAATGTTAAAACGTGTTTTTATAATAGCATTAAAACATGTTGATATAATGGTAGAATCATTTTTTGTGATAATTTCCTATAAAAATTTAATACATTTTATTTAATAGTTATAATATTGTTAAATAATGTTCTTTTAATTTTTTACGAATATTAAAACATGTTTTATAATAGTGTTAAATCTGTTGATATAATGGGTTAATCATGTTTAGAGATAATTTCCTATAATAATGTTAAATAATTTTGTTAAAAAGTTATAATATTGTTAAACAATGTTATTTTACCGCTATAAGAATGTTATAACATGTTTTTATAAAAGTGTTAAATCATGTTGATATAAAGCTATAATAATATTGAGTGATAATTTCCTATAATAATGTTAAATAATTTTGTTAAAATGTTATAATACTTTTAAATAATGTTGATATAATGGTATAATCATGTTTTGTGATATTTCCTAAAAAAATGTTAAATAATTTTGTTAAAATGTTATTATATTGTTAATTAAAGTTCTCTTTATGTTTTAAGAATGTTAAAACATGTTTTTATAATAGTGTTGAATCATGTTGATATAATTGTTGTGAATATTCGGGACAAGCACTAGTTCAAGCATTGAGGCGGTCTCCAGAATCTCCAGATCACACACAGGGCTTGGCGCCCAGTCTGTGTTGTGTTGTGGTTACTACATAACTTCACTCTGTTCTTGTCTCGTGATATTAGTACATACGTTTTCTTATGTGTTGTGTTTTCTATCTTCTTCCCCATATCCAACAACAGGTTATGGACCCAGTCTATCCGCAGTAAAAGTGTCAACAGTTTGTTCAGTGACAAAAAAAAATTCGTCGCTAAAAAAAAAAATGAGCTCCAACTCAGCTCTCCCTCCGATCGAAAAGCTAAAGGGACGCGAGAATTTTGATACCTGGAAGTTCGCGGTCAAAACTTATCTCGAGCACGAAGATTTATGGGGATCTGTGACTGAGGAAGACACAGATAAGAAGAAAAATGTCAAAGCCCGGACGAAGATAATCTTATTAATAGATCCGATCAACTATGTCCACGTTCAAGACGCCACAACAGCCAAGGAAGCGTGGGATAAACTATCGTCAGCCTTTGAAGATAGTGGACTCGAACGAAGAGTGTCTCTCCTACGAATTTTGACCACGACCCGCCTCGAAAATTGTTCATCCGTCGAGGAGTATGTGAATAAAATTATCTCAACAGCGCACAAATTGAGAGCCGTCAAAATGGAGGTTAGTGACGAATGGGTAGGCACGATAATGCTCGCCGGTTTACCTGAAAAATACAGCCCAATGATCATGGGATTTGAGAGTGCTGGAATTCAAATCACGTCTGATTCCATTAAGATGAAATTGCTCCAGGATATTTCTGTTTTTGGTCATGATTCGGGTGAAAAATCCGCTGCCATGTTCTCAAAACAGAACCGAGGTCCAAGTAAGTTCGCCACGCGAAAGCCAAACCCTTCATTCAGCTCATGCAACAACAGTTACAAACACCAACAAGGCAAAGGCCCGCGTTGTTACAAATGCAATGGGTTTTACGGTCATATCGCAAAAGATTGTGATCGGGTTCCGGATGATGATAACGGTGATAAACGTCAAAATAAAAACGAATCAGAGGGTTCAATGTTTACCGCCCTGTCAGTGCAGTGTTCTCCAGAAGAAAACGAGTGGTTTCTTGACTCTGGCTGTTCCGTTCATTTGGCCAAAAATCAGAACTGTTTTGTGAACGACCTCAGGCCCGCAAAGGTCGGCTTCAGCACCGCAAACCATCTAGGTAGTATGAACTCTAATAGTGTTGGTGACATAACATTACCAGTTAAGGTTGATGGAAACGTGCTGCCAGTAAACNTGAACTCTAATAGTGTTGGTGACATAACATTACCAGTTAAGGTTGATGGAAACGTGCTGCCAGTAAACGTAAGAGTTGTTTATCTCGTTCCTGAGTTGAGAGTCAATTTGCTTTCGGTCAGCCAAATTGTGAACAACTCGACCCATTGTTATTGAAGAAGAAAGTACGCGGGGAGGAACCCGTGAAAGAAGACCGCTGACTCATCTACAGGATTATCTACTGAATTTCGCCTCAACCGCTACTACAAATGATCCACTCACTGTCGATGAAGCTCTCTCTCGTCCTGATGGAGATGAATGGCGCAAAGCCATGGACAGAGAGTACAAGGCGCAAATGGATAATGGAACATGGGAATTGGTGAATCTACCGCCCGGACGAAAACCCTTGAAAAGTAAGTGGGTGTTCAAAACTAAAATGGATGCTGCGAACAAGGTGACCCACAAGGCTCGGCTAGTCGTAAAGGGCTGCTCCCAGATCAAAGGTGTTGACTATGAGGAGACGTACTCCCCAGTCATACGTTACAGTTCCATCCGATATCTTCTGACGCTAGCTGCTGAATTCGCCCTCGACATTGACCAGATGGACGCAGTCACCGCGTTTCTTCAAGGGGACTTGGCTGAAGAAATTTATATGCTGCCTCCGGAAATATATGACAAAGCAGATAAAGTCTGCCGTCTAAAGAAAAGTTTATATGGCCTGAAGCAGGCTAGCAGGGTCTGGAACATTAAGCTTGACAAATGTTTGAAAGAGGCCAACCTCCAACAATCGAGGTTCGACTCTTGCATTTACTACAGAATTGAAAATGGGAAGATTCTGATTGTGGCCGTTTATGTTGACGATCTTTTGATTTTGTCTAATGACAGCCAAATGGGGGGAGAATTGAAGAAGAAATTGACGTCAACTTTCAGGATGACTGACATGGGAAAAGTCAAATACATTCTGGGGTTTGAAATCAAACGTGATCAGAATGAGAAGAAAATTTGGATCAATCAATCTCGCTACATTAAACAAATGTTGAAAAGGTTCAACATGAATGATTGTAATCCCTCCGAAACGCCCATGGCGCCACGGTTGCAGCTGCCTGAGGAGCAGTGTCCGACGACATCGACAGAGAGGCTGGAGATGAATAAAATACCGTATCAAGAGGTGGTGGGAAGCCTCCTATTTGCATCTCAAGTATCTCGCCCAGACATAAGTTTTGCAGTGAGCTATGTCAGCCGATTTAACGCTAATCCAGGAAAAGTGCACTGGGGCGCCGTCAAGAGAATTTTTAGATACCTCAAGGGTACTGCTAATTTCCAGCTTGAGTTTTCTGGTCAGAAGGACAAGGTGACCAACCTGATTGGCTACTCCGACTCAGACTGGGGCAGCGACGTTGATGGAAGGCGTTCAGTGACAGGTTATGTTTTCCTGAAGAATGGCTCCGCTTTGTCATGGTCAACAAAGAAGCAGCCAACAGTCGCATTGAGTACTACAGAGGCTGAATACATGGCCATGTCATCTGCCGTACAAGAAGCGCTCTGGTTACGAGGTTTGTCTTTGGAATTGTTTCCTGCATCAGCAAAGAGACCTACTGAGCTACGAGTTGACAACCAGGGAGCGCAGAACCTCGCTCTGAATAGCGCTTACCAGGCGCGAACGAAACACATAGATGTGCGCCACCATTTCCTACGTGAGCGAATCCGCGCAGGTGAAATCAGTTTCATTCACGTTGCCACGAAGGATATGGTTGCTGATTCTTTTACAAAGCCGCTCAACAGGGAAAAGCTGCTGAACTGTCTGATTCAACAGGGACTTATCCCAAATAGGGAGCATGTTGTGAATATTCGGGACAAGCACTAGTTCAAGCATTGACCACCTGAGGTCTTAGAGGTCTAGTGTGTGTGGGCTTGGCGCCAGGTCTGTGTTGTGTTGTGGTTACTACATAACCTTACTCTGTTCTTGTCTCGTGATATTAGTACATACGTTTTCTTATGTGTTGTGTTTTCTATCTTCTTCCCCATATCCAACAACAATAATCGAATAATGTTTAGTAATAATTTCCTATAATAATGTTGAATAATTTTGTTAAAATATTATAATATTATAAATAATGATCTCTAAATGTTGTAAGAATGTTATAAAATGTTTTAATAATAGTATTTAGTAACGTTGATATAATGGTAGAATCATGTTTTGTGATAATTTCCTATAATAATATTAATAATTTTCTTTAAAATGTTATAATATTGTTAAATAATGTTATTTTAATGTTTTAAGAATGTTAAAACCTGTTTTTATAATAGTGTTAAATTATGTTGTTATAATGCCATAATCATGTTCTGGATAATTTCTTATAATAATGTAAAGTAATTTTGTTAAAATGTTATAACATTGTTAAATAATGTTATTTTAATGTTATTAGAATGTTAAAACATGTGTTTATAATATTGTTAATCATGTTGTTATAATGCCACAATCATGTTTTGTTATAATTTCTTATAATAATGTAAAGTAATTTTGTTAAAATGTTATAATATTGTTAAATAATGTTCTTTAATGTTTTAAGAATGTTATAAAATGTTTTTATAATAGTGTTAAATCATGTTAATATAATGGTAGAATCATATTGATTGACAATTTTCTATAATAATGTTAAATAATTTTGTTAAAATGTTATTATATTGTTAAATAATGTTCTTTTCATGTTTTAAAAATGTTAAAACATGTTTTTATAATAGTGTTAAGTTATGTTGTTATAATGCTATAATCATGTTTTGAGATAATTTCCTATAATCATGATAAATAATTTTGTAAAAATGTTATAATAATGATATCTTAATGTTATAAAAATGTTAAAACATGTTTTTATAATAGTGTTAAATTATGTTGTTATAATGCCATAATCATGTTCTGGATAATTTCTTATAATAATGTAAAGTAATTTTGTTAAAATGTTATAATATTGTTAATAATGTACTTTTAATGTTTTAAGAATGTTAAAACAGGTTTTTATAATAGTGTTAAATCATGTTGATTTAATGGTAGAATCATGTTTTGTGATAATTTTCTATAATAATGTCAAATAATTTTGTTCAAATAGCATAATATTTTTTAATAATGTTCTTTTAATAATATAAGAATGATAAAACATGATTTTATAATAGTGTTAAATCATGTTGATATAATGGTATAATCATGTTTAGTAATAATTTCCTATAATAATGTTAAATGACTTTGTTAAAATGTTAAAATATTGTAAAATAATGTTCTTTTAATGCTCTAAGAATGTTTTTTTTATAATAGCGTTAAATCATGTTGATATAATGGTCTAATCATGTTTAGTAATAATTTTCTATAATAATGTTAAATAATTTTGTTAAAATGTTATAATATTGTTAAATTATGTTCTTTTAATGATATAAGAATGATAAAACATGGTTTTATAATAGTGTTAAATCATGTTGATATAATGGTATAATCATGTTTAATAATAATTTCCTATAATAATGTTAAATGACTTTGTTAAAATGTTAAAATATTGTAAAATAATGTTCTTTTAATGCTCTAAGAATGTTTTTTTTATAATAGCGTTAAATCATGTTGATATAATGGTCTAATCATGTTTAGTAATAATTTTCTATAATAATGTTAAATAATTTTGTTAAAATGTTATAATATTGTTAAATTATGTTCTTTTAATGATATAAGAATGATAAAACATGGTTTTATAATAGTGTTAAATCATGTTGATATAATGGTATAATCATGTTTAGTAATAATTTCCTATAATAATGTTAAATGACTTTGTTAAAATGTTAAAATATTGTAAAATAATGTTCTTTTAATGCTCTAAGAATGTTTTTTTTATAATAGCGTTAAATCATGTTGATATAATGGTCTAATCATGTTTAGTAATAATTTTCTATAATAATGTTAAATAATTTTGTTAAAATGTTATAATATTGTTAAATTATGTTCTTTTAATGATATAAGAATGATAAAACATGGTTTTATAATAGTGTTAAATCATGTTGATATAATGGTATAATCATGTTTAGTAATAATTTCCTATAATAATGTTAAATGACTTTGTTAAAATGTTAAAATATTGTAAAATAATGTTCTTTTAATGCTCTAAGAATGTTTTTTTTATAATAGCTTTAAATCATGTTGATATAATGGTCTAATCATGTTTAGTAATAATTTCCTATAATAATGTTAAATAATTTTGTTAAAATGTTATAATATTGTTAAATTATGTTCTTTTAATGATATAAGAATGATAAAACATGGTTTTATAATAGTGTTAAATCATGTTGATATAATGGTATAATCATGTTTAGTAATAATTTCCTATAATAATGTTAAATGACTTTGTTAAAATGTTAAAATATTGTAAAATAATGTCCTTTTAATGCTCTAAGAATGTTTTTTTTTATAATAGCGTTAAATCATGTTGATATAATGGTCTAATCATGTTTAGTAATAATTTCCTATAATAATGTTAAATAATTTTGTTAAAATGTTATAATATTGTTAAATTATGTTCTTTTAATGATATAAGAATGATAAAACATGGTTTTATAATAGTGTTAAATCATGTTGATATAATGGTATAATCATGTTTAGTAATAATTTCCTATAATAATGTTAAATGACTTTGTTAAAATGTTAAAATATTGTAAAATAATGTCCTTTTAATGCTCTAAGAATGTTTTTTTTTATAATAGCGTTAAATCATGTTGATATAATGGTCTAATCATGTTTAGTAATAATTTCCTATAATAATGTTAAATAATTTTGTTAAAATGTTATAATATTGTTAAATAATTCAGTGGTGTGTACAATCGATTGCGAGAGTCTGTTTTAGATCAAATGTATGCGAGTTTGTGCAAGAGGAGGGCCCACGGTAGGATCTGAAGTATTGTGCCTTACTCGGGTCGATGAAACAATCGGCTGAGTTCTATAAGGCAAACGAATGAACTGGGGAATATTTCCGAGGAATGTTTCGCAACTGTTTGGTATTAGGCGACTTTTTCGAGAATGGTTGTCATAGACTGTTGGTATAGGTGGGTGGTTTTGTGTCCACTGTTATAGCCATTTTTGCAGGAATTGGTCTTGGCAAGAGCCAGTCTTGGTTCGAGTTACGTCTCTTCAGGAACCGGTTGGGGTTTCGTTTAGAGAAAGGGGGAGGGGTGGAGAATCGTGTGGTTGGTTGATGGCGAGGGAACGAGCTATGTCACGTTATTATGGTTGAGTTGGGGGGGTTGGGGTGTCGGTTGAATGGTTGGTGGCAAGTGTGGATGTTGATGGTGACTGAGCTATGTAAAGTAAATGGCGAGGGGAATGGAGTGACGAGAGGTATGATGGCAGGAGGAGGGGGGGATGTGTGCTACATGAAGTCAATAATTCATCAATTTAGGGGTTGTAAGATTGATCGGCTATTTAGTCAGTGAAATATAAAGGTGGGGGTTCAGTAGTCTGCTGATCGTCGTACCAGGGAGTGGCTGACTATATAGCCGATCAATCTTACAACAATCCGTCCCCGTTCGAAGTTGGTAACAGAATTCGCCTCCTGTTACTTGCAGGTAGGAGCAATATTCCTTCTCCGGTGCAGTGTCTGTAGAAGCAGAATGTGTTGCATCAGCAAATGATGAAGGTGTTTCTCAACCTGATGCTAACAGTGACGAAGATTTCTTGAACTTTGTGACGAATGAACTGTGTATAGATGTTGTTCAGGAGCCCGCAACAGTTGCACCTTCTAATGAATCCGAGGAATTGCAGTTATTACTAATGAACAACTCTAATAATGACTCAGAAAATGACATTAATGACGACGCGATCAAATACCTTGCGGGTTATATTGCCTTTAAATGTCGCTCTGTAGATGAGAGCCTGGGTAGCCCTGTGAAAGAAGATAAAATCGTCGTAGGTAAGGAAGTGCCTCACGACTGGATATCAATCGTTTCTAAGGGCGGACTCACTCGTCCGACTGAGGAATGGTGCGAGAAAGTGATGCAGTTCGAGGTATTGTTCGGTGCCTTTCATGGACTTCAAATTTCAAAATGTGAACGAGTGATGCAGACACTGACTTCTATAATTAAGTCAAAATTCTCCTAAATAAACAAGAACATTATTTCCCTGTACGTCAGAATACTGACCTTCATCAGAGTACGCCAT
Organism: Clitarchus hookeri; assembly: GCA_002778355.1. NCBI lineage: Eukaryota > Metazoa > Arthropoda > Insecta > Phasmatodea > Phasmatidae > Clitarchus > Clitarchus hookeri. The sequence continues at coordinate 137,517 of NQII01000733.1, forward strand.
CTCAACAAATGACTTAAGCTGCAGGCTATGGAAAAGCATTCTGCAAAGAAAAATCGACTGTGGGCAGCTTCGGCTTCTTCAAAAACATCCTTAGTCATCAAAACGCGAGTTTACGTACATTTAATCGGCAATTATTTTTATTAGTTGTGAATGTATTCAAAACGTAAATATTGATGGCTATATTTTGCCTAAAATTTATGTTTATGTAGCATGCTTACTGTTAACTTCTAAAGGCACTTCCTGGAACAATCTCTCAAAAGTCGTGCATGGCTGTTAGAACGTGTGATAGGTATAATTAACGATGAATCATATTGTTTGCAACAGCACAGTATTATTATATGTATACAATAGACAACGAATCCTACTGTAAATGCCACTTTGTGTTTACCCTCTTCCTCTTAAGGAAATTGTCAACTTGTAAGTGTTATTTTCAAATTTTTTCGCAAATTATTTCCTTATGTATGTAAGGCCTATTTAATAGCCGAACGAAAACACACGCATTTATCATCCACATTTCCTATTTTACTTGGAAGTTTCTTAAAAAAAAAACGCTTCCTAAGTGTTTTTTTTTCTAATACCTAGATTTATTATGATTACTGTAATTATTAGTAGCAAATCAATGGTTCATTTTAACTTTCACAATGCCAGTATTTTAGTTATTTATATGAAATGAAACATACAATATGTATCTGTCGTAATGCAACACGAACCACGATGCCTTATTATAGAGGCACACTGCAGGGAACGTTTGGTGCGTGTTAGCTAAAACTACGATACTGTAATAACTATCAGGTTAAAATTGTTCAAAATTTTATTTCATGCAGTATAGACTACGGTGATACAAATATTAACTTATTTTTTGTGCGTTGTTTTTTAGTTTGTCAATAATAAAATAAGTTTCCACCCAGGAAAAAAATTAGTTTTTTAGCCTGAATACACAACTTTACTAAAAACAACTTTTACAGCTGCCAACATTTTTTATTAAATATTCTATGTGCCTTAACGTCAGCACAGAACATGAAACATTATTTTGCAAAAAAACCGCATAACGCCACGTGAAATGGTTTCCGACAAACGGCGTGTTATATATTATGAAATTTCTGAATAGCGCGGGCGGCAGAGTCCGGGCGTAGTTTAGCCCTCCGCGCCACGTCACACTCGCAAGCCAATGGGAGCGCATGAGCTGGGAGTGGCCTACCTAATATAAAGTTACCTTGGTGTAGGCCATGGT
>NQII01000733.1:138826-230902 GCA_002778355.1 Clitarchus hookeri
TCCCATCATAATAAAGAGCATGATTCCTATCCTCTGTCTCCTGTAGCATTTTCTGTTAAACATGATAATGCATGAAACAATTTTTAATTCTTTCCTGTCGAAAGGGTTTTTACGGTGACTATGCCGGTTTTTCCCTTTCTCTTCTAACTATAGTTTAGCTATAAGTACACTTAGGGAGGTTGTCATGGCCACAATCTGGCCATGGCAGCCCAATCCCTCTTTGCCGTGATGCATGTATCCTTGCATGATACTCCCTTCCTTGTAGGCGTATGGGGCTTAGCCCTGAGACGCACTTAACTCCCGTCCCTACCGCGGGTACATATAACACTTTGTTTTAGAGTAGTAAAAAAGGCCATGGTCTCTTGGCGTTCGTTACAAAGTGTGAATGTATTAGCACGAGTTTAATAAGTTAGTTACAGCCTATTGAAAGAGCAGAAACGATGATGCACAGTACTACAACGTAAAAAGTCAACATAGAAGCATACAATTCTTAATAAGTCTAATCTTAACCGAGAAATTCACTAATTCAAAGAGAAAACGTATACAAAACATATTCATATTTACCGCGTCATAATTGTTGGCCTGGTAACTACACTAGAGCCATACACAACACAACAACCCGGCCCACTGTCCAAATCCGCACCAAATATTTGTCAACTCTACGGTCTGGCAGAGACACACAACACAGAAAAAGCAACAATCCGTCTTGACCAGAGTAGCCAAAACTTACGCACAAAATTCCACTAGGCCACAACTGAGAATTCACTAGAATCCACTTACATTGCCAAACCCCACGTAAATATCCTTGGACTATAGAGAATTCCTATAATTTAACTTAAACGATTAATTTTACATCGAAAATAATTTTTCTTAACACATTTCAGTTTTCGTAAACTGTTGTTTTCAAACAATTCAAAGTTTTTCCCAAATATATTTTATTCAAAAAATGTATCTTATCACAAATTAATACGAACAAACTTAATAATAATAAAATTATCTGATTTTCAAAATCAAATTTAATAACTGGGATTTACGTGCACTGACTACAGCTTCAGCACTTGAAGAAAATATTTTCCTTCAGTAAGAAATATATAACTACAAGATTTTCCACTGACCACAATCCAATCTTATTTGTAAAAATTTTGTACAGTGGATATGAAATCCACCAATTATGGTGCAAAATCCACTGGGTTTGCTACGCTGGAATTAATGTGAATTCTCAGTGTTACGCAACTTCTCTCCGCAACATATCAACACACAGCGCTATCTACCTTTTCAACACAAATTTCAAGCTCGACCTTGATCTCGACTGAGTATCGATATACTGTATTTCAAAAAAGGTTTTCAAAAATGGTTCTAATTTTTTGTTAGTTGTTGAAAGTTTAATTAGAACGAGTTTCGAGATATTGCGAAAACTCATGTTTTCTTTAACAGTTCAGATTTTTTAAAACTTTATGTTAATACACGAGAGTTAAATTTTATTTATTGTCACATTTTTATACCACAGCATTTCCCTGTTTTTGATAATCCTTCACACTATCGGTTTTTTTGGACATGAAATGAATATAATACCATCTGCTTGCAGACCCTAAAATACCATTTTCATGTATTTTCTCCTATTTCAGTCAAAAAAGGTTCAATTTTTCCTGCATAGAATTACTGTTATGTCTGTTAACAAGAAGATACTTCATTAATGTATGGCATCAGAAAATGCAAGTGTTTAGATTTTTCTATTAGTTTTCAATTACGTACTCTGCATTTTACATGAGAGTTCGTCGATTTCACAAACATGAGTTCTGGATTCTACTCGTATGAAATACAAAAGCCTTAATTTTGTTTCGTTAGCCAGTACAAATTCAGCTAAGTATTCGTTAATTATTTTAGAAATATAATTATTGTATAACTATCGTTAGGCACAACACCGTTCATGTTACCAGAGCATTTTTACATAACTTTGCTGTTGGCCGTGCCTCCTCTTCCATTCGAGGCCCTGTTGACTACTTATTATCGAAGCAGTCGTGCGCACTCTACGATGCGCCCAGACACCTGCTACAGCGCGCCAAAGTGCCATGTCTGCTAACTGGAGTGCACAGCAGCCCTGCACAAATTACTAGTACCACGAATTGTATGTGTGCCTTATCCATGCCACTACTAGAATCAGTGTAGCAACAAATGTATTTCAGGGAGCGGCTACATCAATTCAGTGTAGTATGGTAGGTTAGTTTTTTCATTGATTTCATTGATTAAATTAACTGCAAGGCTATTGCAGAGAACAGTAGGGAAGGTTTCCTGGTCCGGTGGTATAACTCAGAAGCACATATATAATAAGAGTTTAATTGCTTATTTAGTAAAAATCTAATTGTCACCCTATACTTAGGTGCTAAAGTGTTCTTAAGGGTACATGTTTATGACATCTGTGATCATCCCACTGTAAATTCATCTTATTCATACCTTTCCCATGACGTGTTGCTAGGTTCGTAATCAGAGGAATATAGAGTTATGTGTGTATGGCTCAGGCCGGGGACATAGACACATCAGGCAGCGGATAATTTTCCATGGGGCGCCAGCTTGGGTAACACAAGAATGGAGGGCATGCTGTCGACGACCCTTAGATGTGGCCTCCCTTGATTGTCCCGCATCAGAAGATTATCTATAATTCAAGGTGCCTAGGCTAGTGAAAGATTTTTAGCCCCTCTCATTGCATATTCACTTTCGTACTGGGATTGTTATGCCCTTAGAGACAAAAAGGTAGAATGTTTATGCAGCTGTGAAGCGACCAGACAAATAAGTATGCTTGGCGAACATTTCAACACAAGATGTAATGTTTGACTTTATTCTCGTCTGAGGCACTTACAACAGATGTTTCCCCACTATGGCTTGGGTGGCTCCTACACAAATAAAAAACGGCAGGAAGCCTATATGATTTTACAGGTGAACAATTATGCCTCAAGAGTGTAAAAGATTCATGAGGTGTGGGGTGTCACATTCTCCGGGCAATGAAAATATACGTTACTGTTCCTGAATACAGAAGTGACATGACCAGCAGAAAAAAGATGTAGGACTGGAGAGGCCGCACGCCAACGACCACCCCACTCAGATACCAAGATGCTACAAACTTTCATGGTGGACATGCAAAAGAGCTTCCCCCACATGCACGCAAAGTATGAAAAGTTCTTAACATGAAAATATGAAAAACGTTCTTCGTTAAAATAACACAATTGACACACACATAGTAACCCTTATAAAAATGAAGTGAACACAGTTTATATGACATAGAAATGTGTAATAGATTCAGCCTGTAGTTTATCTTATGTCTTTCAACCTGTATAATTGCAAGAAACACTATAAACAAATATTTATTATGAGACAATGATTATATGCATAAAATAAGTGCTGTAGTTATGTTTTATCATTTCACTGGTGGGCGAGTCCATTGTTGGCTGAAGGTGGCTAGGTAGCCATGCCTGAATATTACAATGATATGGTAAGGGGATATTGAATTACATTCCTCAGGTTTATGGCATATGTATTAAATTTTCAGAATTTTGGTTTAACACTTTGTGTATGACAAAACACTTTTCACCACACACTGTCGTCACACTGACCGCCTAATACGAGGAAGCAGGGAGGACGCCTATGGAAATGCGGGCGACAGGACGAGCAACATGGAGGCTAATCGTCCATCGCGGCCTGGAACCTCTCTATGCCGTCAGGTATAGCAAGTTGCCGGTGGCGTGCTGGCTGAATGGGGCTGGAGGATGTAATGGTCTTATTGTGGCTGTGTTGCTGGTCAGGATGGTGACCCTGCGGTGGTGGTGGCGCTGCTACGGTTTCTTTGGGGGTCGGGGGCACCTGCAGGCCATGCATGTAGCATGCTGTGTGCGGCAATGCCACTTGTAGGACCGAGGTGGAGATGAGCCAACATTAGACTCCGATTTGTTGTTGCTACTATTGCTGCTGTTATGTGGGCGATGACATCGTCTGCGGTGCGAGGCAGGAGGCTGGGCGGCCCCATCATGTCGTAGTGGTGTGCCTGTCTCGGAGGCCGTTTGACCCATACATGTCATGGGAGATGCAGAGTGTCTCGAGGGTGTTGCGGCACCATCAGTCGGGAGCTTAACCCAGCGGTCAAGGCCGTCTGTGGGTAGCCCAGGTGATGCATACTGTATGGCGTTCTGAAACTCCGATGCTGCAGGGAAGCTGTCCGATGCTGCAGATGAAGATTTCTATGGTAGAATTGCTGGAGTGAGTGGTGAGCTCACTGTTGAGTGGGCGCCGAAGTAACCGGCTTATCAGAGTGGAACACATGTCGCATGGTATTGCCACCTGATGTTAGTAACACTGAAGCACTGCTATCTGTGAGAGATGCTTCTGCATTTTTGCTCTTGTCACCATATGATGGTGGATGAGGGATGCTGGTCATTGCGATGTCGGGTTTGAGTCTACCCTGGTGTCGACTAGGCATTGCACATTGCGGTGGTAAGCAGTTCTCCACCATCTACTCAGGCGTACCAGGTAACATGAATCTTTTAGAGCTCTGAGTATTTGATGCGGGCGACTCCACTTCGCTGCAAATCTGGCACAAAATATTTTATTGTCTGTCGACTGTAGGTGCATTTTCACTTACACCATCTGGCCTGCGTGTAGTTGAGGAGATGGGCGAGTGGAGGTGGGAAGCCACTGTATTGTGCAGCAGCACTGATTATCCCTCGCCTCGCTGATGTTTTTCTAGCATCGTCTCCCCCCTCCCTCTCTCTCTCTCTCTCTCTCTCTCTCTTCAATGTAAACTGTGGGACTAGTGGCATATCCCCTCGCCCCGATTGCAAACTCTCCTGGGAGGGAAAGGTTGCAGCCTTGGAGCAGCTGGGCGGGTGTTTTGTCAGGGGCAATATTGTGAACGAGGCGCCAGGCAGGTGTTCGGCCCAGGAAATGTGGTTTCCCCCAACACACAAACGCAGCTGTGTTTTGGGCTCTTGATTGGGGCACTCTGTTAGATTTGCACATGGGTTGTACACAGCAGCCACATGATATTATTCGACCCACCGCATACAGAAATCGCGCTACACTCAGCCAATGAATTGTGTGCCATTATCACTGAAAAGAACTTGTGGATACCCCATCGGGGATAAAACTCAGTGTCGAGCACTTTCGCGATTGCTGAGGCGCGTGCACTGGAGACTGGGTATGCTTCCACCCATCTCGAAAACACATCCATCACAACTAGTAAGAATCTTTCCTCATTAAGAGAGTGGGGATTGGGTTACATTAAATCGAGCACCACAGTCTCGAATGGCTTGGTCGGTACCCGTGGTTGCTGTTGCTGTTGGCTGTCTGCACAGCAACTCTTTCAACAATTGTCTTTTATGCACGAGTGTACACAATTACGAACAGCCAAAGAAATGCAGAGCCAGTTGAAGTGTCTCAGAATGTTCTGGCAAGTTTGCATTGCACCTAATGTCCATACAATTCGTTACTGTGTATGTATTTCAATACTGGTTCACATGTCTCAGTGGGCACGTAAACATGTCCACATTTTCACATGTAACATTTGGCCACATGTCACATTTGCACATGTCTCGATGTAGCTATCTCCACATGCCAATTCTTCAATTTAGTGGCTATTGGGCAGTCAGGCTATTCTTGCACTACATGTTGGAATATCTCGGGCAAGGTGGGTATGGCAGGAACAGCAGAGATTTGTTACATGTAATCTCTTCGGACACTAGAGCAGACAGATGCAGGGGAAGGGGGAAGAAAGGTCTCCCATTCCTCTTTGCCCTCCATAATTGACTCACCTGATAAGCATGACAGCAAGTCTGCAAGCTGGTTATGATAACCAGTGACATGCTAGACTTCAAATTCGTATGACTGTAGGAGAAGTGCCCGGCGACTGAGCTTATTCCGGACTTTCTTCTTACTATGTAATCACATGAGGTAGCAGTTATAGTAAGCAGGTTGAAGCACTGATATTTAAGGAGTTGTTGGGACTGTTTGACGCCCCATACTATGGCCAGGTATTCATGCTTATTCATGCCATAGCTTCGTTCGACTGGATTGGATTTAGCATTGCTAAAGTCAATGATGTGGCGAGAACCGTCATCTCACAGCTAGAAGAGCACTGCACCTATGCCCTTCTCGCTCGCATCGGTCTGGACGTATAAGTGACGGGTGGTGTCAGGGCTTGCTAGTGCAGAGCACTCACGAAAGTGGTGCTTCAGTTCTTCGAAGCTGTCTTGATGTACCTTTGACCAGATGAATTTTGTATTTGGTGAAATGAGATTGGTTAGAGGTGCAGTAACTATTGCAAAATCTGCTATGTATTCTCTTAACCAGTTTGCTAAACCGAAAATTTTTCGTAACTATTTATGGATATTTAGCACTGGGTAGCTGCCAATCAGACTAAGTAGTTCGTCTGTAGGGCGGCTTCTATACTCGTTCACAAGGTGTCCGAGGAATTGTATACTCGCCTTCCCGACGAGGCACTTTCGGTTCCCACAAGTCAAGTCATTTATTGCAAGGCACTCAAGATTAGTGACAGGTGATAAATGTGGTCTTCCCTTTGTCTCAGACCAGATAATCATGTTGTCAATGTATGGCAATGCGAATTCCCCTATCAAGCCATCTAACGTACTTACCATCATGGTTTGGAATGTCGATGGCGTGCACTTGAGACCGAATGGTATTGAGCAGAATTGGAATATTTCGATCATCGGGTGCAGTACATGCGGTTTTGTGGTGGTCTTCCAGTTGGACTGGAACTTGCCAATAGCCATTGCACATATCGATTGTAGTGAGCATTTTGGCTTGTACAAGGAAGTTTATGGTGTCTTTAACTGGATGTATGGTGGTGAGGCACTTTTAGTCACCAGGTTCAGTCTGCAGAAATCTACACAAAAACACCACACACTAACTTTCTTCGGAGCTAAGGTGATATCGGCTATCCCTATTGGAAGGTTCACTGATGCTTTCCTGTAGCACTTCTGCAATTTGCTCTTTATGATGTGTCACTGGTGAGTTTGGTAGCAGTGCAGACTCTCGTGTACAGTGGTGTCAGTAGTAAGGGGTATACAGTGCACTGCTACTGCCGTGCGGCGTAGCAGTTCAGCTGCCGTGAACACATCACACCGTCCATTGAGGAGGTGTTGCATTGCATCATGGAACTAAGGTGGCACAGATTGGTCAAGGTTGTCGAGAGGTACTTCCAGCAATGGCCCAGCTGGTCAGGGATCCAAGTTGTACACAGTCTGGCACTCATTCTGTCCTAAATGTATGCGGCGTGCAAGCGCGTACACCACTGTGTTCTGTTCCATGACCCACAACACTCCTAAAAAGACATCTTACCTTATGAGGTCAGACACAAAAGCAGTTATTATTGTCTCTATGCCCTGTATGCGCAAAGTGACATTTACCTCGACCATATAGTCTCCCCAGTATGGTGTTGAGTGGCTAGCTGAACTGTTTAATTTTGAAGACATTTACAATTTTAATGTACAAGATTATGTGAAACTGCTGTGTCTATAAGTTCGCGACAGAGTTGGTTATTGAGTAACACTGAAATGTTCATGAAAATGTTTGTGGTGCCAGTTTGTTTGTGACAGCAAGATATGTTGGGGTGTCAGGTCTGGTAGCACTGGGACTTGCCTGGGGCAGGTGGCATCAGGCCGCTCTACTCCATCTTGCAATTTCCTGGTGGTGCCTTACCTTTCCTGTTGGTTTTGGCACTTTTCTCTCATTATGGACACTCATTGTGCCAATTCATTTGCTGTCCATCACAAAAGGGGCAAGGAAATGGTGGCTGTTTGCGACCAGGCTGTGGTTTAGTAAGGATAGAGTCTGTCTGCCATTCACTGTGGTTGTTCGTTGAATTACTGGTAGCACTGTCTGTAGAAACAATTTTTCCTTTTTAGCATAAGACTTTGAGAATGGTGAATTTCCGAAACTCTTAAAGTATCCAATATTATCTCATCGCCGAAGCACAGTGTTTAAGTTGTGGCGGGGCTGAACTGGAATACTGGAGTCGAGTTGCATGGTAGTTTGCATGAAGTCTTATTCAGATAAATGTATGTTGGGTGCTAAAGCAACTCGGTACTCCATGGGTGCAGTACTCACAACCACATCAAAAATATCTCTGTGCTTGAGCTCTGAATTTTATATGCGAATGAGGCTCACTTTTTGTGTTACAAAATTGTATAATAATTCGTCTTGCTTCTGCTCTTCCAGAATTACTTAACTGCGAGCTCGTAGTTAGGTTAATGTGTCGGCAAAGCAGAATGCGAGTGCACTTTGAACCTCTGGCCAGGTGTTTCCACAGTGAAAGATGCCTCGCCACCACGTTCTGACTTCGTCACTGAGTCGATCGCCAACACTGTTTGGCCAGTCTTCCTCGTCTACACCATAGTGGTTCAGTTTACTGGCGCAGTCATTGATGAATCCAGATGAATCTGATAGGCCAGAGAAGGGTGGCAAGAACTGAAATCTGGCCTGTGTTGTTAAGGTTGTAACTATAGTGCATCCAACTAGATAACGTCACGAGGTAGGCGTGGTTGTGACAGCGCCTGCTGGAGCAGGGGTGTTGAGTGAGCGAGTGGCAGCAATAGCGAAGATGTAACCGCCCACATTGCAGCAGGTAGGCATGGCAGTGACAGTTGTGGTGCGCACTGCGTGCACATGAAAAGCTCATGCCTCGGATCGCACCACTATCCAGGAGTGACACACTGCCTGTGAGTTCGCCTCCCACAGGTGTCGCAGTAGATGAAATCACTGTCAGTTCGTGTGCAGAATCTCTGTAGACAGCATTGCAGTTGGATTGGATAAATGGAAGAAGGTTTAAATTTTGAATGTGTTGTCTGTTCACCACCACAAAGTTAACCTTACAATAAAATTATACACGTTAAAACAAGTTCCGGACATTAGTCTTTTTACATGGTGTAATTTATTCACTGTAAAAAACATGTGGTGAACTTGTGCAGCCATTGCACGCTACTTCCTAAATATGTAATAGTTGGCAAATAGAGTATGTGCATCTAATAATTAATTCAATGTATTACAAAGCGTATAATTAAAAACGTATTTTAATTTTAATTTTAGTGGAAATAGACAGTCAACATCGCAAGAACTTGTAATCAGGCCACCCTCTTATGTCACCAGGCAGCCCCTTCGGGCAAGTCCGGCTAAGAAACAGTTACTAAATATTTTGAAACTTGTAATTAACTCACAGCAGTAGACAGGTTACACTACAAATAAATAAATTAAATTACTAAAACACTTCAAGCTCATAACATATCAACTTTTAATTTGCCATTCATATTTGAGTGCACTCATTAGGTGCATAGGCAATTGCAAAAAGGACATTGGAATTTATATTGTCTTGTGTTTAGGGTAGCATGTCAAATGTATCTTATTTTTTAATTTTAATAACCTCATTAAATATTTTTAATTCTCATGCTACAGGATCGACGAGGCCTGGTCAAACCCCACCATGATTTTCAATCCTCAACTACCAGTCCACAAACGAGCTCAGAATTGTACCCCTTGGGGCCCATCAACTTTCGTTTCAACTGATCTGTAAATTGCATAGTTGATTTGTTGTAAACCATTTTCTTATTTGGCCCCAAGTGGTACCCACCACTCTCATGACTCAATACCGAGGAGTTTATTTATCTCACATCTATCCTTGGCAGTTAGACATCAGCTCAATGACGGAGCTTTGTTCACCATGGCCATATAACCGAATTGGAGCATTAGACAATTCTGTATAGTGAACATAACTTTATACTTGCATACTTGCTGGCCAGTATAGGTGGGTGACAATGACTCACCCGAGTGCCATTGTCCCCGGGGAATGCAATGTTCACCTGGTAGTTTGATCAGCACGAGGATGGTCAGCAGTCGTAATCACAGGTGTTGCTCCAATTTCGATGCACTGCAATACAAATGCACTGTAATCCAATGGTGTTGTTGTTGCATAGCCGGTGTGGTTGTTTGAAATTACTTTGTTGTGGTGTTACTTGACATGACCGGTGTTATAGGGCCTATGCTGAGGTTGGTGTTAGTTTGAATGTTTACAAAGGCGCCAATCACTCAGTGAGTGCTTAGCGACACATGATTCTCAGGGGGTGGGGGGTGATCTTCTATGGCTACCCCAGCCCCATAACTCACATATCACTCGTGGTTGACAGTAGAATTGTAGGCTATTACATACACACTGCGATTGATATACCGCATGTAGATTACATAATAGGTAATAGATATATCACTTTCCTGGAAAAGGCCAGGCTATGAAATGTCCGAGAAGCATTCAGGTCCCGAGATAATGGAGACCAGACATGATATCTGTATAAGCAAAATATTTAATAAAGTTGATATGCTAATATGCTAATCGCCTGTAGCGGATATCACCACCATCAATTCTGAACTTTTGGATCACCCTGCACCCTGGCATGAAGTGTGGTTGGATGCTGATCTATTTTGGATGATCATACCTGAATGCAGTGCACTGAGTATATGTAGTATAACCCGAGAACACTCCAGAGAACTCCAGCAGGTATATGAGGACCTAAAATCCTTAGTAAATCGCAAACGAAACCTAGCATAATGTTTATTTTCTCAACTTCCCTTAGAAGACATCTTAGAGATTCTTGTCGAACAGGCAAAACCGGAATTCGAACTCACCTGGTGGCCACTCATTTACAGTGGGCCGAACAATTATCTGAGTACAGTATGTACGCTAATCCATAATACCGAATGCAACCCACCTAACCACCATGGGTTTCTTCTTTCTGCGTGCTCCCCACCTTCACTCACGGTGTGGAGATCCTGATGTCAGCACGGAAGAGTGAAGATGGAGTAGGTGGCATGACTGAGCTGCCCAATTCGCCAACACACACGACGAGAAGCAGGGGGGGGGGCCTGCATTCAACAGCTGCTGTCAATATTATTGTGCTCGTACGCCTGCGCAGAAATATTGACAGCAGTTTCCCCTCAAGGGCGCTTGCACCTACAGCCCCGCCTCTTTCTCTTCTAGATTTTCACCTCCTCAATAAAAAGCATGGAATCCACACCTGTTGCCTCCTTTAACATTTTTTAATGCATGAATAAGTTTTCAACTTCTTTCCTGTCGGGGGGGTTTTTATGGTGCCTATGCCGGTTTTTCCCCTCTCCCTTCTTAGCTATAGCCTCAGTTATAGGTACACACTCAGGGATGCAGTTCATGGCCACAATCCGACCATGGCTGCTTTATCCCTCTTTGCCGCGATGCACGCCTCCTTTTGCATGAATTCCCTCTCCTGTAGGCATATAGGGCTCAGCCCTGAGACGCACCTAAGTCCAGACCCTACCCCCGGACAACACTTAACACTTAGTTAAAGGGTAGTTAGTAGAAAAAATCTATAATATTGGATGCAAGGTGGGGTTACTTAGCTGATCTTTTGTAATTCCCCTATCATCCCATGTAGGTTACCCATTGCAAGGTACAGGGTCTTGAGATTTTGTACTCCCTACCTTCAATGATACATCACTATTTTCCTTCTGGCATTCACAATGACGACAGAATGGTCCGTATTGTCTTCTGGAAAGAACTTCTGTATTGCTGTGAATGTATCCAGACCTGAGGTGTATTTCAAAGTGATATTCTTGCAGGTGCTCTATCCAGTAGGCTATTTGACTGTCGGGATTCTTGAAATTCAGGAGCTAGTATAACGAAGTTCTTCGGATAAAGTGTCTGCCATCAAGGCGTGGTGAAAGTGTGAAATTACCTTCACCAAAGCCAGAAGCTCCATGCATGTAACAATAATTTATCTCAGGCTTGTGCAGTACATGAAGTATTCCACTTATTTCTCCTATCCATCTTGAATGTGAGCTAAAATGCTCTGATGCCTTCTTCTCTATCACCACTTTCCAGAATGAACTCACCCTCACTACTGGGGAAGCCCAGTACTGGGAGAGATACGAGAATTAATTTAGTTTATTAAAAGCTACATCGCACTCAGTGGTTAATTGAAAGTTTCATTTCGTTTCTACCAGTTCATGCATTGACTTGTCAATTGTGGTGAACCTGAGTAGAAATCGACATTTGTAAACATATAAGAATAGAAAATGCCACACTTCAATTTTGTCGGTTGAATGATGACAATGTCTTATTTCTCTGATCTTCTGAAGGCATATTTCAATTACATGAGCTGAGACCACATCTCCCAAGAAATTAATTTTCTTTTGGAATAGGTGGCATTTCTTAAGAATGCATTTCATGTTTGTGGTGGCTGTTTTCTAAAACACAGTTTGTAGGCAAATTACGTGTTTTTTTTTTCAAGTGTTCTTCCTGTGGTCACAATATGTTCTAGCGACTACTGGAAAATGCCTAAGGGGAGGAATTTTTCTATCAGATGTTCAAAGGTGGCAGGGGTATTGGATAGCTCAAAGGCAAAATCTTGAATTGCCAGATTGCTTTCCCTTGTAAACAAAAGGCAGTCTTTTATTTGTCTTCTGGGACCACCTAGCATTGCTCTTCATGTCCATAGTAGAAAACCATTTTGAACCAGTTAGGTTATTCAGAGTGTTGTCTATCCTTGGGAGTGGATAAGAATATTTCTTGGTCACATTATTAAGCTGGTAGTAATTTAAACAACATTTCATAGAGCCATCATTCTTTTTAACAAATAGACTTAGAGAAGACCATGGCCTGACTAATGGTTCTATTATATCTAACTACTTCATCTCCTTCAGAATTCCCCGAACCACCTCATGCGACACCAGCTGTAGTCGTCTTGATGACTGCTTTATAGGCCTTTTATCCCCTGTGTCGATATGATCACATGCACCATCAGTTCTTCCAAGATCATTTGTCCCATAAGAGTACACATACCTATATATCTGCAGTAATTATTAGACAGCCCTATCTTGTCGACAGTCGAGGTTTTCTCTTGTTCTTTTCAGCAGTTCCCCCAGAGTTTCTGGTAGAGGACATTCGATATTTTGTATCTTCGAAGCTTCAGGAAAAGACCTGCTTGCAAACCCCTGTCATGGCCCACTTCTCAAGAAAAATAACACTATCAGATAAATTAATTACCATTACTGGCAAACTGTCAGAGTTTGAAGGGGAAAAGTACTTGTTAAAATAACACTATCTGGTAGAATGCCACCTTTCTGGGCAGGTTCGATTATGCCTAAACATTTGAAAAATTTCTCTTTTGAAACACACAAATTCCCAAAAGGCATTCTTCCTATATTTCTGCTATTCAAATATCGTGTTCTAAACTAACGTTACCAAGTTTCAAAGGCACCCTTTTTTTTTACATATAAATGCTATGGTCTCACCCGTTGCTGTAGTCAAATACCACTGTTTCATACTGTAGTTGGACGGTCACTGGGTAGAAGGCCCCGAGGAGATTCAGTCTTACAACAATAATATTCGCCACTATGTCAACAACCATCTCGTAAGAAACATCATCCAGTCTCCTCTCCATCGGTATGGCATCCGAATCCTGTTCATCAAACGATCTTACAAGAACATTGAGGACTTGCATCCAGCAATCACCAACGTTTGCTCCTCAAGATTGCTGTTTACCAGATTTCCGATGATGTTGTACTTTCGCCTGCCCTTGCTGCTGTTGAGGACAGTTGACTTTCAAGTGCCCTTGGTTGTTCACATTACTAACACTCATGACGTTTGTGTAGGTGGTGACGAAGCTCTGTAGCACATATCCTGGAAGCGATGTCCTTTATAGTCTTCTCCAAATTTCTCAGTGTCTTATTGATGCTGTCATCACCATCTTCACTCAACATCACTGCCCACACTGTATGTCGGAGTACGGACACCTGTCTTGTGGACTACGCCTAGAGTGCTCGGGCCAAGGCATTCTGCTTGGTGTGAGATGTGGTTAGGCTTGTGGCACCTCTCTACCGGCAATAGTGCCAACGAAGAAGCCGACTATCATGACCTCGCGTGCCTCCTCGGGTCAGCCCACCAGACAGGTAGGACATTCGCTCGATGTCCTGCCACAGCTCCTGCAGTGGTTTCCCTGGTCGCTGGGTGCAGATTCGAAGTTGAACATGGTGAGCACGTCGCAGGTATTGGTCATCGAAACGCAGCTCCAAGGTCGACACCAGTGTGGAGTACTCAGTCGATGTTGTTCTGGCAGAGACTGCAGTACAACACTGCGGAGCCACTTAGTACAGCCAAGGGAGTAATCCTGCTGCTCATCAGGCCAGCCATTCAATGCACCGACAATCTCGAACTGGTCCTGGTATTCGCTCCAAAGTGTCTGACAATTTTAGGGGCACACTTAATTGCGAAGACTTTACCCACCACTGACTTAGGTGTGCCCACGATGCAAAACTGCTGAGCCTCTCCTTAAATGACAGCATTGGCTATGACATCTACATTATCCTCTTTGTCCACAGTCATCGGCTTGATTGTGGTAAATCTCAGCTTCTCCTCAGTTGCTGATCCAGAGATATCTTCTTCCTTGCTCTGTAGTAATTCTTGATATTCCTTCTTTAGGCACTCACCCCCTGTTCCACCTTAAACTGCCAATCCGTTTATTAATATTGTCCATTCTTTCACTCTCACCATAAAGTTTATTGCCCATGCAGACTGTTTTATTGGTCACATATTGCTAATACTTTCTACATTTTGGTCTACATTTTTATTCAAAATTTTTATTTTCTTGTTGAGTGTGTCGACCACTTGACTAACACTATTTTCTCGTCTGTAGTTCTCTGGTACTACTAAATTGACTATTTAAATATCCTAATTGTATATTTACATATTTTTATTGCACTCTGAATTATGCTAATTATATTCTCAACACTGTTTACAACACTATTTATTTGGCTATTTACATTATAAAATTTCCTTTCTACATTGTGGTTTAAATTAATTGTTTGACAACTTTGTGTTTTCGATTAAAGCACACAGAGCTTCCATGTCTGCGAAATTCTCCTAGTTATCATTCGCCGCATGACTTTAAAAAATATCTTAGTGCGGTGTTACTCTTAACCACTAAAAATGAATGCACAATTTTAAAAAATTCTACTTCTGAATAAATGCTTTCGTCCGACTTCTAACAATAGCATTACAGCTGTTTTTTTTTTTTTTTTTTTTTTCTAAATCTCCAAGCCTATCCAGGGTCTTTAAGGGATTCATGTCTTAATTAAATTAAATAACTAATAATAAATCCCTAGTTCATCTCCAGGCAATCCAGAAAAGAAAAAGCCGAGGATATGAATACATTAATTTTGAAATGCTTCTGACACTGGCAACTCCTCTTTATATATGCTACTTAACATTGCCAAATATTCATCAATAATTTCACGATCTGTCCAAATCTCGTGCTCAGATTAAATTACATCTCTTTTCATTGTGTTAACTCGGCACATAGTCTGTCAGCTACGATAAAATGGGTGTTCTTTTTAAGCTATTTTGTCCACTCTGTACAGTTTTGTAGTTCTATGTTTCGCCTTCTTATAGTTTTCTTCTCTCTTTTATTTGCAATGCATCTTCATTCACAATGAGCTATGCTTATACAAGTAAATGCACATGTATTGCCGAATAATAAAAACAGCGACTACAGAAGGAATCATCGGATCGAGATGAGATTTAAATAGAGGTAGTGATACAGATGAGTAAAACACACTATCACAAAAACAGATTAGCAGGACAATTATACATGGATCTGTGGTATGCTATCCGGTCATATTCAACAGAGCTTCGCACCCCTTCGCACTGCGATATATGCTGCAGCACGGTCTTGCATGGATTCCAGAAGATGCTGGATGTTGTCCAGAGGCAGATGGGTCTGCAGTTGTTAAATGGTTTGTTCCAAATCCCAGATAACGTGGCATAGTGGCAGCTACTGTTTCAACTATTCTCACACATGCTCGATTGGAGACACATCAAGGGAGTGGGCAGCCCATGGTAGTGTTTAAACATTACAGAGGCAGTCCTGGACGACCCATGCAGTGTGTGGTCGGGCCTTATAATGCTGAAATATCGCACTTGTTATCCAGACCAGAAATTGAAGCAGATAGGGCATAGGATCTCATCCACATATATGCTGGGTCAACAGTGTTCAACGCAACACAACGAGAGCGGATCAGCTACCATAGGCTATGGCTTCCCAGACCATAATACCTGCTGAAGGGGAAGTGTGCCGCTCGTAGCGAGGTTTGGGTTGTGGCGATCACCAGGACCCCTTCACACCTGGGCACAATTATCATAAATCCCCGTAACGAAGCGGCACTCGTCACTTAACACAACACATCGCCAGTCAGTGGCTTTCCACGTTGCTTTGGCCTGGCACCAATGCAAACAGAGCCACTGCAGTTAGAGAGTTAATGGCAGCAAAAGTAATGGTAGAATCGCAGATTCGTCTGCTTAAGGCACCGGGAAATGGTTCGTAGGCATACAGGGCCCCCAACACTGGCCCTTGTCGTGGACCATGTTGCCATAGGATCCCCCTGCGCCTGGTGTGGGTACCTAGTACGGGTGGTTGGTGTTGATTATTTGTATGGTTGGCATGTACCGTTGAGTTGTATAATTGGTTTATACGATTGTGTCATAATTCCTATTATATTGGAATGAAGACATAAACACAGCAGTCTCAGAAACCATTCGTCTTAATGAATTTAGTGACGATGAGCATTAATTCCATACCTTTCTGTTTTCAATTCTGAATCAAGTTTGTACTGCTGTAATGTCCTAATTCAAATTTTCAGGTATTATTGTCTACTTCTGCATAACTATTGTGGCCTAACCCACTACAAACAAGACAATATTCCAATAGTCATACTTTTACAGATGTGTACTAATATTACACACCTTAGCAATTGTATCTATACAAAAATCAGGTACATGTACCTACAAGTATAACTTATACAACATATACTATAACATCAATAACTTCAGTTGCCATTACCTCGAAGCAAACAGGCTGGTGCTAGGCCACTATAGCGTTGATAGCCTCAATTAATGCTTGAAGTGTTTTTGGACTATTCAGTCGTACTTTCCCAACCAACATAACCAAATATCTACTCGATCATTGACAAAGGCACAAAAATGCCAATATTTGAATGAAGCTTTATTTTGTTTCTTGCTTTTCACTATTAATAAAAGGGTATGTTTGGTTTTGTTTTATTTCTGCCAAATACTGGAAAAGAAAGTCGTTTATTCAATTGAAATGATGTCACTATGATGACCTAGCGCCAACTATCATATTTTTCAAGGGTATAATTTTTATGTGCCATTCTTTAATTTCAAAGTGTTTTATGTAAACCCGGTAAGAATGCCTTGTAACTTAATGTGTTTGTTTTCTTGTAAAATTGTTTGCACCATCCTGAGATACTGCCAGCATGGGCTGCCACCATGATGACATTCTGAAAACAGGTGCATTGGAGGTAGGGCATGCCATCTGACACCTCCTGGGCTTCCAACTACCTCGCCACCAGACACGTCTACACTATCAAGAACGTCAATCTTTTGGAACCATTTTGTTTCCATCTCTCGGGAGTAGTGCCATCCCACATCCAGAAGCTTAAACATAATCAATTCATGAGATGTCTATCGCCGCTTTCACACAGTGTCGCCAGGCATGCGAGGTGACCTTTGAACAATCTCACATATTTGTCGAGGTAAGACTTTGGTCACGTGCCCTACTGTGGCTCAAGAGCTGTTACAACTTTATTGTATCGTGGCTGTACAGCTGTGTTAGGATAATTGTACAAACATATTGAAGCTGCTATTTAAGTAAATATCATGGTAACCTTAGTGGAAGCAACGTGGTCCCGGCAGTTCAAATGGAAAACACAGTTGCTGGGTGCTGAGGAACAGAGATGTTCACTGCGCACATGGCATATGTGCTGTGCCTGTGTTACCGCACACTGTGTGCCTACAGGCTGCTACATGTGCCGGCTAGCTTGCTCACGAAGCACTCAACCAAGTACATTAAAAGGCAATACAGGACAGCTTTACTTTTCTTCGGGAGACAAATCCATGGCGCTATCCTCGTGCAGGTCTGACGAAACATAGCTCTACCGAATGCACCGCACTGCTAGGATTGCTACTGTAGCTCATCTCACACACTTCTATAACGATGTTGGTACAGAGCTGTCCTGTCTTGTCTTCTACAGTATGTGACTGCAATCATAACTGAGATTGTAAGGATCCCACAGGCAGACCTCTTCATGGCGTTTGGGGCGTGGCTTTAATGGAGCTGAACGAACGGGTGTGGCCTCGTTCATCTCAGCTTACACGCCACTAGCTTTACTTATCAATGATGGTTCGGCGCTATCAATAAAACACCCCAATTATACCTGGCAAACGTTTATTTCACTCAGATTTTCAGGTAACAGGTTTTTGTTAGACTACAATCGCACATAGATCAAATAAATACTATATTAAACTACGACATTTTAAAATTACAACTGTTATAACGTTAAACAGGTAACAATTCACTCATATAACTAACAAAGATAATAAATATGCAGCATTAACAAATATTTATCAACAAAAAACATCTGTAACGTTCTTAGCAGTTCTATAAAACTCCTTTAACTAAAGACAACGTTTGAGAACAACGACAAGAAATAATTCGTAGAGAATATTTCTAAAAGACTAGTTGGCTACAGTCGCTTTATTCTTAGGCCTGTGTTCCAAGTTTTCGCTCGGTGACCTTGTGTACTTTTACATTCTGCACCAACTTTTATAAGAGACGTGCGCACTGAAGACAAACCGTGGGACGCTCACCACAAACTCGAACAACAGCCAAAAAATTTGATTTTCTTATGAATTATTTTTGGTTTGGCAAATGTATCACAAATGTATCAGGCAACTTTCTTTACGGCTTATATAATATTTCCATAATCATCCACATCAGAGCTGGAGAAACCGAACTCTCATATTTAGATATATTGGGCCGCAAAATTTTAGTCTTTCGTAGGTGATGTTAAACTTCAAAATAATATTTTCTGCTTAATTTATGTAAACATGAAATTTGTTTCTGTCAGAAATATCTTTCTGCACAGTGTACTGTTGCAGCCACATAGTGAACTAAATGGTAAATGGTGACGACTTTCTCACTATAACTAAAGGTTCACTCTGTTGTTCATCAATATCAATTTAAGGAACGATAGCGAACATGTAGCAAGTAAGACACAGCGTAGTGGTGTAGTGACTGGAGGTTGAACTACCATAGCCTGCAGTGATGTAGTGACTGGAGGTTGAACTACCGTAGCCTGCAGTGGTGTAGTGACTGGAGGTTGAACTACTGTAGTCTGCAGTGGTGTAGTGACTGGAGGTTTAACTACTATAGTCTGCAGTGTTGTAGTGACTGGATGTTTAACTACCATAGCCTGAAGTGGTGTAGTGACTGGAGGTTGAGCTACCGTAGCCTGCAGTGCTTGGAGATGCGCAGCTCTAGCCGGTGTAGTGGCGGCACTGCTCGTTGTCGCTGTTGGCAGGCCAGTCACAGATCTTCTTCTTCTCGTTCCACACGGTACCAGGCTCGCATGTGAACTCCACTGGCCGGCCGTACACGCACTGGTAATACTGTGGACATCACACAACCACACACTGCTCAACATGTCCTCGCACATTGCCACTATCACATTACAATGTTTTCCTACACTTCTCATGCACTTTATTACTATCACTTTATATCGGTTATTATTATAACCCTCCATTTTGTATTTTGTAAAGTTTCATTTGGAGCAAATTCCAACATTAACTGCTCAGTAAACCACGCTGTCACTTGCTTAACTACATGCTGTGCCACAAATTATGGTGTAAAGTAAAATCATATTAAAATTACTTATGACCAAGAAGTTCTTAGAACAAATAGCACTTCTAAATTAAAATTAGTGCAATGCCACATTCCGTCTAACTTCAACAAAATAAAATGATTGAGATATAAAAGTGAATTTACATCGTATAGTGTTAGCATTTTATTTTATGTGCAAAGAATTTACTACGGACCCTTGGTCTCAAAAGACCTTTACTACTATAGATCACAGCAGGACTCGGTGAACATGATAAAAATCGGCCAAAAGATAATCTAGGCTTTATCCAGATTACACATTTATACGAACTTGACCCCTGGAGTCTGAGCAGAATATGCAAATGGTCAAGTGGAGTCTAATAAAGCTACAAAGCAGCATGTAGCTTCCATTGTCATAAGAAAGATTGAATGGTACATACATGAATACTAGGATTCATGCTCACACTAATATTTTTATATTACAGACCAGAGAAAACCAATATGTTTTCAAAATAACAAAATTTTAAAATGCCTCTCTACGAAGGCTGTGTTCAATAGAATAAATTTGCAAGTGTGCGCTATGTTCTCGTATGTAGCAAGTAATGACTCTTCATTCTAGTTCTGAAAACAACTTTGAGAAATCAAGATTGTACGTTGTTTTAAACCCTTCAAGGAGATAGGGAATCTGCATCCAGGAACAATGGTGGGCAGCGGAGGATCAGGATCCGTCAACCATCTTGGATCCCGCCAGAGCAGCCAGTTACTGACCTCCACATGCGTGCATTCTCCTGCTCCGTCATGCGGGTCGGGTATCTGCCAAATTTGTCTTGGATTTTGACCTTTGTTCGTCATACGTTTTCCGGCCACCATATAGTGCTTTTTCCTTTTAACATTTTTTTCGGCAGCCATCTTGTTTCTGGCTGCCATATTTGTTTCCTATTTACTCATGTTCAGACGACTGCTGAATGCTAGAGTGTGCAAGTGTTGCATGTGCTACAGTACGTATATATTTTTTCCACCCTGAATTTGAGAACGAAGTGCCATTTACAATTCATAAATGTTTCGTCTCTATCTGCACACTTATTAAAATATAACTTAAGAAACCCACTGGAGAGGAGAAGGCCCGAACTGCCAAACCGAGTGTTGGTAGATACATGCTCTAGCCAACTGAGCTAAAGTGTCAACTACCAAGAAAAGAAATTAAATATATTTTTATTTACGCCACTATTGTGGTATGTTGGGAAAATATAGATTTATATATAATTATGTCTATAAACAAATGTTTTATTTAATATTTTATAATCGCTGCCATCTTGGTTCAAAAATTACCCTTTTTTCATCGGAATTTCTCCCAATAGTTTTAAATATCCTTTCGACAAAACTAACTAGCTTTCACTAAATCCACAACACAAAACTATTTATTTTGATTATTTCTGCTTTAAACGAATTTAAATATAAAGTAGTAACAAAGAAGGTAAAAGTTTTAAATTCCAATAACATCAAATTTTCAAAATTTTTAAAAGAGCAGTTTTAAACAGTTGTATTGTGTAGTAAATAAATACAAAACTGGTCTAGCATTCATTAGAATATCGGGAAATTAGAAAAAAAATCTATACATGTGCATTACAAATGCCAGCTTAAAACTTAACATACTATCCACAAGCATATTTTATTTCGTCTAATATACTAGTGTCGGTATGGGCAGTTATTTATTTTAAAAAGATGCCGCATTCATGTAAAATAAAACAAATATGCTACAGAGTTACGTGCACAACAGGACCGCAACCTTACCACCTGTGTCATGTCTATTTTTATTTTTATTACTAGTACATTGTATTGCTTGTCGGTATATACTAACAGAGATTCGTACTAGAACTGTTTAAAAACGAAAAACATTAAAAAGAAGCCAACTTGTAGGCCCTGTGAGTTGGAAGCCTGTCAGGAGCTGCAAAGCATGCACACTGTGTCAAACCATGTGTCATGTGACGTTCGAGCGCCACTTCCAGCATGCAGTACTTCGCAGGGCAGACCTTGGACTGCTCCCCCAAACTTGGACAAGTGCTGCATCGTTGGCCAGTCACTGATTATTATGCTCATGGAATGAAGTATCACAAACATCAGTTGGGTCGATAATGCTTACCTTGACGGTATGCGGCTCCGAGCTGCATGCAGTAAACTTCCCGCCACTCGACCTGGTTGGGGACTGGTGCATAGGTCCAGTCGATTTTCAAGCATACCATGTAGAACCGAACATCGACAAGAAAAACTGCCAACTATATCTCGCAAAAAAGTGCCAATTTTTCCCACGAAGCATAGTTACCCTTGGGCTCTTACATAATATGTGACATGGCCAGGTAAAGCGAAGAATCACTATTTCCTGGAACAGAATTCGAACTTAGTGGAAATCCCAACACCCTGAATAGTGTCATCAGATGCAACGAAAATATCGACTTTATGAAACTGAATAACATCGGACCAATGGTGGGGTTCGAGCCACGAATCTAACTAAGGAGCTGGCAAAACACAAAAATCATAGTGACAGGTGAACAGCTTGCCGGTGAATGTGATAGAGATAAACTGAAATTTGGCCAGTGGTGTGTAGTTCAATGGCAGACCAAGCAATTCACTACATGAGTTTTCTCCGATGGTCCCCCCCAGTTCTAAACTGGCAGTGACACTGAAAAGCATTATCTATGTTCCGGTCATCGTGAAGAGAGGACTCGAGATGGTCGTGTCTATAGTCAACCAGCAGCGAGAGTTGGCGAACTTTTGAAGCGAAGAAATTGTGCTTGTGCATGAAACAATGGGAATAAGAAATACAACTAACAGCAGCAATAAAATGAAGCACTGCATCAAAACAGCAATCAGTATCCCCGAGGTGTTAATACATGCCAACGAGATTTTCCTCCAAAGTCTCGGCTTCGAAGTCGATTGCCAATGATGGCTATTTAAAAATCGAATAGCTGTTAATTTTTGAAGACAGCATGACGAAGATAGGATTTCATATGTACCAGTCATTCCTGATCGGACCATACACACTACCAGCGAAAATTCGGATCGCGGCACTACACCAAAACATCTGCATTCTTTTGCGCCAGTCCTTCCTGCGATTCAGTGGGACTCTTACGAAAGAAGCTAGATCCAACCTGACACAGACGAAAATCACCTGACCAATTGAATCTTGTAACTGTGGAACTGTATCTGTAATAATCTACCGAATGGAAACTGCTTCGCATTCAATAGAGAACAGTCCCGCATTTCAAGATTTTGAATAATGTGGAAGATAGCAAAAACATCTATCTAGCTTTCAAGTTGTGGAGTCTTGGGACACACCTTGGATTGCCAGCAATCCAGCAGGTCAACTGGATGGTAAAGTCTAGCTTCGCAACTGAGAAACCGAGTGAGGTACATCATCTACGGGCTACAGACAGGACGACAGTACAATGTGAAAACGAGCAATTCACAGTTCGACACATGTCAAATAGAAAATTTGAACATTTTTGAACAGCGAAAGTTATCCATATGTGAACATGAACTTGATCTTTGAAAATGGGGAGAACCTTCTCCATATCAAATGTATGTGCAATTCCAACATACATATTATGGATTCGCTCAGTCCCAGATAATAAGTCTTGTTACGTTCAAGAGTATGGAGCCACTCATGGTTTTCGAAGAAATTAAAGAGGATGAGCATTTTACTTCGAATGCAATATATTGCCAGATCGAATTCACGACTCATGGAAATATTCCTGCACACACACACACACACACTTCATAAGCATTTAAATATTCTTTCATTTCATATATTATTAAGTATTTGGGTTTAAAAACACTTAGGGAAATGTCGAGGGACATTTTTAACCAAGATGGCTATGGTAAACTTCGAAACAAATGTCACTTATAGTCATAAGTATGCCTAAACTATATATGTATTTTTTCAACATACCACAAAGGTTGTAGCAATAGCAAAACATTGAAACCCCTTACTTGGTAGTTGACACTTTAACTCAATCGGTTATGTGACATGATTACCAACACAAGGTCCAGCAGTTCAAGGCTCATACTCTCCAGAGGATTTCTTAAGTTGCTTACATTATAATAAATGTGCAGGTAGAGGCGAAAGTCCCATGTGTGGTAAATGGAACTTCGTCCGCAAATTAAGGGCGGAAAAATATATATTCATACTCTGGTGCATGCGACACCTACGAACTCTTGTATTCGGCAGTCGACTGAAGGTGAGTAACTAGGAAATAAAGATCACAATCAGAAACAATATAGCTGCCGAAAACAAATAACCAACTAAAGATACAAGATGGCTGCCAGAAAATAAATGACTAATAAATAACACAAGATGGCGGACAAAGGTTAAATTCCAATATGTCCACTTCACAGCCAGAATGACAGTTCAGGGGAAAGCATGTGCTAGGCGGTCAGTGACCAATTTCTGTGACACAGGCTCCAACATGGTGGATGGATCCTGATCTTACACCATCTACCAATGTTCCTGGATAAAGATTCCATATCTAATCCTTCAAAATGGACAGGAGGCTGTGCTAGTAATGGCATGCGTGCAGCTCGGCGTGCAGTGTGTGTGTGTGTGTGTGGGGGTGTGCGCGCGCGCGTGTGTGTACAGTTAGACGCGAAGCACCGTCAGATCTTGCAACAGTTCTTCGGTCGCAACAGTACGAATCCGGTTAACACTTTTAGACCATCTATAATTGAGGGTTTCAGTANTCGCTTCGTCGTCCTAGTGGTGGGCCTAGTGGTGGTCCTGGTGGTGGGCCTGGTGGTAGGCCTGGTGGTGGTCGCCTGGCCTCCCGGTGCGGAGGTGGTGCTGGGTCTGGTGGTCGCCTGGCCTCCCGATGCGGAGGTGGTGCTGGGAGGCCGGTCCCACTCGGGCTGCATCACACACCACATCTCAACTCACAGTCCCACCAGCCACACTTCCCTACACATCTCTCCTGCGGCGTAACAGGCTGACACTGTACGACCGCGTCAAGCTAACAACATCTCGCGGCCGTACCCGTCCAGGACTACCCTGAGGACCAATACACAATGAGGGCGACAGGCAGTGGTTGCAGAAACGAGAAGTTTTGTTAGGATGTGCCGTGCGGACTAATGGACTCTTCCTGTATACTTAAAAAATTTTCTGGCTTGTATAATTATTAAGTGGATTATTTTGAGCTTACATTTATGGTGGCGAAAGATTTCGTGAATTCGAAGAAAAAAAATTATCTTAAAATTTTAACAGCTCTAACGTACAATGCGTTTTATTCTCATCTCATTATGAAGAAAACTTTTACGACTATTTAATAGTAAAGCTACATTTAAGAGCAAATATTCGTTTTAATTGTGTGTTTGTCAGTATCTTATCCAGTAATCTGGACACAGGGTCTTATAAGTACATGAAAACATAACCTCCAAAATGGGAAAGTTACAAAAACTTTAATTTATTAATACTTGTTTTAGTGACGGAAGATTTTGGGATCAGTAAACCTGAAGGCACTTGATGACAGCGATACTAACTTATCGGATGATGGTGATACAGATCCAAATTGTATTCCAACAGTTCATGAAAGATTGTATTCAGTGTGTGATTCTGCCACAGAAACAGACAAGAGAAATTGAAAAATTGTAATTTGTCTGTAAGTTAATCTTTGTATTGATGTAACTGAAATGTACTTGCAGTTAAATACAAAAAATTTAATAAAGTAATATTTTCTCATACATACAGACATGCAATATAAAATATTCAGGCAAAACTAGTTTCAACTGTATGACTTTTTATGTGTTTCTGTGCAATGTACCAACAAGGCAGTGTTTCTTTCAATTTTACACATAGACATACAACAGGTGTAAAAGTAGTTGTTTTCAAAATATATCTGCACTATTGTTATGATAATCTAGTAGAGTAACAGCATAGTAAGTTGCAAACAATAGCTACAAGACTGCTACAAGACTAATACCGAGTGAGATGGTGCAATGATGAAACAATGGATTATCATTCAGGAGGAACCAGGTTCCATTACAAGTCCGGATATCCTGGTTTCTGTTTTCTAGGGGTTAACGAAATCATTCCAGGTGAATACTGGTATGGCTCCTTAAACAGGCCCTGGCTAATTCCTTCCCCAATTTCTTAATCTGTAGTGGTCCATAGACTATGTGGCCTTCATTTCCGTGTTTAATGTTATGTACAATTTTCGATCAATTCTTTACTTTTTACCTTTTTTACTATATATAACCTTTTAAATAGTTGAAAATATGCAATTAGCTCATGCTGAAAACATTTTGGTGTCATAAATATCTGTAAACATAAAATAAAAAAAGGGCGAAAGACAGTATAGTTTTGGCGAGGAAGTAGTTTGCGTCGTGGAGGCAGCGGGAGAGAGGAGTGGCAATAGAGAGGATGGCTGCAGGTGCAGGGGACCAGCAAGACGTACCCTGGGCGTGGTGCTGATGGTGTTAGCAGGCACCGTGTAGCCCTTCATGCCGGCACTCATGACGCGGATCAGCGGGTTCTTGTCGCCGCAGAGACCACGGAAGTCGTCCATGTCTATGGCCCAGTTCATGGCACCCGCGTACCCCTTCTGCTTGATCCAGTCCATCTTGATCTGCACGCTCGTCGTGTTCTCGTAGCCGACCCACTGAGTTCCTGCATAACACGTCTACCTTCATCTCCGAGCACATCTCCAGCTTGCCTACCATGTTAACTGTATCGCACTTCACGTCACCATAACTGACACTGCAGCAGTTCTCATGCAGAAAAAAACTCTCACTTTTGACACATCGAGTACAACTTTCAACACAGCCTATATGCTGGCAAACATTTTGATGAAACCCATGATGTACAGTACTGTAAAATTGGGTGATTAGAAACACTGAGGTGAAAATAAACGAAACATCAAATAAGGTTCGAAGTCATTCAATTGAAGGGCAAGCCCCAAAAAATCGAAGAGAATTATTTACTATAGAACAAACGAGACTTTTTTTTGTCTTTCTATCAAATAACTTCATCTTTTTGTTTTGATTATTTTAACCTTAGGAGCCGCGGTGGTTTAGTGGACAGACTACTCACCTCCCACCTAGGGTGAACTGGGCTTCATTCCCAGAGGGGTCGCTCCCGGATTTTCGCATGTGGGATATGTGCTGCATCGGCGGGTTTTCTCAGGGATCTCCCGTTTCCTATGCCCTTGCATTCCGCTGCTGCTCCAGACTCACCTCGCTTCATCTTCATTGGCTCTCAATACCTCGATGTTAAGAGCCATCCAAATCTCTCTACTCCACTTTTCACCCCACTGTTTTTTAATCATCCCATCTTATGGTAGCTAAATTCCCAATATTCTGATTACTGTATCTTAAAATACACCTACCAGTATCTATGAAATTTGCACAGGGATTAAGTGAGATTTATTACTGGCATTATAAAGATAGAATGATAGTTAAAACACAGAGTCCACTAGTTGAAGTTCTTTGCACATACGGCTACTTGATGTACTCGCCAGTGTCACCTTCACTGATGCTTCCTTCCCGGTTGTGGGTTGGACAACCTCATAAGGACTTGTTTATGTAAATGAACACTAAAAGGGTACTTCAGATGTTTTCTATTGCACTAAGCACCTTTAACGAAGCTGACTACCACGTAATTTAGGCAAAACAACAAGTAATATAACCGAAGCAAGGAATACTTATCGGCCTGACATTTATTTCCGAAATACAGTAATTACTGAGAAAGCTGTAATTATGGGTTGCGGATCTAATTGTTCGCAAGGACCATATTAATTTCCTAAATTTTATTAAAGTCGATTAGCAGTTGTCACATATGTCCTCAACAATTAATTTTAGAAAAATTGTTATTCTAGAACAGGGCTGCTCAACCCTATGCCCGCGGGCCACGATGTGGCCCGCGGACGAATTTTGAATGGCCCGCGCAAGCAATTCAGAAAATTCCCGCCAAGTTGAAAAAGTGTTTTGTACGTGGTAGTATAGGATTAGGAAGACGTTTTATCTAACAAAGGCGGGTTGGTCTTAGTGCGAGTGTAGATGCACGTGTACATTGTTTTTGTGTGCGTAAGCTCGGGAGCGAAGTATTGTTTTGAGCCTCCCGCCCGCGCTTCCTCGCGCTCACCTGTTCCCGCACTGTGTTTCGAAAAACAATCGAGAGCGCGCGTCACTGCTTACAGTACATAATGTTTTTAAGTTGTGATTTTGTTGATGAAGAACTGAATCAAACATTTTATCGTTTTTGTTTAAATAAGTGAAGACATTGGTGTTCAAAGGTATGTTATTCATTATGAGCTAATTTAAGTAGATATTCATATTAGGTACCTATTCAGAAAGGAAAATAAACAAATGTTGTTTGTTTCAGTATGTCTCACAGCAAACCAAGTACGTCGAAATCGACCGAGACCTACCGTGTTTTTCATGATGAATGGGAAAATAAATATTGCTTTATTGAAAGCAAGGCGCATAAACCCATGTGTTTACTTTGCTCCGCTACAGTAGCTGTTGCAAAAAAATATAACCNCGATTTTGATTTAAGATACATAACATTAGAATGAAGAAGCAAAAGTGTATTGTTTTATTATTTTAATAAACAACATTTTCATTTCTTAATATTGGGTTTTTTCTTGCACAAGTCTTAAAAATAACTTAAATAACAACCGTCAGTGGCCCGCCAAAAATGTCTGAATCGTTCGTTTGGCCCGACTGTTAAAAAGGTTGAGCACCCTTGTTCTAGAACATGAACGGTTGTGTGAAATATTTTTGAATGCAGGTAATATTTTAGAACAAACGACAGTTCGGTTTTAAAAGTCCCGCCAGTCAAAACTTGCAGCTTGGATACCAACATGGTGGCTGCTTTTATAGTCGTTGTAAATAAGTGCTTTGAGATATGTGTATAATTCCTCTAAACAATTTGTAATGCAGATTGATTAAAATCAAATTGACAAAATTATTTTATTCATATCAAAGAGCTAGTCTTTTGAATATTGAGATATAAACATACACATTCACCACTGTTGACTATGCGACTTTGACATTTGTGATCCTTTGGGATAGGTCAGTGTTGGATACGTGCACATAAGATGAATAATCGGTCTACTTCATCTTTAGTCTATTGTCACAACACGTGATAGTGGCAACCCTGGATCAGTGACAAAGTCGCCGTGGCAGGAAATAATACGCATCCCTTTTGGGGGCAGATTCTTTCCCACAGTGAATGCAAAACTTTCGTTCAATGGTAATCACAGATTGGGATTCAGCATTCCAGATTACACACAAGGCCATGTCCTGCGGTTTGTATTTATATTCCAGTTCATCATGAAAAGCAACATGAAAAAGAAAATTGCAGTCTCACACCACTTAAACAAAAACAGCACTGCTGTCTCTCTTATGGCTAAGCATCACATAATTGTTTGAAATTGAGACATGATTTTAAAATGATACCTTGTATGAAACGCCATCTTTAATTTCTAAGGAGATGCTATCTTACAGAATTATAGACAGAAAAGATAGTGAACCAGTATGTTAAGCGCTCACAATGGTTGTCAGTATCTTAATTCTGTTGAAATTGGACGAATGATTCACTAAAAGCATACAATACAAAAATATTTATAAGACTTTTTTTGAAAGAATATATTTAATGCGTCTAGCTTTAGCAGTATTTGAATGTAATTTTTGGAGCGAATCTGTTGATTAATACCAAGAACATGATGCAATAGCTATATTTTTTTATGTGATATCATAGTGGACGCATGAAGATATAATTATATATTTGAGAGCTGTGATTTCTCCCTGTCAGTTTACCAAATTTGTTTCAGTTAGTTTGTAAGAAATGACATAGTACACAAAAATTTCGAATGCCTGCATTTTCGAAAATAAGCCGTAAACTCATAAAAACTGGTGTATCTAATTTGTAGTTTCTCTTTGGAGAAATTCGAGTAATTGAATCAAAATATTTACGGAGATCACGTAGAAGAAAACACAACCGTATACTCTAACACATCTATTTGGGAAGATAATTTCTTAGGCATAGTGTATTTATGTTAGTTTTGGGACAGGCCTATGGCATTTCGTATCCGAAACAGTCCGCCTTCTTAGAAGATGCAGATCATGGACATGTTGATCGGTGCCATCCACCATATTGTTAAGTGTCACAGCCAGGACTCGATCTCATGTTGGATGTTCGTCCCAAATCATTCCTAAAAATTAGTTTAATAAAAAATTATTTCAATAAAAATTAAGTATCGTCCCACATTTTAGAGTGTCACTGCAAAACGAAATTACATTAAATAAAACAATATTTTATAAATATTTCTTAAATACTTCAGCCGGCCACTTCGGTACCCAGTGCATCGAAGGACATATTAATCTCCCCACCTCATTAAAAAAATCC
Organism: Clitarchus hookeri; assembly: GCA_002778355.1. Classification (NCBI taxonomy): domain Eukaryota; kingdom Metazoa; phylum Arthropoda; class Insecta; order Phasmatodea; family Phasmatidae; genus Clitarchus; species Clitarchus hookeri. The sequence goes on from NQII01000733.1 coordinate 168,968, forward strand.
GTAACCAGAAAAGTTTGTAAAAACTAGCACACACCACCCCTCTACAACACCTATCCCACCACCCCATCGCCCTCACGCCATCACCATCCTTCACCACCCTCTTCGACCACAGCACCATCCCTTACCAGCCCGCTCCACCCCTCACAACCCCTATCTCGCCATCCCATCACCCTCACGCCCTCACCATCCTTCACCACCCTCTTCGACCGCAACACAATCCCTTACCAGCTCGCTCCACCCCTCACAACCCTTGGGCCCACAAGCTATGATGCAAAATATTATTTTTAATTTATCTAATGACTACATCTATACATGATCGTAGGGCTTATACATGCATACCTTTCTGAAGCTAGAAATGATGCTTGTAAACTGAATTTCTCGAGCCTGGCCCTAAGAAATCGCACATTATAATCGCAATATGCCTATAAATATTCGCCAGCTTACTAACTGACTTTCGAAAATGTGGGCATACTATGATTTAAGATACAGACCCAACTGAAAAAAAAACTAGTTCTATAATATATCGCTGATCTTTAAATGTACTTAAAGTGCTAACAATCATATATTTACTATGAATATTTGTAAACAAAATATAAAATATCCTATATCCGGAATAGTTTTTGACATTATCGTGATTAAGGGTATGCACTTAACCAATAATACAATAGTTATGAGACAGTGAATATATATATATATATAGTATTCATAATACACAATAACAAAATTAAATACTGTTATGAGGAAAAGTGCTATGATGGATTTTTATGACTTGGTATCAGGATGAGCGGGGTTATGACATTTCATGATTCTCTATTTTAGAACTTTGTGGTCCCAGGGGTTGTGTGGAGGGGCTTGGTAGGTGAGAGGCGGTGAGTGAATGTTTGGGAGGTGTGCGTGGTTGGAATATGATTAAAAGGGGTGGTGGTGGTGAGGGGTGTGTGTGTGCTATTTCTTACAAATTTTTTTTGGTAATGGATATTTTGTTGGTGGAGGGGGGATAAATTCGTCACCCGATGCACTGGGTACCGAAGTGGTGGGTTCAGATATTCAAGAAATTTTTATAAAATACTTTTTTTTATTAATGGAATTATATTTTGCGGCGACACTATAAACCAATACAATTATAAAAAATCCAATGTGTCGGGTCGATACTTTTAAATTGAAATATTATTCTTCTTAAACTAATTTCTAGGTAGGATGGGGGGAGGAACATCCAACATGGCCTCGAGCCTTGGATGTGACGCCTACCAATATGGCAGATGGCACTGAGTAACATGGCCCCCGCCGCCTCTACCAAAACGGCGTATCCGACATGCCAGATGCCTGTCCCAAAACGAAGATAAAATACACTACTCATAGGCATATCATTTTGCTGAAAAATAGAGTAAAAGTAGCATATTTTTTCTATCAAGAACATGATTACGCCTAAAGATGTGTAGTAATGTATTAGTTATGCTTAAAAAGGAAATACGCTTCAATATTTCTTCAGTGTTGCCAGGATGATACTAACCTTGGTATGCGAAAGGAACGTAACCAATCCCATCCCACCTCTGGGTCCAGTTGCTATCCTTCTCCTGCAGCGAAGTGCAGATCTGCAACACACCAAAACCCCGTCATAGTTCGACAACTGCACTCTAGTTGACATTGCAGGTGTCTCCTTCTGGCTTCCTTTCAACATTTCTTGTACATATATTTTGAACTGTTTACAACAGACTAATCTCAAAATACATTAAACTTTCGACTGTATTATTCTTATTATGTAGCTGCATCTTTCTGATACACAAATTGTTACAGAATTCGTATTTAAAATGTTTATATTTACAAAATGAGCGCAGACTTCCTTTGTAGTGCCGACTCATTTAATCATTGAACTCGGATGAACGATAATTAAGTTGCTATAAATTCGCGTACGCGCTGACAAACACATGAGAGAATTGAAACAGAAAAATGTCACACAACAATGTTATTTGAGATAACGAGAAAAGTATGTTGTGCTCTTTTTGGAAACTATAACTGATTTATTTGCGTAGACAAACGGGCTATATAAAGCAGATCGTTCCACACAGAGACGTTACCTGATAAACAACTCCAGCATACTTTGCTTTCTGTGTGCAAGTCAAACAGTATACATTTAAAAAATGAATCACTTCAATGCTTTTGTCGTTACATTACTTCATATTGTGTTATGTAGCCCTGTGGATGGTCTCGTCTTAAAAAATTGGCCACTGTCACAGGTGCATCTTGGTCCCTAGGCAGCAGACTCCATTTCCTCGAATTGATCTTGCATCTTGTCACTGCAGTCTTATGACGGTTAAGGGTTCATAAGAATATTGCTAGAGGCCTTTTTCTAAGACTCGTCGTTTCCAACTTGCTTTTCCATCTTACTTGCCAAGTTGCTCGCTGTCCTTCGAGGGTCGGCAATCATGGTCAGAAGCTCTTATCGACCTGAGCCACCGAGGCGCTGACATGTGGCCACAGAGTGAATGCCGCGGATACAGCTCCTGGTTGCATGTACGCCGCTACATGCCGCCACACACGACGTGAAGCTGTCTCGATGTCCTTCGAGGGTCGGCAATCATGGTCAGGTGCTCTTATCGACCTGAGCCTCCGAGGCGCTGACATGTGGCCACAGAGTGAATGTCGCGGATACAGCTCCTGGTTGCATGTACGCCGCTACATGCCGCCACACACGACGTGAAGCTGTCTCGATGTCCTTCGAGGGTCGGCAATCATGGTCAGGTGCTCTTATCGACCTGAGCCCCCGAGGCGCTGACATGTGGCCACAGAGTGAATGTCGCGGATACAGCTCCTGGTTGCATGTACGCCGCTACATGCTGCCACACACGACGTGATGAGCGGATACACTTGCTGGACCAAAGTTAGTTTCAGGTAACCAAGTGTTCCGATCACCACTTTATGCACGGCATTCAAATGATATGTATAATTGAAGGCAGCACTTGCTGGAGCAGCATAGTTCACTACCAACGCACATAGAGCTGATGCAGTAGTTTTAAACATCTGGTCCGGGCTTTGTTCGTTAGCTTATGAAGGAATGTTCTGTGTATATCTTAACGCTGGTCGACGTCGGGAGTTTAAAAACGGGACCAGTGGCTTTGGCAGTCAGCAGCGGAAATGAAAGTGGCCACAGCCTGAGTCAAGAAACAGTCTCTGCATTAAACCTCGAGTGTTTATGAAATGTCGTGGAAACCCAGAATCAGGATGGCTGTACTGCGGACTGAACATGAATACCTCCGAATGATAATCCACGATGGCAGTAGTTCACTAACTTGTTCGATCCCACAGAATGTTGTTGCAGACCAACAATATTCCTTTTGTATTGCCACAGTGTTGTCTGTGAGCCAGTGCATGGCATACAAAAACCACCTGGGTACTTTGCAATAAGACAATTACAGCTTGTCACCTCCTCAAGTTACCTCCAGTTTGCATTTCGCTTCTTTGTTCAGATGGTGCATGTAGACATACAAATTGACATAGCAAGGTTTCACAAAGTTTACATTATCATTGTCTGATATGTCTTCCATTGCCTCTGCCAGTTTTGCATGAAGTTGCCAATAAATAACCCACTTTGTTAAGATCGCAGAGCTTCTAATGGTTAGCCATGTCTTATGCCACTGTAAGGTCAATAAAGCCACGCCTTTAATTTCCTTCCTTTCGAAACCATCCTGAATATTTTGAATTAAATTCCAAATATGTTCACAGTAGGCCCCCTCTGGGGTTGAAGTCCAACTTTGCCTTCAATGTGTCAGAAACTATTTTGAGATGAAGCGCTTCATCTGACTGAGGAGTTGGCATAAAAAAGACATTGATCAATCGATAACTTTCTAGTTCATTGACATGTTTTCCAGTTTTCAGCTATGAATTTTGCTCTATACTAACTGAATGTGTGCAGTGAGAAAACAGCTACTGAACAGGATCTGTAGCAGTTTAAGAGTTTTTGGGCCAAAAGTCTTTATTTGCTCAACACCTGTCATCCATGCTGGCAGTTCCCTTGAGCTCCATCATCTTGATGATATTCAAGACCACTTGTAGTAAAGGGGGTGCAGAGGTAGTTGTTATCCTGTTTCTTTTCTTTAACCATTAGTTCCTTGAATTTTTGCTAGTTGTCTTGCCACTCGCTTGCCATGCAGTTGTATCTGTCTGGCCAATCGTTCTGTGTGTAATTAGTTTAATGATGTTAACTGGTTAGATTTATTGCTGCTAACATTATCCAGTAACTTTATAAACAAGTTCTATACCAGGCTGTTATATCTGTTTCTATGGGTTTCTGTGATGACTGCATTCCACCTGCCCCAGTGGAATGTTCTGTCAAAGCATTTGCATCCTTAAGCTCATGATATCAATCGTGAAAGGTTTTAACATCACCATCCTAAAATGTGCTGCTATCTACAGCAGCTAGAGAATTTTTTCGACAAGGTTCACACAGTTTCCATGCATTTCAACTTGACTAGCAGTCGGGAAATTTTCATTGCCAAAGTGATCATTGTTTTTCTTCTAAATCACCTTCTGAAAACTGAGTATTCTATAAAACAGCATATCGTGGAGTTTCTCTTCGGCAATGGCATTGCAGATGATAGGCCGAGGTCAGTTTCTGTGGATTGGCTTATTTAAAAAGATATTGCATTGTATGTGTAACACAGAAAAACATTTCACGGATTGCAGCCCCTTTTCCACGTACCACTGAAGAAAGTTGCAAGGAACTTTGAGAAATGAATGTGATGGAGTTCGTTAGAATTGACCAATATCGCAAGGTAAATTAAAATTGTCATTTACAGGGTTTTACTTGGTATGCGAAATTGATAAATGTAACACATGTAAACTTTGTATTTGGTAGCTGATATATCAGCTGAAAAGGGGTGCAGTAAAGTGCTGTGCATATACTTCAGTTACATGGGTGTTTGGAAGGAGCCTGGCCCAAGATCTTTCTGAGGAAGTACACTCGGGCACACCTNCCCAAGATCTTTCTGAGGAAGTACACTCGGGCACACCTTCGTAGCATCACGTGAAATCGACAGCTAGTCCTTCTAGCTTCAAATCACATATCAAACGAACAGATCCAACTAAAAACCAAAAACGTTATGGGTACAAAACACCAAAATAATCTTCATCGAAATAATTAATGTCGAAAATCTCAGTAAATATAGAGGGTTTCCTTAAACAAAAATTAATTTTTTTTACATGCGATACATGTAAACAGACTGTTATAGTCTAAGCGCCGTACAGTGACAGCACAAGAAACAGGCCAAAATTAGCACAGAGTTAGTAACACTGTAGCCGCTGAGAGACCGCATGCNGTACAGTGACAGCACAAGAAACAGGCCAAAATTAGCACAGAGTTAGTAACACTGTAGCCGCTGAGAGACCGCATGCATAGTATGACAGTGCACAATTAGTTAAGCAAGGTTTCAATATATTATTTCTCAATGTAAAACAATCCGCGACATTTACTATGAGGATATACTATATTATTTTTCTTTGCTGTTCTTTATTTCCCTTCATATTGTTTTACTTTATAGAAAAAAAAATATGAAGGGTCTTCCAAGGGGGTGGCAAGCTGTCATCCTGGATCCACCACTGTTTCCAATCAGACTGGAAACTACAAACACATACATAGTGTGGTTGCATGAGTTCAAGTCATGTACGACTCCCAAGAGACAGCCATTATAAAATATTAAGCACTCACATTCGTGGTAAAAATTGTGAAACACAATATTGTAGAGAACGGAATGTGTTCTCGTGAGTGCGATAATGATGCAATTTTGTTCAGCACATTCCTACCGTTGATAGTATATTAAATATACGAAAAAAAACCTTGTCGTACAACTTATGTTAAGTTTTTTTATAAGTATTACGCAAATTTGGGAAACAATCAAATATAAGTATTCGAGAACACCTGTTACTATTATTTATGACTAGCTCATAACTTACATCAATCGATATGAAGAAAAACCACCTGATATGATCTTTCAATGAATAGTGCAATGGGGGTGAATGAATAAATTGCGATTTTTGGACTTTCACCATTGCGATGAAGACGTCTGTCATGAAAAACATGACATGAGAAACATCTGCATCTCAATGGTGAATGCACAAAAATCTCAATTTATTCATCACCTGATATCTGTGCATCAGTGTGTTCAGTATCTGAGGAAGTAGTGGACAGGCAGGGAGACCGCAGGAATATGCAAGGAGACAGCAGGAACAGGCAAGGAGACAGTAGGGACAGGCAGGGAGACAGCAGGGAAAGGCGGGGGAGACAGCAGGGACAGGCAGGTAGACTGCAGGGACAGGCAGGTAGACAGCAGGGACAGGCAGGTAGACAGCAGGGACAGGCAAGGAGAAGGCAGGGACAGGCAAGGAGCCAGCAGGGACAGGCAATGAGACAGCAGGTAAGGCAGGGAGACAGAAGGGACAGGCAAGGAGCCAGCAGGTCAGGCGGGGAGACTCACCTCGTAGTAAGATGTGAAGCCCTTGGCCTGGGTGTAGGGCCCTGGCTTGCCACCGCCAGCCTCCTTGTTGATGTAAGTGCCCAGCTCGTAGTTATTGTTGCCCTGGCCCAGGGTGAAGGAGCGGCCATAGAAGGGCACACCAACCACCAGCTTGTCTGGTGCACAGCCCATGCTCGTCCACAGCTCCAGTCCGTCGTTCTGAGCAACATCGCACATCACTACAGGCATCCTGCCCTTCCTTCACCCAGCATCTCTTCCCATAGCTAGCATTAACATCTAACATTAACACTGACATTGCCCTTTACAATTTATTCATGCATAATTACTAGTGAAACTGAAATTATTGCAAATGTACATGGCCTACTAATAGGTATACGAATTTGTACTCTAATACAGCCATTCTTATAACGTAGTCGACGGACCCCTCAGAGTCCGTAGGCCAGGAGTTGGCGAGTCTAACTAATAATATATTACTTTCCATAAAAATGTTGCAATTATGATTTAAATGTGGAACTCTTTTGTTATTAATGAAGTTGGTTGTCCCAAATTTTGTGGTAACCTAAACTTGAGATTGTGGCAATTTGTATAGTGAAAACCAAATTTGTTGCTTACATGAAAAAAATTTCGTAGCCTGTATTAAAGAAACTGTTGGATATCCGGAAAAATGTACATCATATCAAAGGTTCATTGAAATCACAACATTTAACAATGAGTGCAAATAAATTATAGTGAAATTCTTAAAAGCTTACATGGTGGTAGGCGTTAACATCTCATTAACAGCAATATCATTAGATATGAAACAAGAAAAACGTGAAACAGTAACAAGACAATTAAAATACACGAGTAACTTACTCGGGTTTCGAATTTAGAAAAACTCGTAAAATTAAGGTAGCATGTAATCAACTGTATCACGAAGGTAGGATTCGGATCATCAACTTCGTATGTAATCAGTCTAATGTTTTGAATGATAGGGTTCACTAACCTGAAATATTTACACGGCCATAATTTCGAAAATACGCGTCTGAGCCACTAGAAACACATAAGTTTACATAGCCTACCATAACGCTACTCGTGTGAAAATTTTGGTGGAAATAGGTTGATTGGTTTCCGAGATATGGCATAAAAACCTTATTTCCTTAAACAGGGCTATCTTACAAAATTGCCTTAAAAAGGGTCTGCACACGATGTTTATAATATATACTGTCAGCATAAAAAGTTTTATTGAATTTGTTAAATGGTTAATTAGATATGCCAAACATATCAAAATATTTATAAGGCCGCCATTTTGAAAATCATGATCTGACCCCATTTAAACCATTTAACTTTGTACATGGCCGTCTGTAGGTGTGCAAAATTTGATTGAAATTTGATGAATTGCTTCGGAATTATGGCAAAATGTTTATTTACTCACCCGACACTATTTTGCGGGAAAAAACCCGGCAAAAGAGGATCTTTGTATGCATAAATGATGCTTATATTTAAAATTGCTAGCTTACAAAATGTGGCTGAATTTTGTTGCAACGTTTTATAGAAATAATATATTTATATAAAGTATTTATATAAACCCCATTTAAATATGCCTGCCACGCATAACAAATGTTAATTCACATACCCTACTGTACCAATACTTGCTTGAAATTTCGGTATTACTTGTATTGTTTAAATTAGATACAATACATTCAATAAGATCTGAATGTTAATTTAAGTCCTTCATAAAAATTTATTGTATTTAAATGGTCAACAAAAATCACAATGCAAGGCTTTTATTTTTTCGTGCATCTGCTTCGTGTGTTGATGGCGAACTTGTAGAGGTCAGCCATGCCTCATACTTTTGAAAGACCTAAATTATATTAATTAGAATTTCCCTTCAAACTAAGGGGCTACTTAAAAGTTTACTCGAAGAGCGCTTCGATACGTATATACCTGATAAATGTTAAGGTGGTTACTAGAAGCCCTTTCACTGTCTGAAACTGTTTCACTTTTCCTGAGAAATAATACATATAATAAAATGGTGAGCATGTGGGGCATCCTCGAGAGAGTATGCTGAACTGAAATTCTCCCCAGGCATAAACGGCAGCAGAACAAGGAGTTTTGCTTATATTAGCGGAATATTTCGAGACAACATTAAGGGTGACACATGACTTCACGCCCAGATATAAATAAAATGAAATAAAATGATACTCATGAAGTTTAAATTCATTGTGTGATGAAACTAGATGAACATGGTTTATATATGCCATATTATCTTATTAATTACGTGAAATCTCAAATTCTATTTATGTATAAAATGAAAAGCTGCTAATTAATAGTTGTAAAAATTGGAATATTGTTATACTTTCTGCACTTGTGATTCAAATGAAACCTTCGATAATTTATTCAAAACGCCACGGGGGCAGTCGCAAGCACGCCATGCGAGTCACATACTCAGAGTCACGTGTGTTGATACAGAGAGCAATGCAATGCAGGAGACACGCACCACATTGAGTTTCTCGTAGGCCCACTGGTCGTGTGGTCGCTTGTACAGCGGACTGTGCACGTCTGCGAAGCCGGCCCAGTTGCCCCTCAGGTCGTACGCCATCACGTGAATAGCATCCACAAGCCTGCCAACACACACCACAGCTGCACTCGCCTGGCCTGCCACACACACACACTGCCTCAAGTCGCACTTGTCTCACGCACTATCAAGTGTGTCTGATGTATTCTAGTTGTTATCTACGCAGTCAATGTTTTTTCTACGCTTTACAATCATTTTTTTGGAAACTCGTTGTCAAAGACTTTCTTGTAACTNTCTACGCAGTCAATGTTTTTTCTACGCTTTACAATCATTTTTTTGGAAACTCGTTGTCAAAGACTTTCTTGTAACTCTACAGCTGAAAAATTGTATATTTGCAACACATTGTTTTGTAAAATCTACAAAACTATCAATGCAGCTACATGTCCATAATACACTTAAATTCTACATAATGGAAGAGTTTAACATAAAAAAAACTTACCAGACTGAATGGTGCAAAGGTCAGGGAAGAGGGAACGATATGTTGCCTCACACCAGACGAAGAACTGTGATTGTATAACCTACCTTAAAGCTAGAGGGAGAGTCGGAGGTCCTAGGTAGGGGAAGGGACCTAAGTGCGTGTCAGGGATGACCCCCCACACGCCCAGGCATGCAGGGGAGTTTCTAACTACAAGGGCACATGCTCGCGGCTTTACTGCGATTGGGTAAACATAGCTGTGATTGAGGCCTTGTTTACTTCCCATACCAACCTAATCGATCTGCAAAGGGAGGGGGGAAAACCGGCATGGGCACCGTAACAACCTCTCGACAGAAAAGCAATGTAAGTTGCATGCAATTTATGAAGCAGAAAAAGATTTCTACTAGAACAGAGGGTGGGAAAGGATAATCTCTATTGAAAGGGTGTTTGAACAACTAGAAGAGAAATATTGCNCCGAGGTGGTGTGTCTTGAGGGCTTGAGGGAAAGCCCCAGTCTCTTGAAGTTTGTGCAATGTGACACCACAGCCGCCCAACACCGAGCCATGGGGTTATTTCGGGGTAGGTGTTGGCTATATGACCGTGGGCACATAGTGCTTCGGAAGGTGTTGTGTGCAGGGGCAGAGTGTATGTGTGATGTATGGTGTACTGACGCACAGTGGTGTGGGCCACGTGTGTGTAAGTGCGCGCAGGCGTTGCAGGTGTTCGCTGTGCTGTTGGAAGAACTGCGATGTGTCGCGACTTTGACCACATCGTTTATCTGCAGAGGTCGAGATGTCACGTTATCAACCGCCATCACGAACGAACAATACGACATCATCATTAAATCACTACTTGCTTATTGAAATACGACATGTTTTTATACATGCCACATTCACTTTTCGTCAAATTTTGTCTAATTAACTTGTATTACAAAAATAATCTTGGCAACTAGTTTCCATGAAATTCTTTGATAAAAGTACTGACATTTTTTTACAGCGTACATTATAGAACATACTGGCCCAACATTAAGAAATTCTGCAATAATTGTCCTCTTTATGTAACCTTCTGCAGGTTTACAAAACTTTCATTGACTCAATGTCCTATAAGAGAAAATGCAAAGTGGTCCCTAATTTTATTGGACACATTTTCCTGATAGACTGTACCACACCGTCTGTTCTGTCAATGTTAGTTGACCTTTAACACTCGTTAACTAACTTCATGGGTATGATCACTTAAACAAGTTATTATTCTTAGATGTTACATTATTCTAAAGTACTGAACAGTGCTGGAGTCAAATTTGTTTGGTGAGCAATTTATTTCTTTTTACGTGACAGTTCACTCCTCACAATTTGTAAGTAGGGGGATAGTTACATCATTTGCCCGGAGCAAGTGAGTGAGTGAGTGAGTGAAGAGATTTAGGCGGTTCATAACATCGAGGCCTTGGGAGCCGATGAGTAGGGGAAATGGGAGATCCCTGAGAAAACCTGCCGACCAGCATCACCGTCCAGCACGATTTCCACATGCGAAAATCTCTGGGGGTGACCCCGCCGGGAATCAAAACCCGGTTCACGTTATTGGGAGGTGAGCAGTCTAACCACTACACCACCGTGCCCCCCCTCCCCGATCAAGTGTACAAAATATTTTGGGATCTAACTATTCTATTCCCAAAATANCCCCTCCCCAATCAAGTGTACAAAATATTTTGGGATCTAACTATTCTATTCCCAAAATAGCCTTGTTTATTGTGCGTTACAGAGTGGTGGTATAAAATACCAGCTAAGCAAATGTAGGCTACAAAGATGAGGTGTAGGATGTGAGTGTGTGTGGTGAGACTCACTCGCAGAGATCCGGCACGTGGTAGCCCTCCTGCAGACGGAACTTGGCCAGCGGCACGGCCATCGTGATCTCCCAGCCCTTGTTCTCGCTCTCGAAGGCCCGCCGCAGCTCCTCCACGAAGAAGAAGAAGCTGTTCTTGTCGGAGAAGCTGCCGCCGCGGTCGGCGGCCCCGGGGTACTCCCAGTCCAGGTCGAAGCCGTCGAAGCCGTACTTGTGCATGAAGTCTGCGCAACACAAGCTCACTGTGGCGACTCCACACATCACATCTCGGAACTGAGTTAGGTGTGCTGCTGGGTGTTACGTGTCGCCAAGGAGGTCCTTGCTACACCGGTAAAGGCTGTTCACGTTGCTTCTGAGATAAAGCTTGGAAAATATATCACTGCCCACAACTATATGCAGGGTGATTCTAAAATCATGGGACAAACATTGAGGGGTGGTAGAGCTCACTAAAACAAACAATTATTGTGTAGGAATAAATGGGCGGAAGTGACGCGTTAAGGCACAAACACAAAAACCTAACATATTAACGGAAACATAACATGTTCATTAGCAGCATACTTAACGAGTGAGTCCGTGCAGAAAATGTAAAAACAGTTGCTGGAAATGCATCCACCAACAGTCACGAATGCTTGGCGACCTCTGCATATGGCGTGATTGGCTGGCAATGGTGGCGTGCGTGAAATACCCGGCGNATGCTTGGCGACCTCTACATATGGCGTGATTGGCTGACAATGGTGGCGTGCGTGAAATACCCGGCGTATTTGAATCTGTTCGCCAATCACTCCACCGACGCTACCAAGCTTGCATTACTGTCGGCGGTAGCAATTTTTAGCAATTATTATAAACATTGCTGTAAAAAGGCATTTAGCAGCGACGTTGTAAATAAACAATGCGTTGCATTTCATGTGTTATTTTTGTGTTTGTGCCTCAACACGTCACTTCCGCCCATATATTCCTATACAATAATTGTTTGTTTTAGTGAGCTCTACCACCCCTCAATGTTTGTCCCATGATTTAATAATCACTATGTATATATGTAAGCATACACACTAGCGTGTGGATTCTCAGCTAAGTTGGCAGTCAATAAATAAACAACAGTTCTAAGACTTGGTGTATTGTGAGTGGAATATAAAAATATATGTCTACTGAAGTTTGTGTTTCTTGCTTTATATACATTAGAGTACATATTAGTATTTCTAACAGTTCTACAGTTTCACTTGAATGACACGTGAATAATGTGATCGGGCCTGTGGCAATGTTGACTTCACATTTGGTAGGTGGACACCAAATGAAGATAACAGTTTGTACTAAGTAGGATTTTCAGAAGTGCTTAGTTAACCATGAGCAGCCTCTACCATGTTTTAATGGCTATCATGTTGGTGCGACGAATACAGTTTATAATAAAATGAATAACTGCATCATCAGATTCAGCGAAAGATAATTCAGTAATTAATCAGCTAACTATAATAAATTAGTTTGAAAGCACTACTCGGTTTCCGCCCACTAAAGCATGAGCAGAGAGCCACAGATGTTATAGTTGGTGGGTCGCGGGCATGCTGGTACTGACCTACAACACTTCTGATGAAGGAGTCCCTCCTGGGCTTGGCAGACACGAGGCCGGAGTACTTGCGACCTCCCTCTCCCCAGCCGCCCACCGCCACCGCCGTCTTCAGGCCCGGGTACTTGCTCTTCAGCGCCGTGAAGTTGGCGAACCCGTGCATGTCCTCGTCCACCTGCACGCACACCACTGTGTCTTTCCAAAATTTCCACAACAGTAGAACACCTGCACTGAATCTTTAAATGCTAAATCAATACCTTCGACATCGGAAGCATTATTCAAGACTTTTAAAGGGGCCTTTATACGCAAGGTTACTGGTATAGAATGATTTGAATGTGCGTGGAACTGGATGCAGATAAATGCCCTTGCTGCTTCCGGTTGTGAAAAATATGCTCTCCTGTGAATGCCAAGGTCTCTGCTTCTTTGCTGCCCCAAATTTAACGGTTAATACACCGAGAAAAATACTCATGTAAAAGAGAAAAAAATATGTATAATTGGTCCAATTTACAGTTGAATCAACCAAACATCTCAAGGCATACCTTCCCAAATGCTGAGCACCACGATGACTTTGCGGATAGCATGCCTCCCCCCTCCCCCCCTTTACACTTCCATAGCAGAACAGTTTGTGTTGTACACCTGGGGGGAGAGTCCAGACTGTGAGAAGTGGGAGGGGTGCACCTCCCGCCAGCTGGTGTGGTGTACTTGCGTGCACTTCCCTGCTGCACACCTTTGTGGCGTAGCGCGCGACTTTGACTAGACTGGGAACGCCCACAGATGCAAGTCCTTGACCGAACCATTACAACATTATTCCAACGTTTCCCCACGCCCAAACATTCTTGAAACTTACACATAGTAAAACTCTCCTTTTCAAGCATTTACACGCACCTATGCTTGCACATATGATAGCCCCGTGTTATTGCTCTGTTGTGATGTGGTATCGAGTGATTTACACGTCACTTCAGTACGGCACTCCCCGACGCTGCATATCAGCAAACCAATACACGTATCGCAGACAACATAGCCGTAGTGGTGTCACGATACTCCTTTCTCGTGTTGGAAGGCAAGGACAAGTGACACCGCCGTCGTGATCTTCGTGCACGCTGGCGTCCTGCGCACCCTCACAGCCTGGGGAGTGCAAGTGTGCGTGGACTATCTCCCAGCCCTCTCCCCGTGAGGCACACGTGAGGCACTACCAATGAACACCTTTCAGGACGGCGTTTAACATGTAAGAGCAAAAGTGTCACTAATTACCAGTANCGTGAGGCACTACCAATGAACACCTTTCAGGACGGCGTTTAACATGTAAGAGCAAAAGTGTCACTAATTACCAGTAAAGAATTAATCCACAATTTTTTTTCCTGTGTTATTTTATATTTAAGTTACTAGTATCTGAATCACTGTTTATTTTTCCTAGCATTGCTTTAAATATTTAAGCTTCTGAATGACACAGCATCAGTAGTTGGTACATGTAAGACTTCAGCCAATTTAAAGAATTTGACTGTTATATACTCTCAATATATTGTGTTAAGAAAAGTTACAAACTTGTTCATTCTAAATTAATATTTTTTTTCTTTGAACCAAACTAATTAAAAGTTACAACATGCTCTGAAGTTGACGTAACAGGTAATACCACGTGTTCATAATGTTTACTTTTATGCAGAGTGTCATTAACAAGTTATTGAAGGTTTCTACGGTGAAGCTGATATACGTCTGGGTGGTCATACCATGGCCATCGTGTTATCTACCACATGTTGTAGAACCTCGTCCGGAAGGAGCACCTGGTACCTGTATTGTTACACACGTTGGAGTGGGGGGGGAGAGAGAGAGAGAAAGACTTACTCAGTGCGTGGTCACTGCTTGAGAAACAGGTAGCTGGAGAAACCACAGAAGCAGGAACACAAGAGCAGCTCGTGATAAAGGCAGGAGGTAGTTGCCACATAGCTAAACAACTCAAGTTCCAAGGACCACCCACATAACCATGAGCAAACAGTGATCGCAAACTCTGGACTCGATAGCAAAAGACAACATTCGTAATGGAAGACTGGCAGTATGGTAAACGAAAATTACAATGTGGAACACGTTGTAAAATTGTGTTCAGTAAACGTCCTAATCTGTAACGAATGTTTTCAGTGTTTATGCAGTATGGAATATTTACAATGAATCAGGCCGCAAACAGAGAAATGGTTCCATACATTGTTGGGAACTTGATTACACATTTGATGTTCTCCTGAACAAATGTAGGAAAGCTACCGTGCTTGGGGGAGAACAACACTACTCGTGGTTTCTGATTACTTTCATACCGTGGTAAACATTACGAACGATGTCTCAGAG
Organism: Clitarchus hookeri; assembly: GCA_002778355.1. Lineage (NCBI taxonomy): Eukaryota > Metazoa > Arthropoda > Insecta > Phasmatodea > Phasmatidae > Clitarchus > Clitarchus hookeri. The sequence goes on from NQII01000733.1 coordinate 184,129, forward strand.
TGCAAGTTGGCAGGGTCGGGACGCAAGGCGAAGGCAGCAGAAGCCGCCAAGGACCGCGTGCACGCCCACACACAAGGGGGAGGGGGGTGGGGGCGAGAGTCAGTTACCTCCTGGTCGAGCACGAGCACCTCCCACGTGACGTTGCTGACGCCGATGAAGGAGTAGATGACGTGGGTGCAGAGGTCGGCGGGGATGTCGTCGATGGTGTAGCGACCGACGTCGGGTCGGTAGATGGCCCAGTTGCTGAAGTAGCAGACGACCCTGCCCGGCGCGCCCACTGTGGACAAGAGGCACCGTGCACACACACACACACACACACACATACACACGTCACACTCAGGAGCGTACCTCAGGACCCACACACACACACACACACGTCACAACTCTCCACACTTAGGACGTGCACCTCCACACCTGCTGTCACTCTTGTACTCAATGTCAACTAACAGTCACAAGTAACAAGTTCTCAGCCATACAGTTTTGATCAAGCAACTGCTGCAATGCTGATGAATTAGTAGCTGAGGTGGTTACAACTTCAGCACTTCCCTAGGCTCATTTCTACTACCGCCAGGTCTCCGTTATTTTTGTAATTTAAAATTTTTTTAACGCATTTTTTGTTTTTAAACTGCATACTTTCGTGCAACATTTTAATGTACTACAACAGTCTGTAAGTTTGAGGGCTGGCTGGCGGCCCGAGTGTAAGCAATCATGCACAACGGCGTCCATAAACATATTGACAAACAAGTACCCCTTAGCATATGCCACGGAGATAATATCATGGCATCACTTCTTATGAATGAATGCTTACATCCATGGACAAACATTACAATTAAAGAAAGTTGTTAACATTTTACATATTTAAAGTCGTAACAATCAAGCCAATTTCCACATGAAACACTCGCTGAGATTTGTGTAATGTAAAGTACAATATACCTATCCGGCAATAAAAAAAATAATTTATGGAATTTTATTAATTTTTCTTAGTTGTAAAGGAAAGAGTACCGCCCCCTTCCCACCCCCTGACTAACCCCCTCCTTTCACTTAATATAGTTAGATCAAATTAAGACAAAAATAAATACCACAGGTTTAGTACGAACATAAATTTGATCAAAATACAACCCACCTTTCGTCCATCCGGCGAAAGCTAAAAATGTTCAAGGTTTTTCATGGAATAATTGTCTGAATCGTTAGCAGTACCACTCAGCTATCAGCATGCGACAGACTGCTAACTGACGAATACGATGGCTTGTTCAGAGAGGGTATGCCACCACTCGTGGATGGGAATATTTCGAAAGTAGTGATTGTCGTTATTTTTTTTCCGACTTTAAAATTTATTGACGCAGTTAGGGACTTTTAAAATATGCAGTTAACTAATATGTTCTATTTTTGTTTCAAAGACATTACTGATCTTCAAAATAAAGAGTAATATAACTATACAGACTTTATAAAGGCAGCACAAAACGTGTGTGGAAATAGTACCACAGAGTTGAGCTTTAATGCCGAAATATTTTTGTAGCGAACAATTTCTATACAGAAAGAGTAGACCTAGGCTATTCACGGCGCAAGTCTGGCTCTGTGATGGCGCAGATACTCGGTCCAAGTAAACACGACCACCAATCACTTATTCCACGAGGCTAATATATCTGCCGTGTACTGCCTTACATGTGTAAAATAGCCGGTGGTGAAAACTAGCAAAAAAAAAATAACATTTGAATTTAGTTAAATATTTAAGTTATTTGAGTCAGAGCAAATGCACAAAACATTATTAGCAGTATTTTCTTCAATGTGTGGTATTTGCACGATCTTGCTATGATGTATGTACGTAAGGTGTCGAATCTTGCGATATCTCGATAGGCGCTCGTGTCCACTAAAACCACTACGAAACCCGCGTCTACTTCTCTCTCAACTGATTTCGCCCACGAAATATAGGCATTCCGCAAAACACACAAGTAGTGTAACTATCTGCGTCCGGGGACAATGTATTTTAAATGGGGCAAAACTGGCACCTGGCACCGACGCCGGCCGGCCGCCATGTTGTGACGTCACCCAACCGTAATTTTGGATCCAGGTGACATTTGACCTTGATATTTGACCTTGACCCCATGTATGTGACCTTGAATGACATTGAAACCAAAAAAATCCAAAAAATGCAGACTAATTATAAAATCCTAAAAAAATTATAAAAATGTTAAATATATATATATATTAAAAACGTATTTTTAAAAAACCTACATTTCCAGAGGTCCCTCCACCTCCACCCTTGCCAATGTTTTTATTGGTTATTTAATCGGTCAATTACTGGCATTCGGTAATTAGTCGGCAGGCCTCCACCCCCTTCCTCGTCATGCCGTATCTACTGTCAATTTATTTTTAGTATCACCCACTAGAGCGCACTGGTAACATGTTTCAACCACCAGATATATATCACTATCGACAAGAGTGCTATCAACCAGTACCGAGTGGTGACGACGTCATGTAAATCGTAATATTTAATTTTTTAATTTATTCTTAAATGCAAGTATTTTTATTTAAAATAGTTTGATATAAAGCGAGGTTTTCATATAAAATAAATAAAACATGACATATTATTTTTAAAAAAAAATTATTTGGTAATGTACAAAATGAGAAAACACATATACAATGGTGCATTAATTGCAATCTTGGTGTTCACCACTCGATGTCCGCTTCAGCGACCCAGGAATTGAAGCGGGCAGGAAAACCCCATCACTTGATGTACGCCCTTCTGTTACGTTCTGCCAGCACCTTCTCAACAAAATACACATCTGGAAACTTTGTAGGCAGTATCTCCTCTGCGTAGAAATCACCATGGATGGGAAAATTATTCAGATCCTTGAGAAAGTAGATCCTCGGAGCACCGTTGCGTGTACGTCACACACGAAACAGCGTGGGTTCCAATTCGCCATGAACCATTTCTCGAAGATGCCTTTCTGTTAGGAGATGCGCACCAGGTCGCCGACCTTGGCTTTAGGCTTGTGTGGGTCCCTCCTTTTCACGTCAGTGTACAAGGTTCGAAGCAGGGAGTCATCCTNCCGACCTTGGCTTTAGGCTTGTGTGGGTCCCTCCTTTTCACGTCAGTGTACAAGGTTCGAAGCAGGGAGTCATCCTTGACGTCTTCGGGCTTCATGCGAGTGGTAGAATCAACAGTAGAATTATACTCGCGAGCGAGTTTCGGTAGTAGTGTCAGCCACTTGTAGCTCCCATTCGCAGCGAAATGCCTCGACAATTTTCCCTTTAGAGTCCTGTGAAAACGCCCGACGATAGAAGCTTCAAGATTGTTGTACATGGAATAATGATTTATGTTATGTTTCTTCATCAGGGCCTTGAACTTTGCATTGTATAAATCCTTGCCTTGGTCGGTTTGTAGATTATTCGGGATGCATCCTTCGCACAATACGTTAGCCACGGCCTCAGTGACATCAANTTGCCTTGGTCGGTTTGTAGATTATTCGGGATGCATCCTTCGCACAATACGTTAGCCACGGCCTCAGTGACATCAAGTGCATTCTTCGACTTGACAGGTCTGGCCCAGGCGAATTTGCTATGTGCATCGATGACTGTCGACATGTATGTGTAGCCCTTGTTGGCTCGAGCATATGGTATCATCTCGATGAGGTCGGCTTGAAATAGATCGTTCATCCCACATATCACGACCTTGCGGCGACGGTAGTGGCGTCTCGCAGATGCGTGCAGTTCATTGGCGATTCCCAATCGACTCATACTACGTAGCCTCCCTCCTTAAGTTCTGTGAACATTTGTGTCTTCACTTCTTGGTTCGCTCGTTTAAGTAATTGTATAAAATGGCTAAACATTGTGAGGAAATCGCCAGTCATGTCGATAACGCTTACCTTGACGGGTCGTAGCACAGAGTTGCGCGCAGTACATTTTCTGCGACTTGACCTGGAGGGGAATGGAGCATAGGCCTTGTTGATTTTCAAACCTAATGCGATACCGAACGTCGATGAAAATAACTGCAAGCTGCACCTCGTAAAAAGTGGTAATGTTTCCCATGAGGTGTCGTGTCCATTGGCTCTTATGAAATAAACGACATTGAATATTCGCTGTCCCCGGACACAGAATCCAGCATACATGGGAATCCTAATGCTCTGAAGAGTGTTATAAGATGCAGCGAAGATAACGACTTTACGAAACCAGATACTATCGGACCGACGCTGGGGTTCGAGCCATGCATCTATGAAGCTGGCAGAACACATGTGTCGTCACGGCTTGTAAATATCTTGCTGGTCAACATGATACGAATAAACTGCAATTTGGCCAGTGGCACGTGCCTCAATGGCAGACCGAGCAATACGGTGCAAGAATTTTCGCCTATAGTCCCTCCAGGTTTTAAACTGGTCGTAGCACCACAAAGCATCATTTACATTCCAGTCGTCGAGAAGAGAGCAGTGAGAGTCGTCGACCAGCACAAAGAGCCGGTGAACTTTTTAAACGAAGATATCACCCAATATCTGCATTTGAGAAGATGATAATAAGATTTACATCTACCAGAAACAATAAAATAAAGCGTCATGCAAAACCTGCAATCAGTGTGCCACAGGTCTCCAAGGAGTTAGCACATACTAGCGAGATTTTCCTCCGCAGTCTCGGCTTCAAAGTCAATCGTCATGGAATATTACCCAAACATCGAAGAGTCGGTGGTTTTTGAAGACAGCATNCAGTCTCGGCTTCAAAGTCAATCGTCATGGAATATTACCCAAACATCGAAGAGTCGGTGGTTTTTGAAGACAGCATGACGAAGGTGGAACTTCATGTGTATCAGCCTTTCTTGATCGGACCATACACACTACCATCGGAAGTTCTGATAGCGGTCCAGCACCAAGATATCTGCTCTTTTCCTTGCTTGTCTTTCCTGCGNACACACTACCATCGGAAGTTCTGATAGCGGTCCAGCACCAAGATATCTGCTCTTTTCCTTGCTTGTCTTTCCTGCAAATTAGGGGGGCTCTAACGAAAGAAGATGGGTCCAACCTGACATCGACGAAAATAACGAGCAACGGAATTCTTCACCTGATCGATCGCATCACATATTTTCTCAATGGTGTCGAGATGGACCAGTCGCGAGATGTGGGCATAACCTAAACGATCAAAAATTACCTTTCGCTCATACCGAATGAGCTGTCTGCAGTGAAGATGGCAGGCTGGGGAATCGAAGATGACTACAGTGTTCATATATACTCTGGAGGCAAGTTCGAAGTGTGCACCCCACTCCCCATGTTATTGGGATTTGCCGAAGACTACAAACGAATTATCTTCAATACGAAGCAGGCAGACACCATCGTGGGTATGGGAGAAAACGTGGAGACGGTGGAACTGTAACTACAGTCTATCGAATGGATGTCGCCTCATGTGCAGTTGAGCACTGCAGAATGCATCAATATGCTGAAGAATATGGAAGATGGCAAAAACATCGATGTGGCTTTCAGTTCATTGAGTCTCGAGACATACCCCGGATTGCCAGCAAGCCAGCGCATCAACTGGAAGGTGAAGTACTGCTTTGCTTCCAAAACACCGAGGTACATCATCGTTGGACTACAGGCCGGAAGACAGCACAATGTGAGAGTGAGCCGTCCGCAATTCGACACACGTCAAATAGAAAATGTGATAATATTTTTGAATAGCGAAAACTATCTGTACATTGGCATGGACATGACGTTTGAAAATGTGCAGTACCTGCTGGCATATAAGATGTATGCTCAAGTCCAAAGTGCATATTATGGGCGCACCCAATTCACGATACTGAGCCTTGATACTTTCAAGAGTTTGGTCCCGCTCATGGTAATCGATGTGGGTCAACAGGACGAGAGTATTACCTCCAATGTAATCCACTGCAGGATCGAATTCACGACACATGGAAATATTTCCGCCAACACGTACGCATTCTGCATGATACTTCACGTCCGGCTTGTATCGTACAATTGCCGATATAAGACCGTCAAAATACTGTCATGAGCGCAGCTGAGAATATATAAATATTACTATTCACACACTATAACTGTTCAGTCGTCTTCGATCATCGTCAGCTACAAGATTTACTGTAATATGTAGGGTTCCCAGAGCTAAAATGATTTCGTGCTCAAGGAGATCGCAGTGACCTACGACGATGATGGTAAAACACGAACCTGCTCCTTCCGCCATCCATACCTCTAGAAACTGTTCGATGAGAAGAGCAAGAAAGCAAACACCTGACTGAGCAAGTACTACCATGGACTTGAATGGGACAAATGCAGGATTCCATACCATCAGATGGGATATGTACTGCGTGACTTGCTGATGCAACCCTGAGGTTCCGATTTATGTAGCTGGGCCTGAGCAGAAATAAATGGCTTAGCGACTTGTGTAAATTTGAAGAGGAGATTATCGTCGTGCAGGCCGAGTATGGATATTCTTCCCTTCGCAAGCTGATGAAACTTTACAGCGATTCGCACCGTCATGTTTGCGACAGGTCAGAACCCCGACTGCGCCTGCGCACTGAAGAACGTNCTTCCCTTCGCAAGCTGATGAAACTTTACAGCGATTCGCACCGTCATGTTTGCGACAGGTCAGAACCCCGACTGCGCCTGCGCACTGAAGAACGTGCAGCTGCTGCGCAAGTGGTGCGCCTCGTCCTTGGGCCAGGAATCGGGTGCCTACGAGTAGACACGAAATCGTCCGAATCGACCCGAAGTTTTCGAACTCTGTTCAAAGAAATTTAATAAAAATAATTGATTGTTTTACTGATTATGTATATTTTATTATGTGTACAATAAATTCTGTGTAATAAAGTATGTTGGGTTTTATTTATTTTATAAAAAAACCTACTTTATCTAAAAATTATTTTAAATAAAAATGCTTGCATTTAAGAATAAAACAAAAAGAAATACGACAGTTTATGTACTTTACAGGAATGGTAAATGTCACAATTCGGTACAGGTCGATAGTAGGTGGCATAATTGCGCAATTAACGCCACCTATGCGTTGAAAATAGAATCCAATATGGAGGGTGCCGACAGCATAATCTATATTTTAAAAACATAAACAAATATGGCTGCTGCCTGGTGTCTAATCGACAACTCGCCTGGTTGAGATATCGAATATTAATACACTAGTGCTGCCTAGGTGTTGAAAACATATAAAATCCAAGATGGTGTCCTCCAACAAAATATAAACAAACTAGTTTTTACCCGCGGCTTCGTTCGCGTGGTTATAGTAACAAACTTATAGGGAGAAATAACGGTATTTGTTAGTAGACAGACACTGATCATAAACACAGAACAGAGCACTAACGATGTCATATTTTGGTGCTAGAATCACTCTTTTACATAGTCACTGGTCGTCAGTTATATTTCTTTGTAGATCTGGGTAAACGCTAGATATCAGTTCCGTATCACTCTGCACCAAATTACTAAAAATCCCCCGTTAGTGACACACAGCCCTCGGCATCTGTTTCTAGCCGCCCGTCTCCAATTTTCTATAGTGTATCAGCATAATGTCCTGTATCAACTTCATTGTCGAGGTGCACTCTCATGTTTGTCGTCAAACTGAATTTCTTGACATTTATCCATAAGCTTGACGACTTGAGACAGGCTTTGATTTCATCTGCAGGTGTGCACCTCTGAATCACCGGTAGGTTTTGACGGAAGTCGCCAGCCAGTAATACAATACAACCATTTCCCCTATAATGTCTGTATTGTTTCGTATATCCTGTAGAGTTCGGTTTAGGGCCTCTATCCCTTTTTTATGTGACATTGTGCTTCCGTCCCACACTAACAACTTACACTGACGCAACATTGTACCCCGAGCGCTATTTTACTAATTTTTTTTCCTGAGAGAATGAAATATTTTTCCGCGATAAAAAGTAGCCTATGTCATTTCCCGGCCCTCCAACTATCTCTGTGCAAAAAATCACGTCGATCCGTTGCTCCGTTGCGACGTGAAGGAAGGACAAACTAACAAACACATTTTCGAATTTATATAGTAAGGATGACAAACGAAAAAACCAAGATGACGTCCTCCAGCAATGTATAAACAAATTACAAACGAAAAAACAAGATGGCGTCCTCCCCGTAAATCATAAACAAATGAAAGACGAAAAATCGACAGAATGATTATAGTCGAGGGGTGGTGGTGGTGAGGGGAGACCTCCAGAAATGTAAGATTTTTAAATTAATTTTTAAATAATTTTTTTAAGAAGTTGTATTTGTTTTAAAATAATTTTTTATACATTTTTTTTCTGGATTTTTGGATTTTTTTTTTTGGTTTCAAGGACATTTAAGGTCACGGACATGGATTAAAGGTAAAGGTCATGGTCAAGGTCAAGGCCACCCAGATCATAGATGATGGTTGGGTGACGTCACAACATGGTGGCTGGCAGGCACCAGCACTGGTTCCAGGTGCCAGTTTTGTCCAATTTATAATACATTGTCCCCGGACGCAGATAATCATTCTACCCATAGAGGAAAGTAGTTAATAAACTAGTTTTTCGCACTGGTTTCCCGGCGCTCATTTTCACTAAACTCTACAATTAGCAGTAGATGGTCTAGCGAGTCGTACGTCTTCTTTCTTTAGTCTTGTATGGTCATGTCCGCTAGAGCACAGCACACGTGCATACACACTGTAAGCATTTACACGATAATTTAATTTAATTTTCATTTGGGTGGTTGTAGTAGTACAGTTTGAGGTGTTCAGAGCACACTGCACAGGTAGAGAAAGGAAACGGTGTACACGGACAGGAGGTGCGGCTTGGACGGACGTGAGGAGGTCCACACACCAAACTGAGGCCATGTGTAGGTGACGCGAATGGAGGACACTGGCAAGGAGCTCCTCGTGATGGGCAGCCAGCCAGCTTTGGCCACTGACCATGAACGGTCAACAGGGACACACTCTTCTGCGCATGTTAAGGTGAAGAGATCCTATACACCTGGGATTTTTTTAGTAATCTCCGTAATCAGAATTTATGACCAGACATTAAAAATCAAATTGATATATGGCATACAGCATTACTTATCAGATATTTTAAAAAGTTTGTACAGTATGTCCACATTGCCCCAAGTGGGACAAAAATAATTAAATAATGAGAGAAACTTTGATTATGATTATATATGTCAAAGAAGTATCAGATTAAAAAGAGGTTGTATTTCTAAATGACTGTTGAAATGTTCGCTGTGCCTTGACAAGCTTGGTTTTTAAATACTGATTCTGAGAATTAAGTCACGGGGGAAGATATTTAAATGCAGGACGGCCTGTTGGTGAAGTGAGGAAGTCCATCTCGGGAGGACGGCGAGAGTTGTCTGTGAGGCGAGGTGTGACACCGCGTCTCACCACGGGACATCCGCGCCCACTCAGCGGAACAACTGCTGGTGACTGCTCTTACCTCTGGCGGCAGCTGGGCCGATGGACAGCAGAGAGAGAGCTCCCAGGAGGAACAACCGTGCACCCGCCATCCTTCTTCTCTCTGAAACAGCAACCAACGTCTCTCGTAACACCACTGCTCCGCTCCTCTGTTCTCTGCTACATCGTCGCTGAGGAGCGGCAACTTGTGCACAGTACGACAACATGGACTCAAACCATGGTTACATCAATGCCACTTGTATAATGGATACACATTTACAGCTAGGTAGGTAGCGCTCAAAGTCTCGTGGACGGTCGTTGCTCAGAGAAGCAGGTACAGGCAAGGATTCGGTCCTGGCCTGCAAGAAGGAAACATTCCAGCATTCGCCTGAATTATTCCAGAAGAAGTTCTAAATCAGGATGGCTGGATGGAACGTGAGTGCAGAGTGTTAGCACTGTACCACCCCGCTCGGTTGCGACGTCAATAGGACATGATCTGCGTCTGGGACACGCTTGGAGTCCGGGAGGGCGAAACTGACCACTGACAGGGGCAGCAGTTGATCAACAAGTAGTCGAGGACTAAAAGTGGACAGGACTGCGGAGTCTAGCCTTCAGTCGTTCCACCAGTGACATTTTGCTTTCCGTACTTGAACACGCCTTTCTCGTGTATATGCGACTCACGAACGTCCATGTCTATCCCGCTAATGAGGCTGTCGCTTCCTACACACAGAAAGCCAGCAACACACGAGATGCTTCAAGCATGCGTCTAGGACATTGAAGCCGATGAATGACTTCTCTCGCGTGTAGGGTACTATTTCACAAAAGATCACTCACTATCCCTAATAAGAAGGTTTCCGTAGAAATACGAGTTGCTAACTCAGAACGCGGATGACTCACCAGTGAACACACAAAGGCTTCGTTAATGTTTGACAACTCCCTACTGCCACGCTGCAAGCCCGCAGGAAAGGATGAGTAAGTACACAGAAGCGCAATGTCGCAGAGGCTCAGTGTGCTTCACACCTGACTGATTGCGTTCTGCTGTGGAAGACTGACTGTTGGTTCGACTGGCAAGTCTAAGTCCAGGTGCAGATTGACGAGTGTCATATCTTGCTGCTGACAATAGCTCTTGCTACCTCGCATCTGTCTCATTTTCTGCTCACTCTACGGAGCATTTTCCACTTTCGCGATTGTTGACCATGTCCCGCCTGATTCACTTTATTTGCAATTTTTTTTTAGTTCTGTTGCAAATTCCTTTGAATTAATGAGACATGAAAATGTTCTGAGTGGTCCATGTGCATGCCAGTGATTTGCATATGTTACAAGAACATGTTACACTAGACCGATCTCTGACAATTTAGTTTGTTACTCCAGTGAGAATCATTAATGGTTCCTATGTAAACATCCAAGGCATGTGGCACAAAAGCATAATATAAAATAAATTTAATCAAGGCTCACGAAATTGTTGAATTTATATAATCATTAAGTATTTTTCGCTTCAGTATATTGCGAAAAACGAAACTGAGATGAATTAACTTCTAATAAAATCCATTTGATCATTCACTGATAAGACAAGCGGAACACTCGCTTACATAAAGTGGTGCCAATAATACTGTACATCTTTTCCAAGTCTTTATATGTGCAAATTCACTCCCTATTCACACTGCTGTGACAGTAGAACTGAATAGCTTGACCCGAAATATTATTTCATATTTCACTTTGTCTATGAGTCAGTTTGTACAGGGCACTAAGTTTTTTCACCGGAAAAGAGTACCAGTAGGGAAATAGTTAACCTGCCTGTTGGCTTGAGGAGTTTTTCTCGACAAGGGCCAGAGCTCACAACGGTGAAAGTAAGCAGAGAGAAAAAGGGAGCCAGCCGCACTTCCGCGATTGAAAAGGAAAAGGCTTTGAACGGCGGTAGTGAGGTGTGAAAACGTCTTCCGGTTTGTTGCACAGTTTGCCGAAGCACCGAGCAGTGAAGCTACTTGGTGTCTGAGCGCTTTGATAGGCCGGTCGTCTCCTCGTCGAGCCAACTGAGGATGCCTGCTCAGTCCTGAGTCAACATCAACAATGTACAACTCAGTGGCTTATTAGATATTTGAACCAGCATCTTCCTGTTAGATACTAGTATTTAGCAATCTACTGTAAAGAAAAGCGTGTTTATATAATTTTTATATTTGACAAGGATAATATTAAAAATTGTATTTTTTCATATCATTTGATGATATGAAACATAAATGTGTTTTAATATTACAGTTTTTATTCAAAGTGTTGATTGACGAGATATAAGTAATCTCTTATACTTTAATAGTAAAATCTGGTAAAATGTGTAACTTTTACACTAAAAAAATACCTTTTTTCAATGTTTTTTTAATTTAAATTTTTATGATCAGTGAATATAGCATTACAACTTTAATCATATAAACGGACATTGTTGAAGATCATTTACAAATTAAGTTTGAAAAATTAAGATTACAGGTTCGAAAATAACAAGAAGTTACTAATATAACTAATGATCCTACTTTCCTCTACATGGGTGCAAATAATTTTTAATGAAGTTTTTAAAGCTTAGATGGTGAGTAGGCCTGGATGTATTATTGACAGAAATATTATTTAGAGATGAAACCAGAAACATATGCAACAGTTGTGAAACAATTACAAATACACACATGTCTTACTCAGGGCTCGAACCCAGGAAAACCTCGTACCATAAGCTAGCACCCAATCAACTGCATTCCGGAGTTAGGATTATGCGCATCAACTTCGGATGTAATCAGTCTAATGATGGCCTATCATAATGCTGTTTGTGTGACGAGTTTGGTGTAAATCGGTTTATTGGTCGTTGAGATATAGCATACAAAAATATTTTATTATTTGTTGCTCTCCCAAAAAATTGCTTAAGTTCTGTATACACTACTTCTAATAGATACTGTCAGTATAAAAAGTATGGTTGAATTTGGTTAAATTATTTAATAGAAATGACATATAAAACTACATGGTTTGCTATATTGCTACGTGTTTGCCAAATTTTGTAGGAATCGGTCAATCGTTTCGCGAGATGTGACGGATAAACTTCATTAATTCATGTGCTGCTATCTTACAAAAGTGACAATGTGTTGGCATATGTGATGCTTATCATATATACTTTCCGCATACGAAATTTGGCGGAAATTTATTCAATTGTATCCTATACCAAATAAATTAAAATATTTGTACGGTCGCCATTTTGAAAATAAGTGTCTACTCTATTTAGATCGCATACATTTGCATGGACTTCCATAGTATAACCTATGTGCCAAATTTGACGAGAATTGGTAAAATATTTTTCGAGTTATATGATAAAAGCTTTATTTTTCCATGTGATGCCATATTCCAAAATGTCGGACTAACGCCAATATCCATTTATGAATTCAATGTTTACATAATGCACTTTCAAAATAAAAAAATTGGGTTTAATCGGTTGAATGGTTCCCGAAGGTATAACATATCAGCTTTAATTTTAAAATGACCACCATCTTGAAATTAAGAGCCCAATTTTGTTGAAAACTATAAAAGTCAGAGGTGCTTGTTTAGTACTATATGTGTACCGAGATTGGTGAAATTCGGTTGACGCGTTTGAACATTGAAAGGGGGGACACACACGCGCTCAGATGTACACACACACAAAGAGGCAAGTAACCTCATAAGACTTTTTTTGCATTCGGAAAGTAGGCTTAAATTATCAGTAAATTTCCCTAACCCCTAACTAAAGTAATTGATGCTATGAAAATAGTTGATTCTGTTACAGTTATTTCAACAATATTTGCAAGAAAAAATATTATTAATAATTAACATTTTGTTAATAATTTGCTTTTCAATTTTTATTACATAAATGAAAATAACAAATATGGCATTTATTTTAAATCCCAATTAATTAGGTTATAAACTATATTGGTACATTTTTAGCAAAAGTATACCATTAAGATAAAAAAAACGACAGGTAAAAATTTTACTTATAATTATTGCAAAGTGTTATAAAAAATTAAAACGAAAACTGGATTTTAATTAACATATGACGTGCTTTTAATTCTACACATTAAAAAACAAGTTATCACGAACTAATTACGCGTGTACAACGAAGGTTGCCACACAGTATTGTCATAGTCCGACATACGTCCCATTTCAGTTTGATGCAGTTTGCTTGCGCGGATGTGCCAGTAGGAGACATACTTGTCCCTACATCATTCAGAACTGCAAAACACAGAGTAAGGCCTTAGTAGCAGTGTGAGCCACAGAGCCGAGTTCTGTGAACACGCAGCATGCCCCGACAGCACATTCGACAAGCCTTCACCCAGCTGGATGAGTATGAGGAAGGTCACATTGTCGGCCTCAGAGAGGTAGGTTGGACGTCGCAGCGCATTGCTCGCCACTTGAACCGTCCTGCCTACACTGTGAGTCGGTGTGGAACAGGAGGGTGCACACACCTCGAGAAGGCTCGGGTCGACCCTGGCCGACCAACAGCGAGGAGGATAGTCTCGTCGTGCGACAGGCTGTGAGCACTCCACGGGCGTCGCTGCGCGCCATCCAGGGACGTGTCACGGCAGCTGGGGACACACCTGTGTCCACCAGGACCACATACAGGCGGCTAGCGGAGCGGGATCTGTCGTCGCGGCGTCCCTTACGACGTCTACCAATGCGACCTGAGCATCGCCGAGCACGTGTGACCTTCTGCCGGTAACTGGCAACATCGCAGCTTGCGGATTGGCGACAAGTGATGCTCGGCGAGGAATCACGGTTCTGTCGAGTGTGGAGACATCTTGGCCAGCGCCGAGATGCACGCTTCATTGCAGAGCGGCACACCGCCTCAACAAGAGGTGTCACGGTGTGGGGTGCCATTCCCTACGATCCCCGCACTACAATGGTGGAGATTGAAGGAACTCCGACTATACGTCTAGGAAACCCTGCGACCTCGTGCGAAGGCTTCCTTCCTCGTGCAGCTTGACGACCTCATTTCCCAGCAGGATAATGTCCGGCCCAATACAGACGGGTATCCCTGGCCTTGCTTCGTGGTGTCGACGTGCTTCCTTGGCCAGCAAGTTCCCCAGACCTCTCGACCATCGAGAACGTTAGGGATAATAATGGACGGCAACTTCAGCCGGCGGCAACTACGACGTGTCTGGTGGATCAGCTGCGCCAGCTGTGGTAGGATCTTCCTCGGGAGAACATCCGACGTCTGTACGCCCGATCGTATCGCCGACTATCCCCGTGCTACAGGTGGTCCAACACCATGCTAACTGCATCCTGCATTGTTGTTCCTCTGCAGTACATGCTTGGTGTGGTACCATGTTTCGATGTTTTCTGTATGCGTACTACCATGCCCTGTGCTTTTACCCACTTACAAGCCCCTGCGATCACACCTTCAGGGCGATAACAAAGTTTTTTTTTAAATGAGCGTATTATCCTTGTTATTTTGGGTGCATGAAATGGTTAACAGGAGGAGGAAACGCAACTTATATTTTTTTGAAAAACTAAATATAAAAAAATATTATAAGAATAAAAGACGCAGCTAAGCACTGGAGGTAAAAGATTAACTACAAAGAAATCTGGAAGGATAAGTCCTCAAAAAAAAGTCCTGTAGTAAAACTGAGATATTTCACATAATACTGATACTCATTGGGATTGTTACCGGAAAAACAATAATGTTGATTATTTGGTTTTGATTCATTTGATGGAAACATTCTATCTAAATTAGCAAATTACTAAAAAAAAATTTTTTAATGCTTTAAAAATAGCTACTTTCTAAATGTTGACTTATTTATTACCGGTTACTTATATTTACAAAAGTATTAAAGTTCGTTTATACAATTTATTTAATACNAAATGTTGACTTATTTATTACCGGTTACTTATATTTACAAAAGTATTAAAGTTCGTTTATACAATTTATTTAATACTAAATTACAGAAGAACCCATGATAAATTGTTAGAATTAATACTCTCAGCCTGGCGAAAAAATTATAAAATTAATTTCTTGAATTAATATTTATTAATATATAAAAAAATTAGAATTTTAGGAAATTGAAGATATTTAAACCTAAGATAAGTGTTATACCAGATATAATTAATGACAGATTTGAAACAATGACACACACATAAATTGCAAATCATAATTATACATCGAGTAAACATGTTAAACACGAACAACGTGAATATTTAAAAATACACTCAAGAGCCAAAAAAAACTGGTACACCTGCCAGNTAAACATGTTAAACACGAACAACGTGAATATTTAAAAATACACTCAAGAGCCAAAAAAAACTGGTACACCTGCCAGAATCGTGTAAGGCCCCCGTGAGCACGCAGACGTGCCGAAAGACGACGTGGTATGGACTCAACTAATGTCTGAAGGTNAATCGTGTAAGGCCCCCGTGAGCACGCAGACGTGCCGAAAGACGACGTGGTATGGACTCAACTAATGTCTGAAGGTATGCAGGAGCAGGAGGAATTGAAATCTGCGCCAATTTGAGAAAGGGTTGTACGTCTGTCACGTTTAATTATTCTCGTCAGTCGTCATTTGTCCCGTTCTTTCACGATCTTTTTTCCGGCCGCAGCGATGTCGAAGATGTGATGTTTTACCGGATTCCCGATATTCACGGTACACTCGTGAAATGGTCGTACGCGAACATCCAAATGTTATCGCTACCTCGGAGATGGCATGTCCCATCTCTCGTGCGCCGACTATAACACAACGTTCAAACTCACTTAAATCTTGATAACCTGCCATTGTAGCAGCAGTAACCGACCTAGCTGCCGACAGCATCGCGTTACTCTGATTGGTTCCATACCTCTGTTATTTGCATACTCACGCCTATACCAGTTTTTTTTTTCTTTGCTCTCCAGAGTATAATATGCTAAGAATATAGGAAATGATTTTAGACTCTTGAACGCTATTAAGGTACGCCGGTAGAGAACAATACGTAAAGATATATATGATGGCACTATCAGGCAGGTCCTTACTTCTCAACGTACCGTCATCACGCCTGAAAGCGTGGATCACTCGCCTCACGCCGAGGCGAACCGGGTTCGATTCCCGGCGGGGTCGCTCCCGGATTTTCTCACGTAGGAATCGTGCCGGACGATGCCGCTGGCCGGCGGGTTTTCTCGGGGATCTCCCGTTCCCCCCGGCCTTGGATTCCGGCGCTGCTGCATACCTAAGTTCTCTTTAGCCTCATCGGCCGTCAAGACGTCGATGTTAAGAGCCGCCCAAATCTCTTCGCTCACTCCGTCGCGGCTCGCTACAGTCACGTCAACCAACACTCCGCACCTAGTTACAAACAGCTCTCGGCAACTGGGCAGTATGAAGGCAGTAGAGCAGAGGACGCACGCACCTGAGACGGGCAGAGGAGGTGTTGTGTCTGGCTCGCTGGTCGCGCCGCTACTGAGGTTCTGCAGACGGACACGCCGCTATACCTGCCTCACGCGGCACACTGACCCGCGCAGTCCCTTCCCATTTCCTGCTTCTTCTTCTTCTTCTTCGACACCTCCTCCCCCCTCCGCCCTCCTGGAGTATTGACGAGGACACCCCTCCCGCCTCTCACTTCCCATGGACCTCGCCACATCTCATGCGTGAGCACTGTCAACTTAACCTCGTGTTACGTAGAGTCACGGGACATTATATTCAATTATCTATTTTTCTATCGTTCGGCACTAAGACTCGACTTTTGAAATTGTGTTTAAAACCTGACAGGGGAATTATATTCTTTAGCGAGGCTATTTACTTAACCTGCTTTTTTTTTTTTTAATTCTGTAATAAAAGTAGATCCACTTACCAGGCAGAACTGCCTCCCTCTTCTTTTCCTGTGCAGGCAGGAGGAGAGGAGGGGAATATTATGGGACACCGGGCTAGATGGGGAAACTCAGCGAACACTTAAATGTTAGCTGCAGAGGGCACCTCCATAACTGCAGATTGCGATGGTGCAGGGAGTTGGGAAAGGGCTAATCTTGCTTCTTCCTAATCTCACTGTAGGCTATATGAAACCCCGTTAGGGTGGTAAAGGGCCTCTCACGGGGCCTGAACTACCCCCGTTCTGAGCTTCGGCAGTGATTAAAAAAACGGCGGGGATTTCCCTCAGCGACAACTTACTCCTGACCACTTCGGACAACAGTCGACTTCCACAACCACGTGGAACATGGCAGTGGTGTCTACCTGCCCTCTCCCCACACCATTAACGCCACTAGGATTGTGATTTACACGGTAATGTTACTGCTACGACAAATCTTGCCCCGAAGTTTACTGTGTGCATGCGAACAATGACTGGGCAGGCTAGAACAGTGCGAATAGAGCATTCTGCCATGACGAACACATTTTCTGAAGGATATGAAGTCTAACCATTACTGGCGAGGGTAGCGTGCAGTTGCTCTAGATGACTGTACGGCGCGGGGCACTCGGCTTTCTGCAGTCACTGTACGCACTCGCTCAGAAGTCAGCATGCTCCTAGTGCCTGTTCAAAGCATGCGTGATTACTGAATACTACCACGCACGCAGTCTAACATGCACTCCATTTCATATAAGCTCACTACATTCCGACAGTTCTGGAAATGTAGTACGGCGACCATGTATCCTACCACCACAGCTGTTCTACCTATATATATATGAGGAAAACAAGTGTGTAAGCAAATGCTACGATCAATGAAGGTTACCATCCCAGCTTCCTTTATGTTTTTATGACTAGTTGTACTGCTGGGGCTTTGTTTTTTTTATTTCGGGTGGATGGGGTTGGGAGAGACTTTAGTTTAACGTCTTTCATGAGAGGGCATTNGGAGAGACTTTAGTTTAACGTCTTTCATGAGAGAGCATTGTTTTGCAGCACTTCTTATGTGACGCTATAGTTTTGAATCACGTGCTTATTGTTTTACTGTGCCCAATATAATTAATTTTTTTTCGTACGGAAGTAACATTAAAATTATTATACCCTGTAAAGTTTTAACTTTACCGAAAGGAAAAAAAGAGATAAATGTAATGTTGTTCTACCGATGCGAATAATAAACGCATTACGTAAATACGTCAATATTTTTGGCGAAGCTAACCTTTCAATTGTTGTATCTATACATATTATAAAACTCAACGTCTCTCTGCCTGTCTGTATGTTAGTGCACTTATCTCTCGAGAACCACTTATGCGATTTACGTGTTTTTTTTTTAATTCATAGTTATGTTCTCTGGCTAGTTTTTAGTATATATTTTGCTACGCAAAGTAATATAAGGAATAAGCAATGACGATAATAGTGAATCAAGTAGAAAAAAAAGATTGCCGCCAGCCCGCTCTCTTGCAATGCGCTGTCTAAACCGTTAAAGATGGAGCGATATCATATAGTAAAGAATTGTGTAGATTAAAAAGACCTAAAAAAAATCCGCATCATATATATATCTATAACAGAGAAATACTAATAAGCGTTTTAAACATTTAATTTCTCAATAAATAAATACGTAAAATTCAAGCTGTTGTTTCCTCATTAAAAACGTAATATTTATCAAAAAAAAAATCGTGTTATTAGAACTGTTTAACAAAAAAAACCCTAAACAATAATTCAGTAGTCCACGTGAGTGGAGCCGTGGGCACAGATAGTTTTCTATATAATAAACGTAGTATTTTTATACTACAAAATATTGTTAAAATTGTCATTTTCCACAATTTGACTGACGGTTCGTAATTCCTTTTTGCAACTCCCGAACACACGTTGTTCGGTGGCAATCCTTGGACACGTTTGTCTGCCACTGGTACGAAATAACTTGCAGAATCATTCAGTAAATACGACACTTCACCGATTTCCCGAAACTAATAAACTGCGGAACGGAAATATAGGCCTACGTTGGTGCTTCAGAACACATAACGGTACATATGTCAATAGTATTATATTTCACGCAAAAAAAACTCACTACAAAGGCACCCATACAACCAAATATGCTTAATAAAATTTAATACAAAAATCATTAACTACAGATAAAATATTCCGTAACACCAGTAAGATACTTGCATAAACGTGAAGGAGAAAGGTCATATGCACAATGGCGTTCACAGAGCTACAAACGTTTCACTGAGCTGTAACCGTAACTGCATGTGTGCTCCGCCATAATTGCTAAACATTTTTTTTTTTAATTCGATAAAAGCCAGAAAAAATTGTACGTTACTTTAAAAACATAATTCAAACCAAAAATATTGTAAGTATAATTAAAGTTTTGAATTACCACCTTCAGTTCTAAGTGCAATTTCCTTCGATGATGATCATCGATATCGCCAACATAACAACATACCTCCCACAACAAATCATCAGTTGACACAATACTTTGCAAACGAGAGCATTAACTGTTTATACAGTGTGTAGATTGGCCACATCGTCTGTCAAACTTGAGTTTACTTATACACTGAAGAGCCAAAAAAAATGGTACACCTGTACAATCGTGTAGGACCCCCGAAGCACGCAGAAGTGCCGCAAGACGACGTGGCATGGACTCGACTAATGTCTGAAGGTATGCAGGAGGCAATTCATACCATGAATCCTGCAGGGCAGTCCACAAATCCAATATGCGCCAATTTGAGAAAGGGTTGTACGTCTGTCACGTTTAATGATTCTCGTCAGTCGTCGTTTGTCCCGTTCTTTCACGATCTTTTTCCGGCCGCAGCGATGTCGAAGATGTGATGTTTTACCGGATTCCCGATATTCACGGTACACTCGTGAAATGGTCGTACGCGAACATCCAAATGTTATCGCTACCTCGGAGATGCTATGTCCCATCTCTCGTGCGCCGACTATAACACCACGTTCAAACTCACTTAAATCTTGATAACCTGCCATTGTAGCAGCAGTAACCGATCTAGCTGCCGACCGCATCGCGTTACTCTGATTGGTTCCATACCTCTGTCATTTTCATAAGCACACCTATACCAGTTTTTCTGGCTCTTCAGTGTAGGTACAAAGCTATTCCTGAACGTATGTCTGCTCTCTGTAGACAGCGTCATCAAAGACGAGTTAGGAGCTTGGTCTGGTGCCGTGACACGGTCTGTACTCCATACCTCCAGCAGGCGTATCGCCTGCGTCAGTCGCTGACTCCTGGCTCAAGCTGAAGACAGGCTGGTTAAACAGATTAAGAAGAATGCACGTATCGTTGTAACTACACATCACTGTAATGATGTGCCTCGCCATAACTGGTAATACATTACCATGCCACAATTCACGAGATGCTTCATCTCGGCCGATAACTGGATCAGTCTTATCGGTGCAGTTTAATAGGCACATTATATAACAGGATCGGGACAGACTGTACAAAAGTATCACTTTTTTTTTTTTTTGTAATCTGTAATGCTAATGATTTATATTTTTGGTAGGATCGAAGAAACGAAAAAAGCTTTGAGCGCATTCGCTTGATTAGACCTTCCATAATTCTAGACGGAGGGAACATAAATATAGTCTATTCACGGTGTCTTCACGCTTCTGGAATCAAAAAATTGGAAAATCGCCCCATGTATGATGTGATGTGTCTGGTTGTTTGTAAATATGTGTTTTATCACAAGCGTTTTGTACTCCTGTTATAATCCATTCACGGTATCTTCGATACTTTAGAAAAGAACCTTTGAAAAATCACCCTAGGAGTTACATGTTCAATTGGTTATAAAAAATATATATGGAAAAAGGTTTTGTCTTGCTTTTAGCACTGAAGCACTATATAAATTGGTTGTTTTAAGTTTTAAGTATATTTTTTCAATAAATTATAATAATTTGTTAAAAGTCCGTACGAATTAACAACGGATTTTGAAGGGACATGTTGGTTATAGCTGAAAAGAAATAGTTCGTAGGTTAAATATTAATATGTATAAATTTAATGCCGTAATTGTAAAGTTAATATTGCTAAACTATATATTTACATTTTTACGTAGCACTCATGGGTAAAGATTTCACTGTTATTAATTGAAATTAAATAAATTTCAGTGTCTGTCCAGCGGACTCATACACTCCATCTTGTCCGTTTGGGCACGTTTTTTTCAGAAGTATAACCACGCCATATTGGATATTGGAGACGCTGAATTGTGGTTATAAAACTAACGTAACACATTCTTTCTACTTATAAGATAATTCTAGGTTAAGATGTAATTTTAGTATTAGCGTTGTTATTTCTGCAGTTTATCAAATAAACGTGCAAAATATAGAAAGGCATTTGAATATTTCCGTTACGTTATTCCCTTCGCAAAGAATGCAAAGGAATCGAATTTTGGTCGCCGCCAACTGATAATCGATTATTTTCGAAAGCTTTTTGTGGAGACCAAGAGATGGCAGCACATTAGCGTTGGTTCTTCAGTGCCAAATGTTAGCCGTGACTCGTCTTTCCGCCGCATAGTGTTGTTTTTATGTTGCAGTGAAGAAGCGCGACAGTTCTTGATGGAACAGAGATGTACCTACACCGCAGGTTTCAAAATGAAAGTGATTTTGTTCGCTGAAGAGTTTGGAAATCGAGCCGCGGGCCGTGAATTCGTAGTAAATGAAACGTTAGTGCGGGGCTGGAGGAATTTTTCTCACTTATAAGTCGCACCCCGAGTTTTCAATAAATTTTTTTTTTAATAAAATGTGCCACTTATATGCGATAAAATACGGTACCATTTATCACAGTGAAATCTTTAACCTGAGTGCTACTTCCAAAAGTTTATTATGTAAAATTTAACTTTTTCCTTACAGCAAATATGTAAATAAATCTTAATACAATAAGTAAACTTTAATTAAATTATATAATTAACAGTTCCGATATATACTTCAATCTACCTTTTTGTATGTATTACAACATTTCGCTAAATTGATTAGCATTTTTTAGACATTTAGAGAATTTTATTAAAGTATATGACAGTTGAGATTACATGGCATTGTTTCTCTTCAAAAATAAATTTTGGTAGTTCCCACATGGACACTGTTAATAAAATATTTGACAGTTCCCACAAGGCACTGTTTGTTTACAAAATATTTGACAGTTCCCACATGGCACTGTTTACAAAACGTTTGACAGGTGTCACATGGCAATGTTTTGTTTACATACTGCGGAAGGATACATAATCGGCTCCCTGAAAGTAGATATTTAGCAGGGTTTCAGAAAATCTTGAAGTTACCGTGAATACATTATAACATAAAAGTACCTTACTTTTGGTTAAATCGAATTTTTTAATTACATTTTAGCTATGAATTATAGAGAGAAAATAGATGCGTTGTTAGTGCTTGGTGTGAAATAGTTCTTATGCAAAGTACTATTTAACGGAGTGCGCACGAATATCATGCGTTGTCTCGTTGGTGAAATTATCTAGACTTGGTTAAGCCTTGATTGGATGAGGCGGAGGAATATCCTAGAAGTAGAACTTCAGCAGGGCTTCAAAAAAGGTGGGAGTAACCAAGAATGGACTAAGTATAGTCATTATACACTAACAGCCAAAAAAACTGGTATAGGCGTGTGTATGCAAATAACAGAGGTATGGAACCAATCAGAGTAACGCGATGCGGTCGGCAGCTAGATCGGTTACTGCTGCTACAATGGCAGGTTATCAAGATTTAAGTGAGTTTGAACGTGGTGTTATAGTCGGCGCACGAGAGATGGGACATAGCATCTCCGAGGTAGCGATAACATTTGGATGTTCGCGTACGACCATTTCACGAGTGTACCGTGAATATCGGGAATCCGGTAAAACATCACATCTTCGACATCGCTGCGGCCGGAAAAAGATCGTGAAAGAACGGGACAAACGACGACTGACGAGAATCATTAAACGTGACAGACGTGCAACCCTTTCTCAAATTGGCGCAGATTGGATTTGTGGACTGCCCTGCAGGATTCATGGTGTGAATTGCCTCCTGCATACCTTCAGACATTAGTCGAGTCCATGCCACGTCGTCTTGCGGCACTTCTGCGTGCTCGCGGGGGGCCTACGCGATATTAGGCAGGCGTGCCAGTTTTTTTGGCTCTTCAGTGTAGTTGGCGTAGCAGACCGCGGGAGGCGCCCCAGTTCAAGGCCACCGCTACCCAATACCACACCAGACGTAGTTGATGGCGTGGTCAGTGGGTGCGAGTCACTTCCTAGAACTAAGGTTGGTCGCCGCGCACACTCCACCAGCTATTTTCCTCTTCCTGGACACACTTTTAGGTGACGAGTTTCCACAGAAACGTGTGACTAGAGAATGGAATCCTGTCCCTTTTGTACTCGCCTATGACGTGTCCATATTCCCTCACAATCAACACAGCGTTTCACAACGCAACCAACGACCAGAGCCTGGGGATACTCTTATCACAAGAAGGGGGAAAATCAGCACTGTATTCTCGCATTGCTTGTAAAATACTTTCCTCTTTAACTGCCAGTGCATGCAAACTCGTTTAAAGTTGAAGGGCTGCTATTAAAACACACTGATTATGCGTTAAAGGCGACATATTGTAAATAAACACGTCCGCAATTTTTTCCTGTAGATTTAACACCATTGCTCTTTCGTAGTCGACAACAGACTAAATAAAAACACCAAAATATTCCGCCAGCCTTTGAAAACTATAAAAAAATATTGTTGCTATCACCTTTTTAACCCACGGGCAGGAAAAACACACACTAACAGTTTTGCTTTAAAGTGAGAATAACTGTGACGTGCGTCAATGTACAGTATGTCTCGCCAGCACACCTCGCACAGGCCAGGCACACTTTGTGTAGAAGCGCGAGATGTGCTGTTCATCTCCGCTGCGATAACAATTTGCAACAGCTCGCGAGGCTCAGGGGAAGACAACAACGGTGACGTTAGAAGGGAGAGAAAAACTATTTTCCTTGCTAGGAATAAGCAAGACTCATGGTTGCCAGTTTACTCGAGNGCAACAGCTCGCGAGGCTCAGGGGAAGACAACAATGGTGACGTTAGAAGGGAGAGAAAAACTATTTTCCTTGCTAGGAATAAGCAAGACTCATGGTTGCCAGTTTACTCGAGTAGGACATCTGACTCCGCCAGGAACTGTTGCAACTGATTCTTGTTGAACTGGTGTATCCAGGCGACACCTTCGGAAACAGAAGTGGTCAACTTAGGAAAACAATAATAAACAGAAGAATTTGCAGACAACAGAGGCAGGCGCAAGGTGTGCCCTAACTGGCGGCTTGTAAAATTAAACACAATCTTGTTTTGGACCAAGAGTGAGAAATCCGGAAAGAGGCCCTATAAGCATGTTGGCAAGTGTGCACACTTGTTAGAAATCTGTAAAGGGGCCCTATCAGCATGTTGGCAAGTGCACACTTGTTAGAAATACGGAAAGAGGCCCTTTCAGATAGGATACTTTTCACTGTCCCCAAATAATATCACGCAACATGTCCGAACTGAAGTATGACTATAATGCATAGAAAATAAAATATCTTCTTCGCAGAAAATGTGAAGCATCACAGAGAAAAAATGTTATGAAGTAGAATAATTGGTGCCAAATACGAAAACTGTAGACAGCGCACGTTGCGGATGTGCAAAAATATAAAGAAAATTTGGATATTAATTATTTAAAGAAATTTCAAAGAACAAATACTGATTATTTACAGAATTGCCCTGCGTTGAGATGTTTCCTCAGGTTAGCTGAAAACTGCAACACACAAAACATTTCAGTTAGTTTTTCAATCATATGTGCAGTGCAGAGAAAAAAATGCACATTTAGCTTTGGAAATGTCTGTTTTCTTCACTGTCCATTCAAATTGCTTTTCAAAATCACCTGACTTAGACATGAAGATCACGGACAGATGACAGTCGTTGGCAGATGTCCGGTAGCGGCGTTAGTCCTTGTGACGTCACTGCTCATTAAGAGTCTACGTCTCCTCTTAAACAGGAGTTATTAGCTTTCGTCTCGTAACTGAAGAGTCTGGGTAGTTACTCGCAATTTCTCATTATAGAAGCACTTCATTTTACGATTCTGTACATATTTTGGCGCCAATTCAATACTAGCTGTTTCTTGGTTGCATTCAAATAGCTGACAATGAATTCAAGTTACACATTTCGTATTATGTTAATTGTTCCATAATTATGCGTAAATAGTTCATTTATCATGTCCGTAATGTAGGGTTAGCCTCAATTGTCGCATTAAAAAAAAATCTGCCTAACAACTTGAATTACGTGGAAATAAAAAAAACCAGTATGGCGGGTGACGTACTCTTAAGAAGGGCGTCGTCTTGCTGGCGGTACTGTGCTTGTCCGGCGTCCAGAGGCACTAAGGCGATAAGGACGACACCGGCACGCGCGTCAAATGCCTCGTCGCCCATACGTGCTAGCCACTGAGTTCGCCTGCAGTCTTACGTCGTAGTCTCGCCTATATCAGGCTTTCAGCGGCGACCCTGTCATTTGTTTGCGTTATATTAAATCTAAAAGCTTGGTGCATGTCTCTCTAACGGTTTTAATATTCACGGGAATTTTCTCAACCTAAACATTACCGTGAAAACAAGCGTTTTAGCCATTTCCGCTTAACAAAAACCACGCATCAGACACGGAAACCGAAAACAAAAAGTAGCAATCGGACAGGAAACGTCTCTTAAATGCTATTTTGAAGTAGACACTGCTCGAAAATATCGAACGCACAATTTTGATTTTAAATGTCTTTTTTAAGAAAATGTATGCCCTAACAATTTCTATGCGAGGTAGAATTCACAGGTAATGTGTGCATTTTGGACAATATATAACAATAGAAATTTACAACCAGCAGTCTTACAGTTGCAGTATTGAGGTCTGTAAACTTGTCTTATTTCTAAGTTAGTGTAAATAACCTGAAATATAGACCTAACTGTATGTCGACTTGAACAACTGTGGATGAGAGTCTTCCAGCCTTAACCCAAGTTCAAAAACACTCCCCCCTTGTCTTCCTAACTCCTCCCTGCGGGAGGAGTGGGGGGAGTGAGTGGGGGAGGGATCTAAAGAGGAAAGTTGATTACAGTGTTAAAAATTTTGTCCGCCTTCTACCCCTTAAGGGAGGGGCGCTGTGTGCCTTCAAAAACACCCCTCAAACTTCCGTTCTTGATTAATGGTATAGACTCTTGAAACAAACCTATCAAAAAAGTCACTGTCCCTACCTGCATACATTTTAACAGGAACAGTGACCCCCAGTAAAGTTAGTAACAATATAAGGAATGTGGTTCCATGTAATTACGTTGAATTAAAAGTGTTAGGTATACTTTGTGAATACTCAAATGATTTATTTTGCTTTCTTTTTCTCAATAGATGGGTTATAATAAGCAATTTTTTAACATATTTACGTTTTTAACAGTTTTCCGTTTTGACTTGACCGACGCACGAATAAAGTGATGAGGCCCATGGCATTGATTATTTTATATAAGGCGGAAGAATACACTACGTGCACAAGTAGATCTTGAGCAGGGATTTCAGAAGTGCTCAGTTCACTGTAAACAGCCTCCAAAAGTGCGTTTCAAGCAACCAATGCTTTTAGCAGGAGTGTAAGCGGTGTGGGTTGGCGAGAATCCTGACACAACAAAGTGCCTCTATGCAGCAGGCAACCAGGCCACGTGGGTGGGATGTACTCGCAGCTACAGTTGTCGCAGTGACCATACCGCCGAGTCACGCCCCAGTGGCACTGCTGAGAGGAGGAGCGGTTGTGCTTTCGTCGCACTTTCACCCCTGCTCGCTCCACTGGCAGGACACGGTCCACTTCCTGCACTGCCTCGGCTCTACCACAAACACCGCACTAGTTTGACATGCTTCTGCCAATATCTATACACCTAGAACACGTGCACACAACGAGGTTTTCAAACAGCACCGACAAACTACGGTAGGTTATTCCTTGCAGAACTTGTGTACTATGGATCCGATCCCTTAAGTGGTTTTATAGTTTGTTGCTTAATAGCAAGTAATTTGTGATGTTATTAACAAAAAAAAGCATTTCAAACCCGAATATTGGGGGACGCATAGCCCCCCTAATAAATACTTAAGAGGAAACTGCTACATATGTTCTCATCTTATATTTTCACTAGCTAACCCTGCCACGCGTTGCTGTGGCATAAAAGATTTTGGTTCTATTCATTACTGTGAAATTAATTGAAAGAACTATATGTTATTGAAGTACAGCGTTTATAGTTTTACCATCATCCGCGCATATGAATAAGTTGTGTGGTTTTCCTACTCTAGAACATGCCGTGCGAAAAACATTGTTTCTAAATCTATTCCGCACATTTGCAACGACTGCCCTTGAGTTTTTTTTACTGTCATTGCAAATGCCAATCTGACTGGAAACTGTGTTATTTTTAAGTTGAAGGGAATTTCTGATGGAACAAATGGAATTCTGGGAAGAAGCACACCTTTTCCTTTGCAAGCATCTTTCAAGATGGTAGCTTCTGTAGTATTGCCCATCATTTGTTTTATTGCAAGGCGTTGCCGTTGCAAAGTTTTGGTGGAGGCAATCCTGGAACATCAAGCGAATTTAGAAATTCTGGCGAATAATTTACCGCTTCATTTACGTGTAATGTTACATCCACAGATTTGTATGTGACATGTTCGCTTGTCGATAAGTATCGACATATATATATTAGTATAGATATACCGAGCATTAACGTACTTATAAGTATCAATATATCGTTTTTATATATATAGATAGATCTGTTGCTAGGTTGCGACTTTACATTGTTGACATTGCATTGTTGACGTTGCATTGTTGACTAAGGCGCTTCCTGACGCGAAAGAATGGTAAAACTGAGCTTTTGCAGATTTTAGTACCTTTGCAGGTAATACAGATAAAAAATAAAGCGTACAAACACTCGTGGGAACGAAAGGAAGGTTTATAAAAAAAACAGAATGAAAATCGGTTGATTTTTTCGGAAGTTACACGCCTTCGAGGTTAATTGTAATTTAATTGGCAAGCGAATAAAATCTCTACAGGAGTCAGTTGGTGGGAGTCAATCTCTGCCAGAGTCAGACTGCAGGAGTCAGTCTGAACGGAATGGTTGGAATGGCTGGTATGATCGTTATGATTGGTATGGGCGACATGGTTGGTGTGGTCGTTTGGTTGACCAGCCAATGTGGACATTTTGAATGGCCAGGTGGTACGACAGTTTATATGGATGGATTCTCTGGTATGATAGTATGGTCGTTAAGTTTAGATAGACTTGGTCGTTTGGTACGGTCCATTGGTATGGATTGGCTAGTCTCACCAGTTGGTCGGTCTTGTCGATTGTTATGTACAGTTGGCCTTAATGGCTAGTGAGTTTTTATTTTAAGTTTTGTTTTTGAGGTTTTGTTTTGAGGTCTGATTTTTGAGGTTTTATTTTTGTGGTTTGATATTTGAGGTCTGATTTCTTAAGCATGTTTTTGATACACGTTTTTGAGGCATATTTTTGAAGGATGTTTTTGAGGTATTTTTTTAAGTTTTTTTTTTCAGGTATGTTTGAAATCTGGTGGTAAGTCTGGATTTCTGTTCTGAGCATTAGATTGGTCAGCTAGGATGCTCGTTTGGTATGGTTAGCTTTTCCAGTTGGTCAATATTCCGCAAACAAGATATTAATGAGGATTTTAACTATAAATGCACAAACAGTGAACTCTGTACAAAATATTAATGCGTTTGCCAATTACAAATTTGGAGACATTCTGTAAATGAATATTTTTTTCCTATATGTATGGATGGGGAACAAATGAGAAACCGATTGATTGAGTATGGATTGATGTTGAATTGAAAGATTGAGAGATATATCGAAATATTNGTCTCACCAGTTGGTCGGTCTTGTCGATTGTTATGTACAGTTGGCCTTAATGGCTAGTGAGTTTTTATTTTAAGTTTTGTTTTTGAGGTTTTGTTTTGAGGTCTGATTTTTGAGGTTTTATTTTTGTGGTTTGATATTTGAGGTCTGATTTCTTAAGCATGTTTTTGATACACGTTTTTGAGGCATATTTTTGAAGGATGTTTTTGAGGTATGTTTTAAGGTATTTTTTTAAGTTTTTTTTTTTTCAGGTATGTTTGAAATCTGGTGGTAAGTCTGGGTTTCTGTTCTGAGCATTAGATTGGTCAGCTAGGATGCTCGTTTGGTATGGTTAGCTTTTCCAGTTGGTCAATATTCCGCAAACAAGATATTAATGAGGATTTTAACTATAAATGAACAAACAGTGAACTCTGTACCAAATATTAATGCGTTTGCCAATTACAAATTTGGAGACATTCTGTAAATGAATATTTTTTTCCTATATGTATGGATAGGGAACAAATGAGAAACCGATTGATTGAGTATGGATTGATGTTGAATTGAAAGATTGAGAGATATATCGAAATATTNGGGAACAAATGAGAAACCGATTGATTGAGTATGGATTGATGTTGAATTGAAAGATTGAGAGATATATCGAAATATTGAAGGATTTATTGAAAACATTGAAAGATTGTTCGAAAGAGTGGGAGATTTATTGAAAGATTGGGATATTGCTCGAAAAGTTGGGAGACTGTTCGAGAAATTGAAAGATAGATCGAAAGTTTGAAAGTTTGATCAAAAGATTCATTGTAAGATTTATGGAATGGTGTATTGATGACTGAGAAGAGCATGGACTGCCTACCACCCGAGTTGGCCTCGTACGTTTCAAGTTTCAAGGGCCTTACCCTAATGGTTTTCGAATAGCATCAGCACAACATAGGCGGTTCAACTGGAGTCGGCGGTTTTACCACCAAAGAAGAAGTCGGGTTGCTGGTCGCAGGCATACAATTAGACGAAAACTTCATTTTTATATCTAGATTCCAGTAGCTCACTATACCGAATAGATATTTGAAATATAAGCAGATTTATTTTTACTTTGGTGGCGAAGTGAATGTTCAGTTTCGAGCACGCCTGATAATGCCCCTGAATGCTGGAAACATCAGGTAAGTGAGAGCAATCTGTCGCCGTTCGCAACAGATGAAGAACTGTGACATGGCATGCCTTTGGCTACATTAATTATTTGCAAAGGACGAGATGTCACATGACCAGAAGCCAATTACGAGCATCCAATGTGACATCGTAAAATCAGTAGCACAGTCTAGGGGTAGTATTGGGGTCGACCTGTAGTGGGAACATTAGGAGGGGTTGGCAGGGGATTGGGATCGGGTGTGATGTAACACGACGGTTTCATTGGAGGGGGTAGTTGGGTGGGTGAGACTAGCGTCTCCTCGTGGTATATATTTTTTTCCCTGCAAAACTTATTATATGTGCATTATTTATGCATATAAAGAGTTTTATATGCTGACAATGTGTGCTAGAAAAATCGCCGCATGTGGAGTAGCCATATGGGTATTTTTTTCCCGTTGCCTAAATTTCCTAATGTACTGATTTTAAACTTAGGAGGAAGTGTTTTTAATTATGAGTGTCTATGCACGGGTTAGGGGGAATGCATGGGATCCTTCACTGTGCGTATCGCATACCGCGAGGGGTATCGTATTGGCTTTCACTCTGGTTTTGGATCTTTCGAGCTATTATCTAATATATAAAATTCTCCCGTCACAGTGTTAGTCACTGAACTCCTCCGAAACGGCTGGACCGATTTTTATGAAATTTTTTATGTATACTCGGTAGGTCTGAGAATAGATTTATATCTATTTTTTACACCCCTAAGTAATAAGGGTGGCCACCCCCAAACAATTTTTTTTATTGTTTGAATAAAATTTTTATTTTTAATTTTTTTACGATGTGGCATCAAAAAATACATACCCTCCTAAATTTTCACCCTTCTACCATTAACCCTTATTTTTTATAGCGATATTTGTAATTTAATAAATTTTACCCTAGGTCGATAACTGATCAGTTATCATCGATCATTTATCGATCTAGGTTACAATTTATTCCCACCAGGTGTCTCCCAGTGACAAAGCACGGAGTAGCCGGTCTCCACTTTCTCTCACACAATAACCTTTCTCTTATTCATTTGTGCTCAGATCGTAGTAGTGACGTGTTTACAATTATATTTTCAATAATTAAGTGTACTTCTTAATTAACTTTATTATTGATCGCAAAGCTGTAATTGTTTGTATTTCCATTTTATTAATATTTATTAAATTATCTAATTTTATATTCCGTCATCGTCCACAGAGCTCCATGCCTCTTCCGCTTATATACCACATCCTCACACAATTACAATAAGTTATAGTTATTTTTTTCTAATACTATAATCACTAGAAATACTTTTTATGGCAAACCAACGTTTGCCGGGTCAGCTAGTTACTTTATAGAAAGCAGCATAACGCATCTGTACACGACACATAATTTTTTCCAAATCCTTAATTTATTTTTTAAATAATTACGTTCGTATATGTAAAACATATACACGTTATGGTAGCGGTGGCTAGAGTCTAATTGAATATATTATTTTCCTTAAATAATAACAAAACCGATATACTATATATTTTATTTTAATTAAATATAACAAAACTGATATATTATATATTTATTTCTTTACCGACAATGTTTTTTAAAACTTACGTAAGCAGGACNGCCTTAAATAATAACAACAAAACCGATATACTATATATTTTATTTTATTTAAATATAACAAAACTGATATATTATATATTTATTTCTTTACCGACAATGTTTTTTAAAACTTACGTAAGCAGGACATATCTCGAAATAAAATAAAAATATATGTATTGTTTTAAACACATTTATTTATGCACACACATTGCAATATTATTATTACTTTTCTGCATAATACAAGGAATACTTTTCACTACACGTGTTTCTTCTGTGAGTGTTGGAAGGCGTTACACATGTAATATTATTTTTTAAATGTACAATGGATTCCTCAAATTGTATATACACACACACACACACACACACACCACGGGTTATCACAACTCCACAATCCTAGGCCTTCGGCGTTGCACGAGGCACAGCAATACCTTTGATTTCTGCACTCGTGAGGTCTTGTGGCGTACGTCTTACGTCTCGACGAGCGTTGGAAATGGTAGCAGCGGCAGTTCTTGTGATGGTCTACAAAGTTCGTTCCGATGGGGCACGCATTGCGAATCGCCGACTCTTGGCGTCTTCCAAACTCATACACACGGTAATAGGGAATTACGGCAGAGTCCAGCATTGCTGGAATTTCCTCGTACGGAATATTCCCCTCGTCCTACCTCAGTCAGTTCGTTTCGTAAGTCTGTAGGCGGTTCGTCTGTTGCATGGTGCAGTCGAGGTGTTGCCATGGACATGGCGGTAAAAAAGTTAAAACTTTGGTTTTCTCGTCTTCGTCACTGTACGAGATGGCAATCTGCTATATGGTGTACGATTCCAATGAGCGAAAACTTTGGATGTTGCAAAACAATTTTTTTTTTCACAAAATTCTGGTAATGATTGCTCATGCTTAGACGCAGCGCTGTTAATTGACGAGTAAAAGCGTATACATGCAGGACTGTAGTGGTTGCAGACAAGCATAGTTGATCATAGTCGGTGAGCTGTAAACGTTCCAACTGGGCTCAGTAAGTCTCGTCGCTTTAAAAGGGCATCTTATAAGCATGGTAAAAATGTCTAACACAAACTAATCGCGAAACTAGGTAATACATAGTTCACAGATACAATAAATTCAGCATATTTTCAGTTATTTTTTAAAGTGATCTCACTAAATCTATGAGGTCACAAAAAAAAACTAATTGATAAAGGACACCCATGGTCAGTCTCAAATGTGAAGGACGGTAGAACCCTTGAGATCACAAAGTATGTCATGCGAGATATGAAAAGTATCGGATTTAGAACAACGAATATTTCTATACTAATTACTTGAACCAAAATATTCCATAAACAAAGTTATCTTATACAGTACTCACTTTCATCGTCTAAGAAATATAAGCGGGCGCCTTTGTTTAAGTAAATTAATTTGCTATACAAATTATTAGAAGTGTTTAATAGCTCAACATGAAACACTGAATACTATTGAACAAAAATGGAATCGTGGTGCAACTTGTAACTACTGCCGTTTTCAAAGTAATCGCACATTTGTCGCGAGCAGAGTTTGTGTGTATTGTGATGTATACTCTCGGATCGCAGCGAGAGACATCACCGTCAACCGTTGGTTTATTTAGTTCAAATGTGTCTATAAAAGTCGACGCATATTGCTGTAGAGCAAAGCGATTACCCCCTCCCCCGGACCACCTACAATAGCCTAGCCGCCCTGAACAGTTGCTTAGTATTTAAGAGAGGATGTCATTGCTTCGTCTCAGTACAGCGGGACAACCATGGACCTGGAATTCCGGAGCTGTCAGACATGGTCCTGGTGTGTGTTGAAGTTAAAGGGAATGGACGGGAACCTGCACGAGTGTACCTACACGTCAACCTAACCTCCAGACTTGCCTTCAGTGACGTCACGCAGAGACTACGGGGGAACGTCTGTTTCCTGTAGTCTGCCACACACGTTCCTACGACGAGGCAGATGTAGTCATGGTAGAAACGTTTGATATCCGCTCTTTGAATATGTGGTACTGGCGAGTGTAGATGGCAATGCGTCAACAAGCGGCCGTGCTATCCCAGTATAATAGGTACCGCACAAGTCTTAGTATGGCGTGTTGTGCTGCCGTTCATTAACAGCTTCTGCGACCATACTGTGCGCAAAAGGCGAAGGCGTTAGTGTGAGTGGATTATGCTCCTCGGCGAGAATTCTGCCAGAGGTTCCTAAAGCAGTGCGTAAATGTTTCATGATTTCCCCACAATATCAATGATTGCATGAAACTATAGTCACCCGAGAAAGCTATTTCAGGAGTAGAAATAACTATACTTGGGATGATTCCAACACTTACGCGAGTTCGATGAGGGACTACCAGTATCGCATTGCTGTTAGCATGTGGGCTGGCGTGGTGGATGCCTGTCTGAATGGACCATAGTTGTTGCCGACCACGTTTGACAGGCTACGTGTACTGGCGGTTTCTGAGGGTCACATTGCCAGAGTCCTTGGAGGATGCACCACTTGCCATCCGAGAACCCACGTGACTGTAACACGACGGCACGCCACCTGTTTCACGAGATCTGTGCGTGACCACCTAACAGAGAATTTATCGCGCGGTGGTTTGGAAACCAAGCTCGCCTGACCTAAATACATTAGGCTTATGGCTTTGGGAATTTCTGAAGGCCTGTGTTTACGAGGCACTCGTTGTATCCGAGGAGGATTTGTTAGGAAGGATCGTGGCTTCCTGTGATGAGGCGAAAGATACGCCCGGTAGTTTGGAATGGGTGCATCAACAACTAACACGCCGCATGAACTACTGCAATGAAGTTGGAGGACGGTATTTGGGACATTTGTTGGGAATCTACGTGCGCACAAGCTGGTGACTGCGATGTCTGACGTGCATGTCCAGTCAGTGTTATCGCTGCAGGCACCAACAAGGCAGACTACGATGTGTGTTAACACAGTGTTGGTACTCGAAGCACTACAACATACACATGCAACTGGGCCGAAAGTCATTACACCCTGTTGTATTCGTGTAACATCATACGAACAACAATATGATTTAAATCTGCGACAGGTAAGGGAAATGGTTGGGGATTTCATAGTACGTTTTTGAACAGAAAGGCTTAAGGTGACGGAATCTTCAAGCTATAGTGGTCTTGAACCACTTGGAAACGACTCGGTGCTCGTACATGTGGGTAATGCTAGGAGTTCCTCACTGTTTCGACTACGGGAGGTGGATGTGGCTGAACAGTTCCATAAGTAGAGAGACGGAAATGTGCGAGTTGTTTTGGCGACAGCGAACTGAGTGTAAATGATGTGTATGTAACTTGTACTGAGGATCCAGCGACGGTGAGACAAGATGACAGTCTGGCAGCAGGTGTCAGCGGCCGCTAAGCAGCGTGCAGTCTGCTCGGCGTGAGGCACGCCGTGACGACGCTCAGGAAGTGGCAGAGGTTGGCAATGCGCGTCGCGTCTCGCCAGCCCACCGCGTCTACGTGCCAAGGCTGCCAACTGCTCGCTCCTTCCATTGTCCGCCTCGCAGGGTCGCTGTCGGTACACCTTTATGGATCCTGCTACGTTTTATTGCGAGTGGTGCAACGCAGGGAACTACACGAGCAGTGCCACGCGAACGCACTGAAGAGCGGATACGTCAAGCTGAGAGCACACTGTTTTCTCAGCTAATTACAGGGAGAATATCCGCAGGCCATCGCAACACTTTACTGATGTCTTTGGTGTATAGTTGCCGAAGAAGCAAAGGTACAATTATGTTACCTAATATATAAACATATCATTTGAACACATGCAAAATATTTAAATAGTAAACAACTAAATATTGTTAAATGTCGTATTTACAAGCAGCAGGGGGTGCGAGTGTCTCTACAAGGGCAAGGTTCTGACGCCCCTGGCCGAGAAATATTTTTGCATGCAATAAATGTAATAACTTTTGCAGATGAAACTTTGTGTAATTAACTCTCACACGTGGAGACATATTATTCCCAAGAAGCCCCCAACTTACTGTTTCGGGACGAACTTGCATTCATACTTTATTTAACCGATTATATCAATATTGCAGTTAGCTGATAGTAGACAATGTATGAGAAAACCAGCCGAATTACGGATTATTTTTACTCAAAGTTTTCACTTCTTTCAATTTTTGAATTCGAAATCGCAAGCCATCGTTCTCTTATAAAGCATTTTTTTTTATTATTACTGCTATAAAAAAAGGTACAACTGATAAAGTAATCCTTGACTTTGATATAAATTGACAAACTCTTAAATATAAAAGTTAGTGTATTAAAAAACTATTACCTATAAATATAAAATATTAATATTGTGTTTTCACCTTTCATTCTTTTGCAATTACATTTATCACAATAATTTGTTTATATATGTATTAGTTAACATAATTTTTAACATATCATTTGAACACAGAAGCGTTTTACATAGTAAAAAACATATATTCGAAAATCAGAAACTTTATATTTATTAACGATCACAGCTCATTCATAATTTTTGACTTAATCGATTTATATTATTTAGAGAATAGATAATCCATTTTAGATTTTATTTATATAAAAGTTAATACAAAAATTAAAAATAAATTATAAATGATTTAAGTTTAAAATTGTTTTATGTGATAAATATTGTAATGTTCTNAAAACAAACAGTTTGAAATACTTCTTGTGGTTAGACGATACAGTTTCTTAAATAATTGAAAAAATATTATTGACTGCATATTTCTGATAATAAATAAAGAAGGAAATAAAAAATAATAATAAAGGATTCTACGACTGTGATGTTAACATTGGAAGTATAATTTTTAATAAATCAAAATTTGTGAAGTCTAGAATAGCTACCAATAAAGAAAATAATACACCGAGATTTAAATACAGATGAATTAAATGGCCATATTGTTTAACAAACCATACATATACTAAAGGAAACATTTCCACATTTGTAAAAAATGACACACAATAATAAAAACCATATATAAGTATTTTATGTAGTGATTGTGATAAAGAAATAAGAGAATATGGAGATATGATTAAAAGAACAAACAATGAAAACGCAAAGTGAGAATAAATGTATTTAAATAAACTAGCGAATATAACACCTAATATCACAATTTAAAAGTATAGATTATTTACGGTGCAGTGAGTACCTTTTAAGGCTGTGCTAAATTTTTACGCTCAGCTAATTTCAACATTTCAGCCACTTTTTAATATGAATGTTACCATGTGAATAACAAACATCACTTTCAGAAGTTAACACCAAAGAATGCAATAAAATATATTTATTGGTGGTTAATGCCTATAGGGAGGGGGGGCCTTGAAAAGTACTCACGTTACCGTGAATAGCATATAACATATTGTAAACCAATTATTTTGAAGAAAAAAATGTATTCCTATTTAAATTTTAAAATGTATGTAAACAATTGCTGCTACTGTGAGCGTCGTTGCAAATGACACTACCGCGGATTTTACAGATATTTCCAGACAACGTGTATAAATAAGGTTAATAACACAAGTTTCATAGTTAAATTAATTTCTTATGGGTACTTTAAAAAATGTAAAGTTACTACAAAGAATCCTACAATAAACGACTAGAAATTTAAACATTTTTACTTTACAATATTTAGCAAATACATATAAAATAAATTTCCATAGAATGAAAATACGCTGACCTAATAAAACATCAATAAACTACCATAAGAGTTGAATGTAAGCCTGTTATATATAAAAAAATCGTTTCTATAATAAATAAAATTATAACTGCTCATTTAAAATTTAAAACATTGCGACAGTGGTATAATTTAAAATAAATGTAATAAGTATGCAATTTTCTTCTTTAAAAAAATATTTAATTACTAGATAAATTATTTTATGGAAGGAAAAAACACTTAAAATTACAAATAATGTTAATACAAAAAGTCTACTTACTGTAGTTTTATAATCTGCTGTAAACAAATATTTAAAATAAATTTCAAAATGTGTGTAAAGGAAGACAGAAGGCGTAATTAATATTTGTATATTACTTCTATTGACTTACAAAAGTAAGAACATTATTTAAGAAATTAATTCCAATAGAACAGATGAACATAATTACAAAACACCAGACTGGGGTCACTTTTCCTGATGATGTCATTAAATGTTATTAATTTAAATGATATAATTAAAATATTAACAAAATTAAAGGTCATAAAATTTAATATATTATCTAGAAATATTTTAAAACAAATGAAATCCATAAAAAAAGTTTTTCGTATATTGAATTACCAAGAAGAAACACTGCAAGTCTGCAAGGAAAGCTATTTCGACAGTTAAAAATTTTGATAGAAAGTGTTTTTGTATGCTCATTTTAATATGCTATTTTGTGCGTGTTTGCCAATTGTTTCAACATTTAAAATATTTGTTTAGAAACTTGAATTGCCAACGAAAGAAAAAATTCATCGCAATTTGGAAAACATGTTGAAAAATATTTAATAAATTTGTGAATGCATAACTCTTACGACTAAGTAAAAAAATTAACCA
This sequence comes from Clitarchus hookeri, assembly GCA_002778355.1. Lineage (NCBI taxonomy): Eukaryota > Metazoa > Arthropoda > Insecta > Phasmatodea > Phasmatidae > Clitarchus > Clitarchus hookeri. The sequence goes on from NQII01000733.1 coordinate 222,392, forward strand.
ATTTAAACTTACCGCATTTTACTAATTAAAAATTTATTTACATTTCGATAAACGGCATATAAAAATATAAAAATTCAGATCAGTGCAGAACAGTACAATTAATAAGTGAACATTTCCATGTGAATCCTATGTAAGTATTTAATATTACTTTTTTTTCTGCGAAATAAAGTAGTAAAAATTGGAACATTATATGTTTTAAATATAAGTAAATAAATCTCTACCTAATAATATAAATTTTAAAAAATGACATATGGAAAACCATTATATCATTCATATTACAGTACAGCATTATATGGTAATCATGAGGAACCAATAACTAAATTGGGTAATGATACTGCAGAGGTATCGGCAATTAGTTTTAAAAATTCAATAAAACAAAATATAAAATACACTATTTCTACGAAAAAAAACACTTAACTACAACGGTTATTATTTGGTAAAGAAAAAGTTATGACTTATTAGTAACTAAAAAAAATGTCTGCGATAAATGAACAAAACTCTACATACCGCTTGATAAGAAATGAACAAAAAAATAGCTACAAGAATTTCAATATTAAGTATTTATTCAGTACATTTTAGTGATAAAATTAAAAAAGAAAATATTTTTTTTTAGAACTTGCACATTTATAATGACATAAATAATCAACTACCAACATTTTGCCAAGTGCGTATTCATAACACAGGTCAACGATAAAAAAAGTTTTTAATGATTTTGCCGGATTCTTATGTTTTTTGGTGCTGAATCCGAAAATAATAATTAAAAAGTCGAAACACCCACCATTTTTCACATTTAAATATACGAAAATTGAGAAATTCATATTTTATCTAATATCTGTGCATTTTTATACACTTAATTTATATGTTTTTTACATAAATTTTTATACTTGATATACATTATTAATATACCAAAACATACTGTATATCTAAATGAAATTAGGTTGGCAGTGATGGTACGACTGTTAGTATTCTTTCAGTCAACACAACTTCACTTTTCAGCTTTTTGCCCATGTGCTTTAAGTATGGCTAACCGTGGTTGTAAAAACTTTCCTAACAGTTTTTGTTATATATGTGGTGAGTTTGTAATTAAAAAACATCAAAGAAACATTACAGAGTTTGTTGAAAAAAAGTGTACTTGATATATTTTGGAATAAAACTCTGTGATCAAGAAAAACCTTGGGTTCCACACAAGATATGCTATGTTTGTGTTGAAGACCTTAGAAAATGTTCAAAATAAGAAAAAAACAGATTTTAGATTTGCAGTACCCACGATATGGAAAGAAGCAAAAAATCATTCAGACGATTCTTATTTTTGTAGCATTGATGTTACTGGTTATAACTCCAAAAATAAGAAATTAATTGTCTACACTAATCTTCCTTCAGCTATTCGGCCAGTCGGTCATGGTCCGGGACTTCCTGTCCCTGAGCCACCACAGGCTATTGATGACGTTTTACTTGATCAGTTCAGTGAAACTGAATCTGATAAAGGTAAACCGGATGATGAAGATGAGTTCTCCAGAATGTTCTCCAGAAAATGTAGCACCAAAGCAGTGGTTGCAAATCCATCTGATCCGTTACTGGCGAGTACTTGAAATATTCGTTGTAATCCGCAAGTTAGAACCTAGTTTACTTCGAGTATAAGGCAGCGTCGGAAATATTTAAAGGACCAGTACCCAAAAATCTGCAGATAGATAATGGAATTATATTAAAAAACAAACATTTCTAACAACGTATAGCTAGGCACTGCATTAATCATTACAGTTCATATAGTAAGAGAAAGGCAGCTTTCGTTGAATGTTTCAACAGAATATTAATAAAAGTACTGTAAAGGTGCCTGTTTTATAATATGGCATGTTTATGATTAATTAAGTATCATTTCTGAAGTTTTAGAGTTTTATAATAACAAGTATCGTCACAGCACTACCAAATGTTATCAATGTATGTAAATGATAATTCTATTCTACAAAAAGTTTACAAGAACATAAAATTTTAATCATCAAAAACCAAAATAAATAATTAAAAATAATTTATCAATTTAAAAATTAAAAATAGTTATTTTAAAAAAATTCATGAATTGGTTACAACAATTATTTAAGGCCATGGCTATTAATGGCTAATTTCTTCGCGTGTATAGCCTAGAGGGCTTTAAATGTGAACAAATAAAAAAATTTGCTTTTACGTATATGAATTGAGAAGTACAAATAATCTCACAAATATCTTCTAACGAAATTATTTTTAAAAATACAAATACGGGTTTGCTACGTTGAGCTGATTTAGATGAAGAAGATGCCATTTGGATAGCTTATAAATAATTTATTTCTTTAAAAACATAGTATGGTTATTTTTTTAAAACTTGATTATAAGCACTTTAAGAGAAACCCCTTACAACTGGAAGCTGTACTGACCCGCTGAACGCAGCAGTATTGCGGGGAAGTCTACAGTCATCCTGCGCTGTCAGTGCAGATGGCAATGACTTGCTAGCCCCCACTGCAGTGCATTCAAATGACAGACCTGTCATTATTATAGGAAACTAGCAAACCCGGCGAACTCCGTTTCGCCACCAGATGGCTTCGTTTTATGCAACATTTTGTTTGGTGATTAAAACATGAAGAAACATTTTTTTTATATTTGAAAAGGAAAAATTTTATTTCATTTCACAACAGTAATGAATTGAACTTCTCTAAGTAAATGAAAGTGAATCCAAAGTAAATACGTTTCATTGAAGTGCTCTTTGGTAAACCACATTTTTTGTTTTTTGGTCTGACGTTAACACAAACAAAGCGGATGGTTTCCCAACTCGTGAACGCGCAACGTATAACTGCCCATGTGAAAAACAATGATTTTCTAAATTTATCCCGCAAACACTAAGCGATTGGCCTTGCNGAAATCGGTTCGTGCGTTCTGGAGTTATAGCGTCAGGAAGGAAAACCCGACTTATTTTTATATAGTAGATTGTAATGATATAATCACAGTAAAGTTACCGTTCCTCTACATTTATTTTGAATTTGGATTTACGTCACAGAAAAACTTAACATTAAGGTTCCCGACTACCTGGAACATTTTTCCGCGTTTGAGGACAATAAGTGCGGGAGCGATAAGGGTGTCTATTGAAATATTTAACTGGAAGTAATAGTTATTCATGAAGAAAATACATATTTTCAACTAAGTTGTATATTTAACGAACAATTAACCACAGTAACATACACTGTTTTTATATAGGTAGTTGTTAAACGAAATACAAACCAGCCATAGAATAACATTGTCGATTGGAGTATTTCTTTATGCAATTATTCTAGATACCAAGTTACAACTGAATTGTAAAACATTATAAAAATATTAATAATTATATTCCTTCAACACCCACTTTAATTATTACTAATTGTTTCAAAATATAATAATCAAAATTTGACATTTTATTATGTCTTATTTTTAATCAACCAATGAAGAATTTAAATGGTTGAATTTGGCAAGGTCAAGAGCTTTGGTGTCGACCAGCTGAGTTTCTGTAGCACAGTCACAAATCTCCTTCTTACTCCGGCATTATTTTCTCTGCCGCAATGGATGCGCACATCTATATGTTTACTCTTTTTATTCATTACACCTTTTTTGATGAGTTCAATGGCGCTCATGTATTCAATAATTAGTTTACATTTTACTTTATTTCCGGGAATTTCTTGCAACAGATTTTCTATGTAGATTAACTATCTTGAGCATTCTGCTGCAGATATGAACTAAGTTTCTTGTGAACTCGTAGCTGCAATATAGGTTGTTTTCTTAATTCCCAGTTCTCTGCACCATTCGCATAAAACATTACGTTGCCTGATGTATTTGCACTGGCGTTTTTTTTAATCTCCAGCATAATCCGAATCGCAGTGGGCTATTAGTTCTTCTGAGCCGTATTGTTATGAATAAATAGATTCTAACTCCTCACATGAAGATTCATAACTTAGGAGGTCTGTTATTGCTTATATGCGCTATAGTTTAAATGCGACTACAAGGGCGATGCAAGTTATTTATAAGAGTTACGTAATGAACACTATATAAAAGGGCTTTTTTAATATTAAGTTTGTACAATATTATTTCAACATAAACGCTATTGAATATGCGCTAGGGGGAAGGGGGCTATACAAATATACTGAAATATGAATGTATATTAAATAATAAAGATTTAACCAGCGCCTTAGAGCAACTCCGCCAGGCTGCCCGAAAAATGGCTGTATCTGGTGAGTTTGTTCCGTTGTAGCCTTTTCCTCTTTTGGATAAATATTTAATTGCTCCCTTACCGTGAGATGTGCCTGTTTTGCGCGATTCCCGGGCCGAGAATATTGCAGCGTTTTTAGTAGCTGTTTAAAAAATTCTAAGTACTAACGTGTTGAGTAGAGGCGAGCTGTACGCTATTTAGCTGTAGCGTGTTCCCGAAGAATTGAAAGGGGTGTTTGTGGAATTGCGGCGAGGCAATAGGGAATGGCACCTGGTTAAGGAACGGTATTGTCTTTGTGTTGCAATAGTCGCCTCGAGGAGGATTTGCGACGCAAATTTTTGCGGTGCAAACACAAAAAGGGAGAAAGTTTACGTAATTATTTTGTATATATTTCCAGTCTGGTGGAAGTGTTGGGCGTGCCTTATACTGAGGGAGAATTTGTTGATATGTTTGTAGATAATCAGTTACCATACGTCAAGTCGTGCTGTTTGGCTGTACAACATGGCGGCTGGTCAGTTCTAGTTCCTCGTCCCCACTAAGTCCAAACATTTAAAATTTTAATATATATATATAATAAAACATTATAAATATTTTAAGATTTTTTAAATTTTTTGGGAATTTTTTTGTGGATTTTATGGAATGTTTTGGGTTGAAGGTTATTCAAGGTCATGGGGTCAAGAACACCGACATCTAACATGGCGGGCAAGATGGCTGAACGTCAGGTCTGACTTTGGACCCTAGACCCTGTGTTTGTATCTGGCATACCTATCACTATAAAACCAATATGGCCGACACTGCTCTGTTCTCGAAAATGATCCCCCCAAATCCTTCTGGTGGAACTAAAAGTGCCTTTCGGGGGATCATTTTTGCAACTGGGAGGATCGGTACTTTTTGAGGGAAAGAAAGGGAAATTTTGAAGGGGAGTGGTAGACACGGGCAACCTGCCCTTGTGTTGGACTGGTGGTGTTAATCGTTCACATCATAGTCGACTTCGCAGTGCTGACCCCCACTTCTGACCTCTATTTTCTTTACATGTGTAGACGGTTGTTACATGTTTCCGAATGTCAAAGGTTTGGAAATACTGATCTACTATGCTTGTATCAGGGCTTAAGGTCTACTTGCCCTTATCTCCTTGATCGCAGTCAGAAGTGATGCATGTGATATGAATTTGGTGGTCGTAGCTTTGGTTGGTGGGAAATATTGGGCATCTATGCTATATGAGGGCTTAAGGTGTACTTGCTGCTATCCCTATAACACTGTTTCTCATCGGATGTGATGCACATTACGTGAATTTGGCGACTATATCTTCGGTGGGTGGGAAATAGTAGGTAACTATGCTTATACAAAGGCCTAAGGTGTACTTGACCCTGCAGTAGTTTTCGTAGACAGAAGTGATGCCTATGTTATGAATTTGGTAACTATAGCCCCAGTGGATGGGAAATGGTAGTCAACTATGCTTATACGAGGTGTTTGGGCATAATTGTCAAAACCATCCTGTTCGTTATCGGCGGCGATGTTTATGTTATGAATTTGATGTATATAGCTTCGGTGGATGGGAAATATCGGTCGACGATGCTTATAAAAAGCCTTAAGGTTTACTCGACACTACCACCATGTTCTTCATCAGACGATATGTTTATGGTATGAATTTGATGTCTATAGTTTCGATGGGTGGGAAATGGCGGGCAACTATGCTTATAAGTGGGCTTTGGGTGGGCTTGACTCTGCGACCCTGTTATTCTTCGGGGGCGATGACTATGTTATGAGTTTGGTGACTATATCTTCAATGGTTCGGAAATTACAGCCAACCATGCTTATAAGTGCGATTAGTGCATACTTGACGCGTTCCACCCCACGCGGGATTGGCCTTGCACTCGATGTATAGTTCGTTTCCCCTTAGGTTGACATCCTTAAAGTTTGTTTTTATAAAAATGTACTTTTATTTGTTTTATTGTTATTTTTATAAACGCGCAGGACTGTGGCCGTGGTACTGGGTAGTCTGTCAATATTATTTTCCTAAATATTTTTTACACGCATGGAGAACCAACACATGCAAAAAATGGTTGCGCTCCTAGCCGCGACCTGTAGCTTCTTCAAACACTCTCTGGTGACGATTGATAGAATTAAAGATTGCCACCAATGGCGGCGACTGGTGGCGGTGGTAGAGGCGGGAGCGAGAAGCAAGAGAGCCGGGTGGGAGGAATATGAGACAATCACCCCGAGGGATAGAACGAGAGAGACAGGAAGACGACTGGAAGGACTCTGATTAAACCCTCCCAAGGGACGAGAGGTAGGAGAACAATAAAGGAGATCGGGGGTGGACTCTGAGAAAACCTAGTGGTATGGGATGGGAGAGGGAGGCATATGAGAAAAATCCATGGAGGGAAATGGGAGATGGGGATAGGATGTGGGTGACGACGAGAGATAGGATGGGCAAGAAATGTAGGAAGGAGACTGGGAGGACTCTGAGAAAACCCCAGGGGTGGGGATGGGAGATGGGGCGAGAATTAAGCGAGAGAGATGGGTGGAATAGGAGAAAACCACCCCGAGGGATACAACGAATGAGAGACAGGAACGAAACTGGGAGGACTCTGAGGAAACGCATCAGTGGGAGACGAGAAAGGAAAGCGTCTGAGAGAACCCTGAGGTGGGGATGAGAGAGGGGGTTAAGACGTCGGTGACAACGAGAGATAGGACGGGCGAGAGAGGTAGGAAGGAGACGGGGAGAACGCAGAGACGAGACAGAGCGAGAACTATATGAAAACCCTAAGTGGTGAGAAGAGGAACAGGAAGCATATGCGAAAAAAGGAAGGATAGAGTGTCGATCACGAGAGAGACTGGCAGGAATATGAGAAAACCCTGCACACGTAATGCAAGAGCATGATGTGCTGAGGTGGAGCAGGAGGGAGAAGATCCAAGATGAACGCTGCTGGCGAGGAATGACAGAGCAGGTGGTTTCCGCGTGACGTCATCAAAGATGGCCGCGGCTCGTCCGCTCGTCCCCATCCAGCATTCAGGTGGCGCCGAACCTCTAGTTTCTAACTACTGCCACGATATTACCCTGTAGTTAATTTTCTTTAATTTAGAAAAACACAACCTAGCATCTTATTAATTTAGTTTTCTAACTCGTCCGTCGCACACAGATGTTTTAATGCATTCTGTTAAGATTCCATGTTAATTTTAACATTTATTCCGTTCTAATAAATTACGCATTTTACAGAATGTGAAACAATGTGAGGATTATTAATTTTATTATGTAGCGCTCGATATGTATTGTTTTATTTAGCGTGGGTGGCAGATGGGTTTAGGTGAGTTTAGGGGGAGGCGTTTCTCTAACATTTTGCTTGCAACATTTACAATTGTTAAAATCAAGCTTGTGGTTAATACAGAAGTTACTAAAGGAGGATGGCGGAGCCAACATGCTTGGCTGCTAAAAGTGGCAAAGACCGTAACCTCCGCCATTGCTATGGTTTTGATATAATTATGTCTTCAAATCATACGCTCTAAATCTGAATCAGCGATTTCAATTAGTAGAAATATTCTACTAAATCTTCAGTTAATTAACTGTTGCCTACTGGCAAATCAGTGGAATGCACTGAGGTTTCACTGCCAGGCCAGTGTAATTCACTGGGAATCAGTGGAATGCACTTTTTGATCAGTGAATAGCAGCAACTAAAATTATCAGTAGAATTTTAATGATTCCAGTGGAGCAGTTTCAACAGATCTTCAGTCAAATTAGCTGATTTAGAGCCATTTTTACTATTTCGATTTTAGAGTTTACATTTCGTAGTTTATATTGTGAGTTGGTTATATTTACAATGACGACAAGTAAGTTACAAAAATATAAAACCGTTTTCTATATAGTCATATCTTATTTACAACACAATTACATGTACTGCAACTCACAGAGGTAAGTGCCATATAATAATCTAGTCGTAGCGTTGATAAGGCGGTTGAACACAGCAGCTTATCGTCGCCGCAGGCTGGCAGGCTGGCAGGCTGGCAGTCTGCCAGTCGCTACAGGCACCGCGGTCGTGCGTGACGGAGATGCGTCCATGACATCTCGTCAGCACTCCACGCACTGTCCAGTCAGTACTTCCTCGGCTCACTGTAGCGTTGTCAACAACACAAACAACAGGGCATGTATTCATGCCTAACGATTGTGCGCCGACTATAACACCACGTTCCAACTCATTTAAATCTTGATAACCTGCCATTGTAGCAGCAGTAACCGATCTAGCTGCCGACCGCATCGCGTTACTCTGATTGGTTCCATACCTCTGTTATTTGCATACACACGTCTATACCAGTTT
>NQII01000733.1:239884-251584 GCA_002778355.1 Clitarchus hookeri
GGCCGGAAAAAGATCGTGAAAGAACGGGACAAACGACGACTGGCGAGAATCATTAAACGTGACAGACGTGCAACCCTTTCTCAAATTGGCGCAGATTGTATTTGTGGACTGCCCTGCAGGATTCGGGGTGTGAATTGCCTCCTGCATACCTTCAGACATTAGTCGAGTCCATGCCACGTCGTCTTGCGGCACTTCTGCGTGCTCGGGGGCCCTACGCAATATTAGGCAGGTGTACCAGTTTTTTTGGCTCTTCAGTGTACGTCCTTTCTCCATGTTATCAGCATGGACGTCGTCACTGGGCTGGGGAGGGGAGCGAGGAGGGATACATCTTCCCTTACATCTTCCTCACTGTTCAATGAGCTGTAGCCGGGACTGTCATATGCATTGCACTCGTCGCTTGCACATAGACTCCAACTAACATCACGCCTGCTTCCCATCTGAAGTTATCTGATTCATCTGTCCCTCCTTCGTTTCTCCGCGGTGTGTTCTTGTGAGAACCCAGGAGGCCCGCCCGACTGACATCGTTGATCAAGTCGATGAAAAAAAACTGTGTTTCGCTTTGGTTTGGTACCAAAAATGCATCTGTACTGGCCCGTATCTTCGCCTTATCTACGTTGGCCAGTTGGTAATCCCTGATGCTTCGCATGAGAGCCACTTGTCATTGGTCAGCGAGTGTTATGGGAGACTGGGAACAGCGGAAATGCTGAGTGTTGCTTGCAGCGCGTGTCAATATTCGCCTTGCAAGTAACCTAATGAAGCTTTTCTAATACGCTTCACATAACAGTATCACATCATTATATATAAATTTAAGAAATTTAAAGATAAAGGAAATTATAATTTACACCTATGATTATTACTTTTAATTTTTACAAANTATATAAATTTAAGAAATTTAAAGATAAAGGAAATTATAATTTACACCTATGATTATTACTTTTAATTTTTACAAACAGAATTTGACGATGCAAACGCACTGCTGAAATGGTAAATATTTTAAAAACTTGCAAACATTATTTTCAATAAATACATAACTGGCATATATTACCTTTAAATGTATCACTCAATAAGGTTTGCAACTAATGTTAAAATGAGCGTTTGTATCGATTGCTTACATTTTAGGAAAGTTAAACTGAAAAATAATGTCATGCTCTGAGATTGAAGCAGGTCGACGACCCTGATTATTATTGGATGTTGGAAGGAACAAGAAGCCACGACGTCTCGGAAAATACAATTCCATTAAATAACACCCACTGGATCACAGTTTATAATTACAACTAACATCTGCACACAATAAGATCAACCGCGGCGTAAATAATGCCGATCCATTTACAACTCGCTGACAAATCTAAAGTCTTTCATTAATAGTACCTTAGCCGGTTTTCAAAATCACGGTGTGAAATAATTTGCATAGTGATTATTATAAGAAAAGAAGCAGTAACAAGTAACATTGAAGATATTCGGTCGTAACTTTTCAGACACAAGCGCATGGGAGTTAAGGAGTGGAGTGGAGAGGTTTGGACGGTTCTTAACATCGAGGTCTTGAGAGCCAATGAGGGTGAAGCGANTATATAAATTTAAGAAATTTAAAGATAAAGGAAATTATAATTTACACCTATGATTATTACTTTTAATTTTTACAAGCAGAATTTGACGATGCAAACGCACTGCTGAAATGGTAAATATTTTAAAAATTTGCAAACATTATTTTCAATAAATACATAACTGGCATATATTACCTTTAAATGTATCACTCAATAAGGTTTGCAACTAATGTTAAAATGAGCGTTTGTATCGATTGCTTACATTTTAGGAAAGTTAAACTGAAAAATAATGTCATGCTCTGAGATTGAAGCAGGTCGACGACCCTGATTATTATTGGATGTTGGAAGGAACAAGAAGCCACGACGTCTCGGAAAATACAATTCCATTAAATAACACCCACTGGATCACAGTTTATAATTACAACTAACATCTGCACACAATAAGATCAACCGCGGCGTAAATAATGCCGATCCATTTACAACTCGCTGACAAATCTAAAGTCTTTCATTAATAGTACCTTAGCCGGTTTTTAAAATCACGGTGTGAAATAATTTGCATAGTGATTATTATAAGAAAAGAAGCAGTAACAAGTAACATTGAAGATATTCGGTCGTAACTTTTCAGACACAAGCGCATGGGAGTTAAGGAGTGGAGTGGAGAGGTTTGGACGGTTCTTAACATCGAGGTCTTGAGAGCCAATGAGGGTGAAGCGAGGTGAGAATGGAGCAGTATCGTAGTGCAGGGGGGGGGGAAGCGGGAGATCTGCGAGAAAGTCCGTCGACCGGTGGTCATTATCGATTCCCAATTGCGAAAATGCGGAGGGAATCGAGCCCTGTTCGCCTTGGTGGGAGGCGAGTAGTCTAACCACTACACCACCGCGGCTCCTCGCGGTTAAGGAAAGGCCAGTTTAGAGTGCTGAATAATACCAAGACAAAGCACGACACGAGTCTCGGAACTTTGTTGATTATCTGCTGCCCAATGAGTGCCCAGTTTTACCCCAGATGGGACAGCGCTGGATGTACGACACTCGCATTTTTTCATCCGCCTTATCGACTTCGAGTCACCCACAAGGAGTCTATGAACTAAAATCGAACTGCATAAATCTCATACTGTACTTATGTTGCAAGTACAAGCTACCTTCACATGAACTCACGGAATGCCCTCATTACGACAATAAACCATTACACTCGGTAAGGTAAAAGTATTCTATAAAAGCATTTCTCGACGCCTACACTCAGGTTTTCTCGTGTGTATGTAGCGCGAAATTCAAACGGAAATAATTTGTTATTCGCCCGGCCTTGCTACGGCATCAAGCACATGCTCAGGGCCTTGCTACGGCATCAAGCACGTGCTCAGGGCCTGCGACGCCCGTGGCTAGGAACCAGCAGCTTCGTCGCCTGGGCAGAGTTGCACGTCTCTCAGCTCGACTCTCACTTTGTATTACACTGGCGTTCCCTCCTTCGGCTCGCCTCAAGGATGCTCATACTCACGTCGTGCGAGTTGCCTCTACACGTCCACAGATGTGCGGCTTACACGTGTGCACGTCGTGTTCGCGTGTTTCTGTTTGCTTCGCAGAGTTCGTCGAGGTTAAGCGTGGAAAAAAATACCAAACATTTTCAAGATTTTTTTTTTTTTTCAGACCACCATTGTGGTATGCGATAGTGCGATTGTTAGGTGCAAGATTTTTGTACCATTATGTTGTGTAGACTGGGCCTACTACACCGGTCTGTCAGTTCCGTACATTTAGCAAGCCTCCTGTAGAGAATTCGAAATGCACTGCCTGTAAATAGGCAATGGGAAATTTGTAGATATGTACACTGAAGAGCCAAAAAAACTGGTACGCCTGCCTAATATCGTGTAAGGCCCCCTGAGCACGCAGAAGTGCCGCAAGACGACGTGGCATGGACTCGACTAATGTCTTAAGGTATGCAGGAGGCAATTACACCATGAACCCTGCAGGGCAGTCCACAAATACAAACTGCGCCAATTTGAGAAAGGGTTGCACGTCTGTCATGTTTAATGATTCTCGTCAGTCGTCGTTTGTCCCGTTCTTTCACGATCTTTTTTCCGGCCGCAGCGATGTCGAAGATGTGATGTTTTACCGGATTCCCGATATTCACGGTACACTCGTGAAAAGGTCGTACGCGAACATCCAAATGTTATCGCTACCTCGGAGATGCTATGTCCCATCTCTCGTGCACCGACTATAACACCACGTTCAAACTCACTTGATAACCTGCCATTGTAGCAGCAGTAACCGATCTAGTAACTTTGCCATACGCTTGTTGTCTTATATAGGCGCTGCCGACCGCATCGCGTTACTCTGATTGGTTCCATACCTCTGTTATTTGCATACGCACGCCTATGCCAGTTTTTTTTGGCTCTTCAGTGTAAGAGAACAATGTGTAAATGTCGCCTTGGATTTCTCATTACACAAGCAGAGCGCGCACTTGTTCCGCTCTGCTCGTCTCGCAACGGAACATCCGCGCACATGTGCACAAATATAAACAGTTCTTCTGACGAAGAATATACACAATGTTCAGAGATTCAGAGCCCAAACTCCAGACATAGTTTCTCTGGACCAACAGTAATGCAAAAGCCCTGTACACTTATATCCGTAAACGTATTTTCATATAATCTCATTGCGTTCAAAGTTGCAGCTTACAGCGATAATGCGTGTAGGATAAGTTGCGTAGAAGTAGGCGCGTGAAGATGCGTGTGTAATAGTTGAGTGTTGCGCCCCCTCGACACTAGTGAGGGTTTACTTGGACCCCTTTGTCGTACAAACAGCGGTTACAAACTGTCAGGAGAGAGAGAGAGTACGCCTAGACGATCGGAAATCACATAGCAATGCATGGNTATCAGTACAGCGGTTACAAACTTTCAGGAGAGATAGAGTACACCTAGACGATCGGAAATCACATAGCAATGCATGGTCGGAAACGCTTTCCTGGCGCGGTAGTGACGACACAAAACACAAGAAAGGAAGGACACGAACAGGGTGAGAAAACATGTTTATTTCCTTAGTACGCGTACACCAGCCAAAGACGTCCCAGCATTTTTGCTGTACTAAGAAAATAAACCTGTTTTCTCACCCTGTTCGTGTCCTTCCTTTCTTGTGTTTTGTGTCGTCACTACCGCGCCAGGAAAGCGTTCCCGACCATGCATTGCTATGTGATTTCCGATCGTCTAGGTGTACTCTATCTCTCCTGAGAGTTTGTTACTGCTGTACTGATACACCCTCTCTCTCTCTCTCTGTGTGTGTGTGTGTGTGTATACACACACACACATACATACACGTAAACACAGGATGATTCCCCTGCGCCTGCGGATTGAGAAGTTCTGCAATCCCACCGTGCTACAGTGCATGGTTCGAACACTGGACCCCGACATCGTCGCCAGGTCCGAGTTCGATTCCCGGCGGTGACCGCTTTTTCTTACAATCATTACTAGTGCTTAAACATGTACGCAAATGGCAATGGTGAATTTAATACAAAATTAGTAATAATATTGAATTCATAATAATAGACATAAGAAACGAATGAATACTTAAGTACATATATACTTACGATAAGTAATTGCTATCGTGTACATAATTTTAAACATGCGATAAGACGGACCGCTAAACTGGAATGTAACAAACAGTTACATGATGCATAGTCGTACGCCGAGAAACAAGAGCGTGTGTCAGTTGCCGCCGTGTGTGTGTGCGTGCGTGAGAGATCTTAATTAACGTATCGTGTAAACGCCGACGTGCATCAGTTAAACGTGACGTCCGGAAGACGTGCGCCACGTCAGAAATGTAACATGTGATAAACTTGCTCAGGGATTGCAGTGAGACTCTTGAAGGAAGTTCGACAATGGAGGAATACCTTTGCTAAATCGTCACGTGAAAAATAAAAAGTAGAATAGCCTGGTAGGATTTAGTTATTACTGAACGAACTGGACAAATAATTGCTGAAGTTAAAATAAAAGAAAAATGTAAAATTATTGACAAATTAAACGCACAAAGGAACTTAAACATTCGGAACGTGGAATTTACAAGTGGGCAGATTCCTATTGGCAGAGGTAGAATATTTAGTAACTTCTGCCGCTGGGAATTAAAGTCAGGACTCACCGTGTAGATTACTGATGATTTTGGTGCTAATGTGTTGTCTTCTCTTAGTGTAAGGGATTGCAAAAATTAAGATTACTGATTAAAATATGCTGATATATACGTAGACTAAGATTAAATGACTCGTATAGGGTTCGCTCTCTCTTCTCGTCTTCCAGCATTGCCGTGAGATCGAGAAAGCCCCTCACGCGGTTGCCCGGTGCGTTTGGCGGTAAGTCAACCTTGAGAAGACCTCGACCTTGGCGGGTCCGTGAGCTACGTGACCACGCCAGCGCGTTGTTAACCCCCGACACACACTGGGTACCGCACCCGGCGCTAGTTACCTTGTCCATACCCAGTAGTGTCTGTGTTACGAGTCGTGTATCCGCCTGAACCAATTGCGTTTAGCGGTCCGTATTATCGCATATATAAAATTATGTACACAATAGTAATTACTTGTATAGTTATAATATCGTCACTATGTAATTAAGTATTCAGTTTCTTATGTCTATTATTATTTATACATTATCATTACTAATTTTGTATTAAATAAGTCATTACACATCACCATTGTTATTTGCGTACATGTTTAAGCACTAGTAATGATTGTAAAAAACCTGGCCGTGCACGGCGGGTGAATCATCCTGTGTTTACATATATATATATATATATATATATATATATATATGTATATATATATATTCGATTATAACAAGTATTTCTCAGACATCAATGTAAAAATATCGGTTACTTTGCAAATAATACGTAATATTCCTGAACTTAAGCTTAAAACACGAAATATTTATATTCCTTTAAAAACACTGCAGTGTAAGAAAGATCCAAGAAATATAATGTTGGTGCTAGATAATACTACAAGAAAGGGAAATTTTATAAAAGACTTCATAAAGAGATCGTTTAATGCATTTCAGGACACCTTTCTAGTATTTGCCTAGCAGCTGACAAAAACAAAAATATGCCATTTATATCCAGAATATTTTTTTTCCTAGGAGGTTGAATTTCACACAGCGATTGACATGTAAAAATAATTCTAAATTTTGGAATATCAAACAATTAAAAATATTTAAATATAGTTTTTTTTTTACTTTGGTGTCATTACACATTATTACGCAACACAGACTGCCGATAGTCATCTCAGCACTTTGGTTCGTGTGTTTCGAAGAAAATTCCGACTAGAAAGTGAACTTCTGAATTGTATTATATTTTTAAGTTGGGCTCCGTAATAGAGATNTTTCGAAGAAAATTCCGACTAGAAAGTGAACTTCTGAATTGTATTATATTTTTAAGTTGGGCTCCGTAATAGAGATGTAACGTTAAATAGTGTAGGCAATAACGTAATTACAAATATAAATTACTGATATTACTAACTATACTTCTCTAACACCTATGTTTTTACGCATTTCTCTGCAGACTTAGGTGATCGCAGAGTAAGATACGCATTTTAAAAACTCTGTAAAAACAGAAGAATGCCTGCAAAATTTCCGTAGAAAAAAATCCAATAAATGTTTTAGTCTTTCAAAAACATAATTTTTGCTTGATATATGGTACAATTTTTCTCAGGGTAAATATTTTTTCGAGGTATGTCGGATTAATTTTAAAATTGTGGCATGAGTACAGTTTCAATATTTGTCAGCGAGTAATCANATTTTTTCGAGGTATGTCGGATTAATTTTAAAATTGTGGCATGAGTACAGTTTCAATATTTGTCAGCGAGTAATCAGTTAGAGGTATGTGGTTAAGCGGTTTATTCACTTGATGCATATATGTGTTCAAAGAAATTTTTAAAAAAATGTATCTTATTCTTCTAGAAACTCCGAGACTGAACATTTTATTAGCATTATCTAATTCATAAATTCGGAGATGTTGTGGACTGTTTTATGGGATTCGTCAAAAAAAAAATTAAAACTATGTAAAATAATTACTTTGTGGTAATAACTTAAAAATGGAACTTTATCAGAAGCTTCACAGCTACAGTCAGGTTTATAAAACACACACACACACACATGCAGAAATCAATATAACTTCTTAGGCTTTCAATAGTTTCCATAAGGCAACTATGTATGTTAATAACTCTTCTTAATCTGTACAGAAAGTTGGTTTATGAACATATAAATGGGTTCATATAAGAAATTATTTTCGAAATTAAAAAAAAAAAAAAGGATTTCTAAAGCTGCAAAAAAAAGTATTCGTTTTGTTTTGTTTCCGCCATAAAGTGTTCTCCCCGCATACCTGACACTTGAACTGCGTTTAAAATACTGCTTTTTGTATGTCACCCAATATACGTGCGTTCAAAATATTCATCTAACAAAAGGAAACACTGCAGACTAGTAGTGTATGGTACTTTCAAGACATTATGTACGTAGGAAACACTATTTTAATGCCCTCCAACATAACTGAAAACTGATTTTTCAAATTGCTGTTTCTCAAAACATACGATTTGGTTTCATGCGAAACTACGTTAGAGGAGTGAGTACATTGGACTTTGCTACAGTCGCGTCAAATAAAGCAAGGGCCAGCACTGGAAGTCCCTTGCTAGTGTAGATAGACTGTACGCCAGTTGAGAGCCTTGCTCTTAGTGGCGAAGGCACACTTGATGCGCGTGGCAATATCGCCTTTATCGCTGGCCATCTCCTCGCCCTCGAACGCTGAAGAAAGCTGCAGCTAGACGGGGGCCTTAAGTGGAGAGGAGAAGCGTGACAACGGGAACGCGGCGTCTGTCCCGGCGAGAGAACACGCTGCTGCTCTAGACGACGTGCTCTTCTGTGCCGACCTCTATAACATCATCGGCTGCTACTGGACCTGTTATGTTAATGCCACGTAGCGCCACTTTAACGACGACACTCGCGAGTGCAAGAGCGACATGTCGAGGACTGGTTTGCCGCCTTCCCGCGCTCATTAATCTGACAGTGTCCGAGAATACGAGGCGACCTCGGTGCAGGGGGCGCTCTTCTTTACCGTTACACGCGCGGGTTCCTCAGCGACGTCGCCCCAATTGGAACCTGCTTTAGCACGGAGCATGTCCCTCCTGCTTCCTGGTGGCTGGGAGTCACTGACCTGGGTCCTCGTGCCACGGCGTCCTCGTCGCAGTCTCATACCGTCGCACGCACTCAACCACACTTTCCCTATGCTTCTGCGCCTTCGTGTAACATATACCTTCCTTGTGTGGTCGACGGCGAACCAACTTCGAGATCCCTAGAACGACTAGCGAACTTGCCGAGCCAGGTGTCAAGAAACAAGTTCCTAGTTTGCAAGCACACATTCGTTATTTTGGCATATAGGAATCTAAACACTATAGTCTATCTGCGGTTTCTTCACACTTCTTTAGTCAGCCGCGGTGGCTGAGGAGCAGTTAGCCTACTCGCGTCCCGCTAAGGCGAACCGGGTTCAATCCCCGGGCGGGTCACTCCCTCATCGTGCCGGACGATGCCGCTGGTCAGAGGGTTTTCTCGGGGATCTCCCGTTTCCCCCGTTATTTCATTCCGGCGCTGCTCCATTCTCACCTCGGCTCTCAAGACCTCGCTGTTAAGAGCCGCCCAAATCTCTGAAACTCTTCACTCACTTCCTCACTGTGAATAATCGCCCCATGTATGACGCGTTTGGTTACATCCTAAATATTACAAACGTTCTGGACTTCTCTTAACATAAAAGTACATTATTTTTGGTTAATATGAACTTTCTCTTTTATTTTATTCATAAATTATAATATTTTATTTGTAACTTATATTAATAAAAACGATGGAGAAAATAGGTGTATTGGCAATGCCTAGTGCGAAATAGTTTTCGTGCAAAATATGATAACACCGAGTGCGCACAATGATGGTTCAAAGACACATGTTGAGACATGTTATATTCGATTAAAACTAATTTTGAACACGTAAGCATAGCTAGTTTTGTGTTGTCACGTTTTAATTTTTCGTAAATGAGTCGTTATGTGAAATCACAAACTTTAAGAGTAAGTAGATATAATATTTAATTATCAGTTATAGTTAGATTGTATCTCAAGCTCGAGTCTGTAATTTAAAATCTCTAAATAGTATAAAGGAAAGTCGCTTATCCACGTCTATCTGTGTATTCGCTTAGTTCTTCTAAACTACTTGATGGATTTTGATGCGGTTTTCAGCATAATTTAGAGAATTTCTTGAGGAAAGTTTTGGTATCAAATTCATTTATATCTTACTTAATGTGTGTTGTAATCAACAATGGAACTATGAATATTTTATTATGTGTTTTATTTACGTATGGGTGATATAAAATCACAATGTCATATTTTTTAATGTTTCGCAAATTTAACTCCTGGTTAGATATTTTCTGAGTGTAACATTTAGCATTATTTTGAATGTTCATTGCAATGCAGAACTGTGTTGCTAAAAAATCTGTGGATGTGAATTACGTTCAATGTTTCNATTATTTTGAATGTTCATTGCAATGCAGAACTGTGTTGCTAAAAAATCTGTGGATGTGAATTACGTTCAATGTTTCGTTCCCATGGTGAGAATAAAAGGGCAAATTTTGAATATCTGATAAGCCATTGGGAACAGGCGGCATTGACGACTGATAAATCAATTATTTGTTTTTTAGGAAGTTGATTCTTAAAGATGCTTTTCAATTTTGAGATTCCCTGACTATCTTTGATTTGGCTGGATCATTTTCAGTACCACGTTATTAACTGTTGTCAATAATTTACGTGTTTATCTAGCATCACTGGAAGTAGCGACTCTGTAATCCCTTTGTTGATGATGTAATGTAGGTATATGTANTTACGTGTTTATCTAGCATCACTGGAAGTAGCGACTCTGTAATCCCTTTGTTGATGATGTAATGTAGGTATATGTAATGGCTACCGAGTGAAGTGCGTTCGTATTGTATCGAGTAAAAATTATTAAATTTAAATTTTTGTATATTTTGTTATGTAACTAACTAACTGTTGTGTGCTCGCCTCTAAGGCCTCGAGACTGGGGGAGTTTAGCTTTAGGCAGACGTCGCCGAGTTTCAGCGCCGCTGACATTCTTCGACTTGAAACATGTGTAAGCCTATGCTCTGTACTTTATAATTATATGTATATACATATATATGTGTGTATATATATGTGTGTACATGTATACACATACATGTATCGTAGCGGCGCTCTGAAATAAGCTTGAACTAAATAAGTTACAGAAATCGCAGCAGTTTTTATTCATTCAAGTTTTGTTGAAATGTTTAAAGAAACATATTTTTCAAAAATAAGAATAAACCAGTTAGACTGACCTTGAGCTTGTACATGGCAGACAACTACACGGCTTCGGATGTAAACAGGTAAAGATGGGTTCATTACCAGCTATGTTATAGTACTGTGAGCAATTTCAATTTGCAGTTTTGTAAGATAATTGTATTTACTAGTTATTGTGGAAACGCAAGTACAAATAGTTATATGCGTGAAGGCTCTACCGAAACGTGAGTGTAGATAGTTTTATGCATAATTTGTATAATATTTCATCAGCTATATAAGGGCGATGAAATAATTTTAAGATTTAATTCATAAAACAAAATGTTGTCTTGAATGATAATAAATATCGATATTTAACGTTATTTTTATATTTTCGAAATTGTGCACTTCTCACAATTTCAAAAGTTCTTATTTACTTTTCTTTAGAAACATGCTTCATGTCACGCCTCTTCTGCAGATTTTGCTCGTTGCTTTCCTAAGACTGAGGTTCATTCAATTTTGAAAAGGATGGTTAGTGCTCTCTGCCCTGGGTCCCACTTAGTCGGAAGCACCACTACGTGGAAATAAAATAAGAGTTTGGACTTCGGAATTTATGGTCGTTTAAAATGCGTACAAACTAGTGGTGCCTTTTTCGCTAAGACCATATGTATTATACATTGCATAGGCGTAATTAAAAAATGTATGGTTAAATTTTTTTATTTAAAATCAATGTTTTATTTATTTTGCTTTCACATCTACAAAAAAAAAAGAATAGAATATATTCACTAATTCTGTGTACGTCTACAAACAAACCTTGGAATTTAGGAGCGATTTGAAATGTTGATTACCATACAGCAAAAAG
>NQII01000733.1:252015-290315 GCA_002778355.1 Clitarchus hookeri
TGCGTCTCCGAGCTGAGTCCTTACGCCTACAGGGGAAGGAATGCATGCCAGGGGGCATGCACCAAGGCAGAGAGGGATTGAGGCCATGACCTCCTCCCTAGGTGTGTGACCTATAGCTAAGAAGGGAAAGGGAAGAACGGGCATAGGACCCGTAAAAATCCTTTCGACAGGGAATAATTAAAAATTGTTACATGCGTTAACAGAAAATGCTACAGGAGACAGATAGGTAGGTACCATGCTCTTTATTAATGGGAAGAGAAATACTAGTAGAGACGGCGACGGGATCTTATTTTTCCTCTGTTGTGGTTGGCACTGGTTTAACCAGAGTGGAGTTGGAGAGAAAACTCCACTCTGGAGGGGAGAAAGGTGAATTGGGGCCTGCCCCCCCCCCCCAACTAGAATCCTCAGTAGATTTCTGAAAACTTAAAGAAAATAAAAATGAGTTGCCAGCAAGAGTCAGCAGTGCCAACACTGGCCTGCAGAATCGCGCGTCCTGCGTTATATTCAAGGGAACTGCCCTTACAGTAGAGATAAGGAAGTGTTTATGTAACGTTTAAGCCACTTTACGGCTTTTCCCTACGTGTGGCTGTTTTTTTACCGTGCTCCATTCACATTGAGCTTTGTTTCGCACGAGGCGAAGGAATAGGGTGAAAATAGAACTTTAGCAGGGATTCAGAAAAGTTGGAAGTAACCGGGAATGGACTATACAGACATTGTCCACATTCACTACGCAATGTTAACTTTATCGTACATTTTAATTGTAAATGGGCAACACTACATATTAATTTTAATTTATATTTGTATTTCTGTGAGATAGGATAACTGAAATTTACACATCCCCGCATTCTAAATAAAGAATATATATATATATATATATATATATATATTTATATATATATATATATATAAACAAACTAGCTTTTGCCCACGACTTTGTCCGCGAAATTCGTGTTTTCGTTACAATATTTATTTTACAATAGTAGGCATGTCTTTAAAATATAACACATATTTCAAAATATAAATTGGAATGAAATGCAAGTCCAAAAATAAGAGAATTGAGGCTGTTAAGTTTCGTCTCTAAAGCAGCGATCCGAGCCATACAGGTCGGCAGATTGCGAAGATGCGTCTCAATGCCGGCCTGAAGTTCTGCCGCTGGCTGCAAGGCTTCCGAAGTAATGCTGCGGACAAAGGATGCATTGACCGCATCACCGTCGTGTTTCGGCCCTCCGAGATTCTTGGCTCGTTTCCCTCCGAAACTGCAGTTTCCATCGCACGCTTCAGTCCGCCATGGCCGAACTTGGATACGGCGTAGCTCATCGTTCACTGATGATTGACAATGAACTGATCGAAACCCCTGCGGTACCTTCCCTTATGAGGTGGGAAATCCTTTGCTATCACAAGGAAACCGTGAGGTTCGCGCCAGCAACATGAACACATGTCTTTAAATCTGTCGTAAGTAATATCTGTATTAACAAGATCGGAGTAGACATGACGTTAATTCAGGTGATCCATGCGAAATAGAACGAGGAAATTAGCATTGCCATGCAGAAGCTGCTTAGGCATACATGAATAAGTTTGACATAGGTAAATCGAATCCACCACCACATGTCGTCCCATGCTGAAATACTGCTGCATTGTCGACTGTTTCTCGCTTGCTACATCGTCGAAAATAAACACAGAGTTTGGTACAGCCTCACTTGACTGTACGACTTCTTCATTGTCGCTAAATGGAAAATAGCAAAGTCCGTCTACAGCCTGTAGTATTTGTGCTAGTCGCAGGTACTTTGGCTGCTGTAGTGATCTCGAGTATAGGCAAACGTTCTCGAACCGAAGTCCATTGGGTTCCTCCAAACGGCGGAGAAGAACACACATCTTTCTACATTTGCTCGGTCCCGCTGTGATACCCCGCACGGTGCTAGGTAGTAGCTTCGCATGACGTGATCCACAGGTGTCAGATTCATCATCGACGACGCTGATGCGAACAGGAAGCGTGGTGGACTGGGGTACGATATCCATTGAACTGATGTGAAATGGTTAAACCACGATAATTATGTCAGTCATCAGACATGAACAGTCAAGTTCGAGGTCGGGTGATGTGGTCGGCCACAAGACATATAAAGTAGACATAGTGATAAAGATGTGTGTTAGTATGTCGATGTGCGCCGTGAGAGTAAGATTAAGAGCGGGCATGGACTGGTAAATACGTAGATAAACACCTCCTATTCGAAGCGCACATTCCAGGTTGTAAATATTGCGATCCCGGTACACGACTAGCACGAAGATTGAAGCGAGGCAACGCCCCTGTCAAGTCGTTGGACGAAGCATGCAAGGAACACGATATTGCCTATGCGACCAGTAGCAAGTTGGAAGATAGGCATGCGGCCGATACCGTTCCTGTGGATAAAGCCAAGTCAATAGTTAGATCACCCAAGTCCAAACTTGGAGAGGTTTTAGATGCTGGGAGTGTGTCCAAGATTATGAAAACTAAAGTCAAGAGGGGAATGGGTTTGAGGTTTGGAAGGAAGAAGAAGAAAAATAATGGGAGTAGGAAATCGCACAAAGTAGGTAGGAAGCATGGAGGCATTTTGCCCTTCATCTTGCCAGCACTAGGCGTTCTCGGTAGTCTTATCGGGGATGCAAGTGGTATTGCTAGAGCAGTGAATACGGCGAGGGAGGAAAAAACAAACAATTATCCCAGGCGATGAGGCATAATAGGAATATGGAAGCGCTTGCTAGAGGTAAAAAAAAAACGGCAGTGTACTGTATCTTCGTCCCTACTGCGCGATAGAGGGCGGCGGCAGGAGAAAGCAATTACGTCGGAGAGTCGGGCGAAAGAAGCGATCTTAGGTCCCTGCCCAAACTCCCACTCACCAACATAGACATACGAAAGTTTGCTCGCAAATTTAAAATAGACAATTTCCATGGTGTGTTCATGCGTGACCGCCTACCACACTGCGCGAAGCGGGTCGGGTGTGGTATAGCAAACCTAGATACTAGCCTTGGGCCGGGAACCCATTGGACCGCATATAAAGAGCACGGCGATACGGTAGAATGCTTTGGCAGCTATGGCAACTTTAGGGCTCCACCGGAACTGATAACTTATTTGAGAGGGGCGAGATTACACTACAACTACGAGGCAGAGCAACTGCCGCGAGAATGGAACTGTGGACACCTTAGTCTGCGCTTCCTTGCAGATAGATGCATACTTAACAAGGACTCACTACGTGTAAGCATCAGTCATTTCTGTAACCCTGATCGTGTCGGGCAATAGATTGGAATTGCATTCGACGCACTTCCTCCTACTCAACCTGGACGGTGTGTGGTCCGTTGCGGTGATAGATTTTCACACTTACTTCTCCGTACCGAACATAGACTAACATAATTGCATGTTTAGTTACGTCAAGGAGGGTAAGAGAGGAGAAGTACTTATACCCACAGGTTCGTATGAGGTTGAAGAAATAGACCAGTACCTTATGCATGAGCTGGGGCCAGATGTGATGTTGGTGAAGTGAGGTAATGCAAATACACTACACAGCGAGATGTATTGTACTGCACATACAGACTTCGCGCAAAGCAATACACTTGCCGCCATGCTGGTGTTTTGAGAATGTAAAATACGAAGCGAATAAAACCCACGAATCAACCCTGCCAGTAAACATCTTCCCCGTTAACGTTATATGAATAAACTGTAATTGGGTTAGCGGATCGTACCTCAACGCTAAGCCTAGTCAAACACTGCATGTGTTTCCCACGATGGCGCCAGCAGGCTTTAAGCTGGTGAACGTACCGAAGACGCCAATTTACGCTCCGGTCATGACGGAGAACGTACCGGAAGTTGTAGTCTCTATAGTAGACCAAGACAGTCGTTTGATTAGTTTTCGAGGCGAGGATATAACAGCACGCTTACATTTAAGGAAATATGGGACGGAAATATAAGCGAGAACATACAAAAGTAATAAAAGAGACTTACCGTGCCAAACTGGAAGTCAGTACGAGTCGAGCACGCAGAGCGCTAACATCTGAAAACGTACGTTTCCTTAGAAGATCGGGTCTGTCGATCAACAGCAAGTACGGACATGGAAATATTAAACGAAGCAGAGCCGACGGGGTTCGAAGACGCGGATCGCCAAGGCGGAAATCCACACGTACACCCCCTATCTGCCAGGTCCGTACGTACCCTCATCCGAGGTTCGGATCCCTGTATAAAACCAAGGTATATAAACCGTCCCGTGTAATTCATATTTGAGGTTCCGAGGAACGCTAACAAAGGCGAGCAATGCCCTACTCGTGACGACAAAAGTCATTAGAAACGGTTTACTACACTTGATAAGTAGAATCGCGTACGAAGTGAACGGATGTGAAGTGGATGCCACGAGGGACGTTGGAATCACGGTCACCATAAATAACTACCTCCCATTGACGCATAACCAACTGCCAGGGGCTAAAATGGCTGGCTGGGGGGATCGAATAGGACTTTATGGTTCCCGTCTATGCTAATGGGTAATTCGAAGTGTGTATTCCTCTAGCCGTGCTGCTAGGGTTCGCTGAGTACTACAAGCACGTAATTATTAATTCTAAGCAGGAGTCAGTTATTCTCATGGCCAACACACAAGCGAACGCAGTCCTGGATACTGCCACATCACTGGCGATACGGTCTATCGAGTGGCTGCTTCCCCACAGGCAGGTAGAAATGTCAGAGCGTGTGACATTTTTGAAATACGCGGAGAAAGGAATGTTAAAACTAGTTTCATGAACGAAAAACCACGCTATATAACAGTCGCGTTTCAGACAGGCAAACAGAATGCTTTCAATACGGACTGTAAGAAATTTGATCATGTCAATATTAAGAACGTTAAATTTTTCCTAAACTCTTAACCACATGGAGATTTAAACATTGATTTTACAAACGGCATGTGTATACTGTAGTACCATATCAAATGTACGCCGACTTTCAGAGATCCTGCTATGGACAAACGCAGTCGCTGTGTTCATGAACACTGCTTCCCTGCTAGTGTCTGACGTCAGTAAACAGGACGATAGAATAAAGTCAGGTGTAGTAGACTTTAGGATCGAAATGACCGCCTCGAAGAATTTTCCCGACTTTCACTCAAGCCCACGCTTTAATAATTCACGACAGAGTGGTCACGCACAATGTGCGCGACAGAGTAGTTAAGATACTAACGTAATTCACAGCTATAGTTCATTCATCATCCAACCGTCATAACGTTCGCGAACGTTCAGGGCTGCGCGTCACAGCGTGGTTTCATTATTAAACGTATCTGTATAGCATATGTTGACGGCCGTACAGCAACAAGTGCATTTCTACCCCCGTTTCCATGGCCGTGGCTCGACAGGAAAAGTAAGGTGACAAATATATGGCTGAGAAAACACTATCACGGTCTCGATTGGGACGAGGGTGGTGTAAAATATGATGAAGTGCGTGATGTCCGGAGCAGAAGAGGTGGTTAAGCGTCTATTGTGACGTGAACGTACAACTATGTGATCTACAGACAGAGCATGACTGTCCTTCGTTAGGAACATGAGTGTAAAGCATGCAGACTAGGCCGGTCGTGTCCGTGCTTGAACGCACTGTTGTTAAGGATGTGGGTTATAACACATCGTGGTGGGGGGTTATTATTTTTTCAAGCGGCAGCCATTATAAATAGCGAACCTGCGAGGAGGGAAACCACTTCACTATACGTTATCATCATGGACGGGCTTATAGAGAAGCTGAACGGTTACGCTCAGTACAGGGCACCGTCGGACCTCGTGGTCGGGAAGCAATACGTTGCAGCGGATTTCCGGAGGGCGGAGACGACTTACGACAAGTGTATAACATATTTGCTTAATGTACAGTTTCGAGTACGACTGCATTCCAGACACGCTCAACTTATCACCGAGCACAACATGATCAAGCTTAACGCCTCTACAGTACAGATTACCTATGCTGGCAACATACCTATTGCCAACGGTAAGGGGATGCACGTTCTCGAGTTTTCATAACGTGGAAGAATGTGTGTGTGTGTGTCTCTCTCTCTCTCTTACCGCAGTAGCACTTCAAACGTGTACACGACATTCAACCCGCTGGACGTGGCCAAGTACGACGATGATGTGACGACCGGCTACCGACGTGCTCACTTCAAACCTCCCGGACGGCCTGCACAAGCGGACAGTTGCAACGGACTCGAACACTGGGTGAGTCGAAGCGAAGAGGAATGTCTTATCCTATGCCCGATACCATGCAGTGTTCTTTCATGTCCTGTATATTACCTGAGGCCGGGAATGAAGCTGCCTTGCACCATCAGCACTATGATAGCACGTGCAAGCGAAGAGAAGATACGCCAGGTATGGCATACCCGGACAATCGCATATGAGCTGCGTTGAGCCAACAGCGGCGATGTAATTAACCGTTGGACCTAGTCCCGTACAGATGACCAGCACACAACATGCATGAAAAGAGGAACGATTACATGTGAAGTACATGTGAAGTTAACTTGGCAACAATATAAGAAGAAGCGAGTGTTACATCTAGGCCGCAGTCGACAGCAGTGCATCACTCAGTAGACAACTGACGTCGCCGCCGCCATGTGCAATTCGTTTGACACACGTGACTGCGTACCGTTTCTGCCGGGAAATGTGAACTTGTAAGTGAGATACTTTATCGGGTATAGGAGGGCGGTGTTTAAACCAGAACTTGGACACGAGCAAGTGCAGGTATGTGAATGTGAAAATCATATGTGGGGATATCACGACTCGTGGGATAATTTCCACAGTGAGATTCTACCCTGCTACAAGTACGATCGGTGTGCCGTCGCTAATCTCCAACCAAACAGCCAGCTACTTGCAGATGAATGTATTCTTACATTACATGTTGAATTTGAAGGTATTACCGAGCCGCACCATGAGAACAGGAAAGTTGACTTTACCCTGCGAGAAGTAGATACTGGCTCAACCTACCGCTGGACTGAAGTGTGTACAGGGCACATACATACTAACACGCTGGAAGACTGGAAGCAAAGTGATTCTACCCTGCTCGGCCAAGGTATGTTGTGTCTATAATTTAAAAAAAATAGCCTACATGTACGTCATGAACGCTGAAGCTCCAGACAGCACGACGGTCGAAGAATATTGCCTTCATGATTTAATAATGAGATTGAAATTGCTAGCTGCCAAGGAATTTCAGAAATGAGTTTCACATAAAGTTTTACCAGCAATTAGAAAAACTGGTGAGCATAAATTACAACAACAAAAAAACAATTACCTACAGAAATTTAAAATAAATCAAAGATTAAAGAACAAGAATTACAACAAGAAAAAGACAAAAATATAAAACTATGAAAAATAAAATCAAAACAATCAATAATAGTACAAACGATATTATTTATGTTGTTACTACAAATTTATTACAGAAAGATTATTTCTATAAAGTTGGTGGCACTCAAAAAAAATATTAAGAAAAATTACTTTGACAATATAACATTGGAAAACATCCAAGTAATCATTTTTTTTATGTTTATATTAAACCATGTGTTAGAAAAAATTTTCAAATCTGCTTTAAGGGCTTTAGAGAAGAAAAAATTAAGAATGATTTGATATGAATATAATTGATATTAAATACTATTAAAATGATGGAGTTAAAAATAAATTGCTTGATAATATTTTATTAGAACCAGAAATATTAGGACCATTAAAAATAACACAATAAATTACAACTAAAATTAACAATAAGGTTTTAAATAAAACTGTAGTGGATAATTTACCATTAGAAAAATTTGAAGAATTAATTACTGAATTATATTATGAAACATATAATAACTGTGAAGATAAAATTATTATCCAAAGAACAACTATAGAAGAAAAAATTATTAAGAAATGTAATAAAATTGATAAGAAAAGACCTATATGGACAAATACACAGAAACCATAATTAAACAAATAAATCCAAATGTTGACTTCAAATGTAATCTAAATGTAAATATAAAATTTATAAAAATTTTCAAACCCAGGAAAATGCCAGGGTTATTAAATTTAATTCTTCAAATATTAATCATATTTATATCTATATTGTACCATACATTTTATATGTATATAATTTATATTCTCTCCATCATAAATAATAAATAAATATTCTACCAGACCATCAGGTAATTTATATACAAATTTTCTAACATTAATATCATCTGGATGTAAAAGTGTTAAATTTAGGAATAGAGCTGCTTGTTTTCATTTATATTTTCCATTTACAAAAATTTATTTAAATAGAAAAAATCAAATTTAATTAAATGAGGAAATAAATAGTTTTTAAATGTATAAATACAATTTTATTTACATAAATGGAGACGATTCTGGATATTAAAAACAATTCTCACGTATACAATAATAACAAAGTTTTATTTATTTTAGATCAAAGTAATAATCCTTGGTTTCAAGGAAATCAAATAGCAGAAATTTTAGGACATAAAAATGTGAGAAAAGTTGTTTCAATGCATTTTAAACTTAAACACATTAAACAATGTCATGAATTAATTCATGTACTCAATTCGGGCACATTACATCTAAACAGTAATTTTATTAGTGAATCAGGATATCATAAATTAATTAACAATTCAAAAATGCCTTTAGCGGAAAAATTTCAAGATTGGGTTTATGAAGAAGTTTTAACAACAATTAGAAAAACCGGTGAATACAAACTTAAAAGTAAAATTGAAAGTCTAAAATAAACTAGAAATTTAGCATTTTCTGTTATTAAAAGCAATAAACAAAAAATTAAAGCATTAGAAATTAAATTTAATAGTATGCAAAATAGTATTAAAATAATGTTTAATACTGCAAGAGAAATCATTAATGAAAAAGGTGATTAAATTTATAATATGAGATAATTTATTGTTCCACAAACTCAAAATCCCAATTTTAGACTAACTTTTATACTTTTAAAATTAGTTGAAGGAAGTTTAGTTATAATTATTATATTAGATGTCAAAGAAAAAGCGTGAATACACAATTAATTTTAATACAAGATAGACATCCAAATTACGATGTAATTTAAGATTTGAATATGAACCAAATTATATAAATTGATATTGAAGATTGAAAGAAATTTTACATATCACAGCTCGAGGGAATAATTTTTGAATAAATAATATTACAGAAAATGTTTTATCAGATAGAATTAATGAACTTCACAAAGAGCGAAATGTATTAATTTTTATAAAACAATTAAAAAATTTAAATTGATAAAAATTTTAACCCCTTCAATATGGAGGGGTTAATAAATTCATTCAATAAAATAATATAATTTTTATTTATCCAACTATTATGTAAATTTTCAAATCCAAGCCATTGAACATAAATTTTATCACCATTCATTTTTAAATCTTTTTCAACTAAATATTGATCTGGATAATTTAGTTTTAAAAATTTCATTCTATTACTTTATTATTCATATCTTTTATAATATAAGTTGGTAAATCATAATTTAAAATTTATCAATTTTAAATAATTCTGTTGACCAATTTGCTGTAAAACCTTTTTAAAATATTTATTTCATTTTACTAATTCTAACTATATCACCAAATTTACACTTTGGTTCAGGGGTCTGGAGGCCGACCCCTGGATTTCTACATATTATTACATAATTTTCAGGGGGTTTACGTGTAGTCCCTGATTTTTTTTATTTCAGGGGCTCAACTTTATGCCCCTGGATTTTTTTTAACATTTGTTCACTATTTTCAGGAGTCAAAATTTTTATACCTGGATTTTGCAGTATTTTTTCATTACTTTCAGGCCGTATGCTTATAATACGCAGATTTCTTTCCAGTGCATGGCTTCCCATCCTCTGGATTTTTTAAATATATTTTCATTATTTTCAGTCGGAAAATTTTCTTGTCTAAATTTTTTAATATTTTAAAATAATTTTTATTATTATCAGTTAGTTTTATATTAATAGTTCTATGTTTTGTATAATTATATTTTTTAATTAAGTAATCTAAAATTTTAACCTATTTATAATTTTCATTTGAAGCAAATTTTTTCCACATTTTATTTTTTTTAAGTTCTGTTCAACTTATTAACACTAGTGTCAAGTTCTGAAAAAGTTGAATGGTTTTTGATAATGTTTTTTCATTAATTATTAAACTTTTGAATTATAAAATTTAGAACCATTATTTGTATGTAAATTTTTAGGATACCTANCTTATTAACACTAGTGTCAAGTTCTGAAAAAGTTCAATGGTTTTTTCATTAATTATTAAACTTTTGAATTATAAAATTTAGAACCATTATTTGTATGTAAATTTTTAGGATACCTATTATTTTAAAATTTATTCATATGCATTTATAGTATTTTCACTGGATTTATCTTTAACTTGGATAGAAAATGCATATTAAGAAAAAACATTGACAATTGTTAAAATATATTCATTTACTTTATTTATCTTAGATTTTCCTTGCAGAATTCTTTTTAATTAAATCTGCTTGCATAAATCGCCAATTCCATATGAAATGACTTTACTCCAATGAAAATTTTTTCGTACTGGTTTATATTATTAATACGCAAATAGTCTATTATTTTTTTTTTTAACGAATGTTTACAACCACATATTGCTCATATAATTTTTTGTAATCGTTTTCATTAGATGTATTTTCAATATTTATGTTATTATTTCTAGTTACTTTTTTACCCTTTAAACACCATGTGTTATCCATTTATATAAGACTAAATTTTTACATTTCTTTAAAATCTATAAATATAAACATATTTATTTCATATCCTCTACCGATTTGAATACCATCAACTAATTTAAAAGGAATTTGATGGCCATTTTTTGTAAGAAATGGGTTTAGAAAAATTTGTACCATGGCCTCTTCTAACTATTCTGAAAATAGATGAATCATGAATATCTGTATTAATTATAAAAACTGTCCAATCGAATAATAATGAAAAATAACTTAATACAGTGTGTAATAAAAATATTGATTAGCTTTTCCAGTTGTTAATTTTCCAGTTAAATTTATTGTTTGTATTCAATTTGATTGAAAATATTCTAAACTTACAGCATCATTTGGAGCAATCAGATTTGCAATATTTGTTAATCTTTTTTTTTCCTTACCATAATATATATTTTCAATACTAATTTGTAAAATAATGGATTGCCATAAATATTCATTTATATGATAATTGAAGAGCCAAAAAAACTGGTATAGGCGTGCGTATGCAAATAACAGAGGTATGGAACCAATCAGAGTAACGCGATGCGGTCGGCAGCTAGAACGGATACTGCTGCTACAATGGCAGGTTATCAAGATTTAAGTGAGTTTGAACGTGGTGTTATAGTCGGCGCACGAGAGATGGGACATAGCATCTCCGAGGTAGCGATAACATTTGGATGTTCGCGTACAACCATTTCACGAGTGTACCGTGAATATCGGGAATCCGGTAAAACAACAAATCGTCGACATCGCTGCGGCCGGAAAAATATTGTGAAAGAACGGGACAAACGACGACTGACGAGCATCATTAAACGTGACAGACGTGCAACCCTTTCTCAAATTGGCGCAGATTTCAATGAATCCTGCTCCTGCATACCTTCAGACATTAGTCGAGTCCATACCACGTCGTCTTGTGGCACTTCTGTGTGCTCGGGGGGCCCTACACGATACTAGGCAGGTATACCAGTTTTTTTGGCTCTCAAGTGTATATGGTGGGCCGGAATTTGACCGACAAACTTCGTGAGGTGGAAAATATATGAGAGACTTTCTACGGACCAAAATTTAATATTGAGCCCTTGAAAATTGAGATTTTAAACTGGATTTTTGCAAAATATCTGAAACGAAGCAAAATTAGATTACAATTATCCTAACATTGTTTTATGTTATCGGAATCTTCAACCTATGAGCAAACTCTCTTGGAAACCTATTACCATAATGAAAATAACAGAGATGGCCAGTGGCCATTAGGCAAGAACAGTACAATATATTTGCAAGATTTTACTAAGCATTAACTTGTGAGTAGAATATCTTCTTATTTTGTGAATGGGGATGCTGTTAGCAACCAATTTATTATATAATAGCCATGTGCATGCCTTCTTAACATAACGTGGAGCAACTTTGCTCGTCAAACATATTTATTTAAATTGTAAGATTTTTTTTGTTTATTGTAAACTTTCCTCACCTTTTGGAATTTGCAAATGTCAAAGGGGCAATGAAACACACTCGGGATAATGACAGCACATTCCAGACAATAAAAATGAGGCATTTTTCAGATATTACAAATTGTTAACAGCAAAACCATATTTAAAAAATACAGAATTAGATCTTGTCAATGGTTTCTTCGATTCGCTGAACTGTAATATTCCAACATTTTCAAAGTACCCCAAAGTTCTTTTTCTGTGCATATGTTACCAATGGCCAAAGTTGACACAAATCTTGATTGTAACATAGTAGTTCAAAGTAATGCAGCTTGCGTGTATATTATAAGTTGGAAATTCCAATGCTGGTGTCCATATTGCATACTGATCTAAGACTCCAATCTTTCATCTGTAATAAAAAGTAAGTCTGTGCAATAACATGAAAGAAAATTTGTGGTAATGCCTTTAAATCCATTAATACATTTGATATAAAATCACTAAAAGTGGATAGTCCATAAAAACCACATTTTTGGTTCTGTCAGTTAGTAACTTATGCATAACAAAAATTTTACAGGATTCAGTTGTTGGCAGAGAGACGAAAAATATACCCTACCTGTGCTATGTTTTATCACTGAATTCTTTCTTTGTTAAATAATGTAAGCCTTTTCTACATTATAATGGTTTGAATTTTGTTTGTTCTTTTTTGGAGTTGTGTATATGTAGTTTATTTAAAGCTTCCTGTACAAACAATAGTTTCACGAATCTTAAGTGACGGGGAGAAACGATTTTTGGATTGATGCAATATTAGATAAACTATTATTGTGGGTAATTTTAACATTATTTATATAGCAATTTTGACAGGAGTAATGAATATTTTCAGTGGATACAGTTTTATGGTACATGCATTTTTGTACATAGAGAATCCAGTGTAGACATACCCACTTCTCCTCCTCACATTCCCATGTGGTTCACCCCTGCTCATAGAGGTCACAATCCAAAAACCTTCAAATAAAGGTAAGGGCATTTGAACGGAAGGGGAGAACTCACATGAGTAATTATGGTATGTCTGAGATGTACACCAGTATTAAACACAAGCAACATATCAGAAAGCTGAAATACTTTACAGAATTCTAATTAACATATTTTCAAATTCCACTATAAATCACGTACGTAGTGCTAACTTGTTTTGACAGTCAAGTGGGAGGAGGGTACGTAGTGTATATGATATTTGAAAAACCACAAACATTGCACACAAAGGATTAAATACAGTGTTACAGACAGAAAGTGACAATAACAATACAAAAGAAACTGTGATGTATTATTAATTACAGCAAAAAATTAAGAGTGCTTTAATACACAAAATACACTTTAATACACAATTTACACCATGACGTAACAAACAACACAGTTTCCTCAGGTATCCCCTTCACTTGCAACGTTAGGAAACAGGAATGCAGAGCAAAGGAACAGTCAACAGGCAAACGCACTAACTAACGTTAGTCAAGGTGAGTCGAACGCAAGAGTGCGAGCTGTGAGCGCAGATTCGATGCTCCCTGAGGCTCGTGTTTCGCCAACACTGCCTCACACACATTCTGCAGTTTGAACCACAAGAAATATGGGTTAGGTACGCACACCCTCTCAGCTTCAAATGCTTCCTTGCTTGTCTTCAGTTGCTCGAGTTCCGAGAACACGGCACCTGCATCGCTCTGCACCGCACTCGCTTCCTTGTCTTTCTCCGCTCCACCTACATCCTCGACACACTCCGCAGTCGACACGGTCTCCACCACTTCAGCTCCTTTGCTCAAGTCACCACCGCCTGCGTCTTCCTGCCCGGCGACCGCGTCCCCTTGTTCGCCAAGGATCGGATCAGGCTCGCTCATGCCGTCACCGCCTCCCTGCAGCACGGCGCCACCTGCTACCGCAGATGCCAGCGAAGCCGTCAGCTTCTTGATCTGCAGCTCCGTCTTGAAGTAGCGGATGGCTTCTGCATTCACCACGTCCTCCACCAACTCCGTAAGGATGCGACACACGCCAAACCAACTGCACTCGGCATTGCCGGTCAACACCTCCCCGTTAGATACTGTTTCGCAGTCGTTCACTCGGACATCACCTCCACCGCTGACATCCACGCACGGCTTATCTGCAACCGGCTCGCTGGAAACTGCCTCGAGTTTGTCAGGATCTGCTGGCCTGCCCTCCAGCCAGAACACGATGGCGGCGCACAGGTATGCACGCAGACTCTTGACAAATGGACCGCAGGCAGGAGGATAGCTCGCACTCACAAACACACTGCCGTCTGCCAGGGGACCTGCAACCAACATGCAAGCTATCCTCACGCGTGTGGCCGACTAGTACTCACACATTAGCATTGTATTCTCACATATTACTCAAACTCTAAATAATGAAGTTACACACTGTACTCGCAACATTCTTCAACACAATTTTTTTTAAAGTTTGTTTAAAGTACATTTACATAAATGGTTGTGCAGACTTATAATCACTATCAAACAAGTTCAAATACTCACTACCAAACACACAGTGGGGACATTTTTTTTTAAATCTGAATTTATGTTTTGGCAACCTAAAATTTAATTTCAGAAATAATTAATTTTTTTATGTAAATAAGTGAAGTACTTCCACACAATAAGAAACAATTTCGAAAACAATGTAACCATACACTACATGTAACCAGACCAGTACAGTACTACGATACTCCTCCCCTCGAGTGACTGCATAACTACGCCAAGAGAGGTTCAGCAGTTAGCTGTTATTACTAGACAATATGGCCACAGTACACTAGCACTGCTCAGTCGTCCACAAGAACATTACGCACGACACAATGTCGTGGGAACAAGATTTCCTTCCTAAGCTGGTCGACTCGCTTCTGGTGAGTGAGTGAAGAGATATGGGTGGCTCTCAACATTGAGGTCTTGAGAGCCGACTCGTCTCTGGTGACCCGGTGCCGGCAGTTCGAAATAGCTGGGAGACTAGCATCTGAGCTGGCAACTGTACACGGGGTTTCCCACGGGATTTGGTAATGTAGAAGCACAGCAAGGGGCCTTGTCGCTGGTTCTGCATGTGGGGCGTGTTCAGCAAGTTTGGGTCTGATGAGTTGGAAGGACTACTCGGCGGCGACGGCTTGATTCGAGGTAGGTCCCGGCTAGGGTTCTGGACTGATGCATGTTAGGGTGGGTGACGGTGCACTTACTACTTGTCGAGTCGTATTGGCGATGGTGATGCGGTGAAGACTTGGAGTAATCTCAACTCGAAAAGGCCGTACTGGCCAACTAGTCAATGGGAGGATGAGGCGTAGCCCAAGGATGATGTGTGCCGGGGACAAAGAGTACTTGGGGCAAGACTAGCGGTGGTGCAACTACTTGGCTTTGGGCTAGTTTTGCTGCTGGTTCTCTCAGGTGATGATACTGGGAATAACCATGTCCACTTTTGTAACTGCTGATGTGCTACCTCGGCCTTACAGGCTTCGCAACGACTCTTGTGTCGGGAGGGAAAAGGCACCAATCAGTTAGTGGATAGTGAAGCTAATTGCACCTAGGGGAATCACGAGTACAATGTCAGCTAAATTGTTTACAGAGGAGAGGTGTGTTTCCACAGCCTTGAGATGATGAAAGATGGGCATGCGATAATGCAGAAATCAGGTCAATTATTCCTCCCTTGGTGTGGAATGTACATCAGGAGCATGACATACTAGACATACTAAGGCTGGCCACAGAATGTGCATGTCTTTGTATACAAAGGGACCTTAGGTCAGCGGTCCCACAGAAACCCTAAGTCATATTCTCCATTGATGGGCGAGATTCCTCAAGGTACACAGGTTTAGGCAAAAGTTGAGGTTAGTTATTATTAGTAGAGAAAAATTGCAATAGGTTATGGTCTGTTTCATGTAAGTTGGCGAGATTCTGACAGTTCGACGAAAGTAGCGCCAATGTTTACTTTTCGTTTATGTATCCTTTCGCCATCAGCTGGTCCGTCAAGTGGAGGCTGTATTTTTTATCAACACGCTGTCAGCTAATACACTTGCCATTGTACTGTAATGCTAAACAAATTTTAAGATATTTTAGACTGACATCTGTCTAAAAAAAAGTAGTACGTTATAAAAGTAAAAATATAAAACCTTGCAAAAAAATAAATATTTGCTAACAACTCTTTTTTAATTTGTCTGAGACAGTGAATTTGGGTTAACATTTGCAAGAGAGTAGTTGTAGCTGTTATCACACTTTGAACGTTATAGCTAATATATTCGAGTTGGAAATATGTGACGTGGAATAACGTTAGAGTTGCTTAAAAACTATTCACTCGTATCCCACTTTCTTTGTTAACATGGAAGCAAGGAAATGGGTTTTTGGGAGAACAATAAGGGGCATAATTTACGTAGACTAACGATTACTGGCCGAATAGAAATTACTAGTACTCAAAATTGCTGTACACGAAATGTAAGTTTTTAATAGCCAGAGATGCTATTTCATATCCACTACAAAGACCAAGTTACTAATGGCTAGAGCCCAGAAATTTTTGCAAACTGCAAAATAATGTTAAACTAAGTTTCTTCGCAAAATTCTGTAATAATTCCAATATTCTGTAATAATTCCAGTATTCTCTAAACATCAACGAAAGTGTGTGTTTAAGTGTATCTTAAACCACAGTGCAAGCTCCTTTCAACATGAAAACTCTTACAAACATTAAGTTTTACAATTTTCCATTTGCTATACACCATTATCTCTCATTTACTTTATATAAGTGCAAATAATAAAACTTCACGCTGTTACCTATACGTTATAAATGTAAACAAAATTTTACGTCACGAGAACAATTTATAAATTGATTGATAGCATGGTCGAAATTTTATTGTTACATGTACGATTCAATATATATCGAGCCAATTTGCTACGGCGCTCGTTCACGGGCACAATCACCCCTACATGTATTTTATTTACAAACAAGCATCTCTCCACTAAAAAAGTTGGTGATATGACGAAAGTAAATATTACATTTATACAACAGATGAGCTTGAGGCATACCATCACACACAAAAAATATATACTTTGCAGAATGTACTAAGTACACACTACCATTTGCATCGTATCTGTAAACACTTTACCGACTTGACTCATCTTCTGTGTTTTGTGGTTAGGTTCTAGACAACTAGCAAATATGGCTTTTGCAACTGATGAGCGAGGGTAGTGATTGTAGTCAGCTGCTTACGTCGCAAAACTGGTTACGAATGCCAAAAATAGTTACTGTTTTGGATTGTGGCCGGGAGTTTGAAAGGGAAGGGTTTTTAGTTTTATAAACTGACCAAAGTGCAAAACTGCGATGTAAACATTGAGTGGGCAGGAAAAGACACGTGCTTAAACACTGCCGTGCCATACGCACAATGATTTAGTGATAGTGGGGGACGTAAAAAAATAAAAAGACAACTACACTGGAAGCAAATTTGTATAATTTTCATATTGCCAAGAAAACAATAAAAATAGGTTTCTGCCACTTCTTCGCAGAAACATTTTCACTATGTAAAGAGCATCTTTTTTTAAAAAAATTATATAATTTTAATTAGAATTTGTAGTTAGGTTGTAGAATTGTGTTGGAGTGATATTGAACTAAAATGGATTTAACTAAAATATTAGCTAGAAATAAACAAAAGCTGTATGTGGGTGACGTAAAAATCTTTTAAAACTTGAACGGTAGTGAATGTTATTGGGCAGTTTTAAATGTGTCTATAAAGTACATGATTTATTGTACAAAAATTACTGTAACATGATGATGTGTTACATGACAAGTGTGCTCTTCTAAGGTTTTCCTTCCATCCTTATCATTAAATTTTTTTTTTATGATTTCCATTTAAAAATGTACTGATTAAAAGAATGAATAACAAATTCCATTAACTCTGTTGCAAAACCAACAGATTCATGTTCTACAAGCCCAAGGTTGGCTTGTCCAGCTGTTGCCGCCTATTGCGCCGCAACCCACTTTGCAACACGTCGCCGCGCTCTACCTCTCCAGCCTTCTGCAGCGAGAAAGAAACTCGCCGCCAGCCTCTTTACGTCTCTTCTCTCTGCATTTCCTCTCTCACCACACCCGTCAACACTGCGTTGGCCCTGTGCAACACGTATAAATAGAACTCGCAGTCCTCAGTTCGAGGCTGTCTTGCATCAGTCATCTACAGAATGTCACTCTGCCTGAGCACGCACCGAGAGGCTGTCTCGCGCCAGTTCAGTAGTACGCTGTCTACCTTCGCAGAAGGTCCCTCTACCCGAGAGCCAACTGACTTCAAGTCGTCACTGCCATTCGCAGTACTGTGGAGAGTTCTACTCTGCACGAGGCCGCATCGCTGCCTGCTAGCACACCGAAGCCTGCGCGCTTCCAGCTACCTTGTAGTTCCCCCCAGTTGTCTCGAGTACGAGTACCACTGACTTGGGGTCGCCCTCACCCCCCGCGTCTTCCGAGACTAGGTCAATTACCGGTTGGCAACCTAGAATCCGCCCTTCAGGCCCTAGTCAGGATAAAGGCTGGTTTATGTGTGTTTAGTGAGCAATCAATAACCAGACATAAATCTGACTGGGTTGAGTTGTCTCTTCCAGCACTCTATTCTTTCTTCACCTTGCTCCTGCTATTTCTTGTTTCGTCACCTCTCCTAGTAAGACTCTTACAAGGATAGCCACGAGCCGAAACCCCATCCTCTACCTCAGCCTTTGGGAACTGTCTCGAAGTGCAGCTTGGGAAGCTCGTTTTCCTGGGCCACACCAGAGCAGTTGTCACTTAGACTATCGCCCCTCCAGTAAGTGCCTGGGTCCACCAGCACCACCTTGCTCGTCAGGTCACTTGCTTGGAAACTATAGGCCAACCCCTGAGGAGCCCTGTTCTACGTGACACCTGGGTCCGCCAGCAACGTCTTGCTTGCCAGGGAGCCACGAGAGTGGTTGCCCCTAAACCTGCTACTGTAACCCTCAGTTTTGTACTTAGGTCTGCAGCGACGTCCCACTTGCCAAGCCACCAGACTGAAGGCCAATAATCCAGGCCACCTACCCTCTATTGGCCACCCACTATCTGCCTATCTAGTCTATCACCTCCCCTTAAGCCTCACCACATAGGGCTAGGAGGGGCAAAGCTACCAAGCAGGGCTAGCTCAGGCTACGGTCCTGAAGAGTAGTGGTTCAGGTGTCAACCAGGTATACACCTGGAAGGAGGAGGAAGCTGAGGGTCAGCATCCAGCTGAACCTTGAACCTCGTCTGGCGCGAGCCAAGTGCAGTTTCTCCTCCGCCTCCAACGCCGCAGAAGAAGCCGCCTACCTTCGCTAGGCCTGCTAACGTCACAAGAGTGGTCAGACCACTTAATGTCACACCTACCTGTACCCCTACCAGGGTACCCACTCGCCCATCGCTCGCAAGTGCGTCTCCTAAGGCACAACGCTCTATAATAGAAGTGGCTGAACCCAGCAAAGTAGGCCCCAAGAAGATCACCATTCGAGTGGCGACTACTGCTTCACCGTAAAACGGGGGGGAGAGAGACTTGGCGCCACCCACCAACTGCCATTCCCACTGAGGGTGCACACTGAGTCATAATAATCTACACATTTTTTCGCTATAAAATTTATTTGGCGAAATGAAAATCTTTTTTTGATGAAATGGTGAAATTTTAATGGAGAAGTCAGCTCCGTTTATTTACCATATAAGTGGGGCCCTACTAATGGTAGAAGAGATTAGAAGCACCGGAGGGAGTCAGGAGAGAAACTCACTGTGGCGTAACAAAGTGCAATATACCAAATAATTTGTTTTGAACTAGTTGCAAAAGAAGGAAACTGACATTGAAGGGGAGAGCACTGTGGCTGGGAGGACCTAGATACTGACCCGAGGGAGCAAGCCCCGAGCAGAGCAGTAGCAGCAGCATGTGTGGAGCAGAGGAGCAGTGCAGCTGCATCTGGTACACAGTGTCGACAACCTTGAGCACGTGCGGCAAGGCGAGCTGGTCTGCCGTGGTGGTCCACGCTAGGCACAGTCCGCGGCTCACCTCCAGCCACATCTGCAACACCACCCAGCCACTTCCTCATCGCTGTCCACACACACGCACAAACTCTTCTCTCATAGTACACTAACGTGCCTGAAGTTGTGGGTCAGGTCATCCTCTAGCCCCACGATGTTCAGCAACTCGTCATGGCATTAATTCTACTAGAGGAATAGACACCTGTGGAGAGATGTCTGGATAGTTACTCACAGCTTCCTGCTATTTGTAGATGAAGAATCTTAGGTGCAAATGTAATCCCAACCACGTCCCATTAATACTTGCGACATGCACTGTAAGAGATAATCTTCCACAACCTGTATTGCTGGTTGCTGAATTACCAGCTTTGCAGGCGTCACACTGCAGCTCCACCTTGTCATTTCAGTACAGTAATACCCAGACTTACGCTACCCCGTTTTACGTGAATTCGGAGATACGCGGTTTTTCTTTTCGAGCTCCGCACGCCTCGGCTCTCCCACCCCGCCCAGTCAGTGTTCGGTTTACGACAGGTTCGAACGTGTTTCGCGTGGAATTGTTTTACGTACGCAGTGCGTTTTATTGTTAACTCTAAGTATGTCATCCAAATTCCAAAAGAACAAAAAATGAGTCATTTGAATCAAACAAGAAAATAAAATCACTATCTTTGGAGTGTAAACTGAATATTATCAAAGAGTTTGAAGCAAAAATTAAAATTTGTGAATTGGCAAAGAAATTTGACCTACCGGAATCAACAGTCCGAACGATT
The DNA here is from genome assembly GCA_002778355.1 of Clitarchus hookeri. Taxonomy (NCBI): domain Eukaryota; kingdom Metazoa; phylum Arthropoda; class Insecta; order Phasmatodea; family Phasmatidae; genus Clitarchus; species Clitarchus hookeri. The sequence goes on from NQII01000733.1 coordinate 272,900, forward strand.
ATATAAAAGGTAAAGAAAAAGTTGTAGAAGCTGTGAAAGATTCTCAATCTTTGAATTCAAGCATCATTCGTAAACATCATGGTATTATCGTTCAGATGGAAACATTGTTAAAATTATGGTGTGCTCTCAAGCTAAGCAGATTTTTGAGAGACTAAGAGAAGAAACTGGGGAGGCGGCCAAAGATGAAATGTTGAAAGCTAGTAACAGCTGGTTCTGCCGATTCACAAGTCGTCGTAATTGGCATAGCATCGCAGAGAGTGGAGGGGCGGCAAGCGCTGATAAAGAAGCTGCATCTTTCTATCCAGAAAAACCTAAGACAATCATAGAAGAAGGTGGCTACACTAGTCAAACCATATTCAAAGTAGACGAAACTGGTCTTTTTTGGAAGAAAATGCTTAAAAGAACTTTTATCGCGCGTGAAGAGAAAACCTTTCCAGGTTTTAAAGCCGCCAAACATCGATTGACAGTGATGGTTGGTGCGAATGCAGCTGGTGATTGTAAATTGAAACCTCTCTTAGTTTATCGCTCAGAAAATCCAAGAGCCTTAAAAAATAAATCTAAAGCTGGTTTGCCCGTCATTTGGAAGTCTAATGCGAAAACTTGGGTGACAGGTTCTCTTTTTGAAGACTGGTTTGGCCATTCATTTTATTCCTGAAGTCGAACGTTATTGCCAATTAAAAGAAATCCCATTTAAAGTGATGCTAATAATTGACAATGCACCAGGTCACCCTCCTGCTACTCTAATTAATTTCGACCCACGGGTGAAAGTTGTATTTTTGCCACCAAACACCACCAGCTTGCTTCAACCGATGGACCAGGGAGCATTAAAACATTTAAAGCTTACTACACAAGACGATCGTTTGCGCATCTGCATGAAGCTATGCGACAAGACAAGAGCTTTCTGTCAAAGACTTTTGGAAGCAATTCAATGTTTTAGATGCTTTTAGAATTGTTGGACAATCGTGGAATGAGATTTCACAAAAAACTTTGAATGGCGTCTGGAAAAAACTGTGTCCATTCTTTTTTACCACCGAAACCCAAGGAGAATCAGCGCCAGATCTTGAACAAATCGATAGTGTAATTGAAGAAGTGGTCGATATTGCCAAACAATTAAATTTAGAGGTGGATGGTGCTGACTTTCAAGAATTGCTGGATTCACACAATCAAGAGCTGACAATTGACGAGCTTATAGAAATGTGTGAGCATGAGCAAGACACTGAACAAACTGATTCGTTAGACCAAGTTAAATCGGACAAACGACGATTGCAAACTTAACAGAAGGCCTCAGTTCAATTAAAAAGGGGTTACAAATTTTAGAAAAATTAAACTCCAACGAAGAGCGCATTTCTACTACAAAACCGGGAATAAAAAATTTATTGGCGTGCTACGAGGAAATTTTGCGTGAAAAGAAGAAAAATTTAACTTATCAGGCGACAATGTTAGAATATATGAAGCCTTCTACGTCAAAATAACTTCGGTTTACGTTGTTTTTTATTCATAACAATGTAAATTGTTTTATTATCTAACATTTTATTAAACGTTTTTCTTCTAAATTATTGTTTTCTTTAGACTCTGGTCCGAATTAAACATAATTTATATGTATTTATATGCAAAATNTTTTTCTTCTAAATTATTGTTTTCTTTAGACTCTGGTCCGAATTAAACATAATTTATATGTATTTATATGCAAAATTGAACCCATACTTACGCAAATTCGACTTGCACGGTTATCGCTCGGTCCCACCTACCGCGTAAGTGTGGGCTGACGGTATGGAGCAGAAGCTGTGTTTCCACCTGCTGTGGGAAGGAAGTGACAAGGTGACAGAACGTGGCTCCACAGAAAACATGAAGCCCAAGTTTTTGTACCTCATTAAAAATTCCTGTGTGAATGCTTCTCCCCCTTCCCCCTCCCACGCGACACACTTCTTCCCGTCATCAACCTGATGGTTTCCCAAAAGAAGCAACGAGGACATGGATTTTGAGAAGACATGTCACTCGAAGCCAAAGTATGTCAAATTGTGTTAAATCAGACTTAATAACAAGCCAGCATGCATTTTGTCCACAAGCATTATTTATCATGTAGAGGTAGCGGAGTACCTGGCCGCCGGCGTCCCTGGGGCAGGTGGAGGTTCGAGAGCCGCGGAGGGCCAGACCGAGCTGCTCCTTGCTGACGGCGTGCTGGGCGGCACATGCCTCCAGCTGGTGCAGCAGCGACGGCGGAGGCGTACCACGAGCGCCGCACAGCCAGGGCCGCAGCGCTCCCCACGGCGCGCCTCCCGCCACCTGGCTCAACACCTGGTGCTGCGTCCAGCGTAGCACCTCCAGCGGCTGTGCACGCCACCACACTCACTGACTATACTTCACACGTGTCAACACAAACCTACTACAAGTAGCACATACTACGTATGTCTTCTACTGCTTCAATGTTAACTAACTTATGCTCTGAATAAGAACTTCAGAAACCCGCACTTTCATATTAAGTGCAGTTTTAAGAAACTTACACAGTTCTCAACAAAAAATTACAATAATAAAATGTATATCACATTTTATGTTTATTTTTAAATTATTGCACATTATAAGATTGCTGCAATGCAAACAGATTTTCTAAAGTTTTAATTTGGATAAAAACAATTTGAATATATTTTTTCAAATGAGAGGCAATTATTATTTTCCAATTGACTTTGAGCTCTTGGAACGCTTTCATTCTACATTATGTTTTATGATGTGTAATTGATTCTTAAAAAGAATTACAAACATGGTATTGTAAACATATTTTTCTGTTTCACTGCTCAGTAACTTTCACAACTGTTACAACCTATGAATTAATTCATTGTAGATCAGCCGGAAAAAGGCCAAATCTTGAATCCATGAAACCACAAAATTGGTAATTAAAATAAATTTCTCCAGTAGATTGAGTGAGTGACTGAAAAGATTTGGGTGGCTCTTAACAGCAAGGCCTTGTGAGCCGATGACAACGAAATGAGGTGAGTACGGAGCAACACCAGAACGACAGGGCAAGGGAAACGGGAAATCCCCGAGAAAACCCATCGACCATCGACATCGTCCAGCACGATTCCCACTTACGAAAATCCAAAGTCAACCAGCCAAGGATTGAACCCGGTTAGCCTTGGTGGGAGGCAAGCAGGCTAACCGCTCAGCCACCGTGGCCCCTTCTCCAGTAGAAATAAAACTGGGAGCACACAGATAACTCTAATGGTGAATACACAGACTAAAGAAACAGCAGGATCATTCAACAGGTGAAATAATATTGACAGATGAAACAAAAACTTGAAAATATGATAGCGTAATGTAAAATTCTTCACTGAATAAAATTTTTTCCATTTCCACATATTACTTAAATTGTAAAATTAGCTCTAAAACTTAATTTATTCCTACAATAAAATAGATTAAAGGTGCTAGAATAAAAATATTTTTACACTTTAAAAAAAATAACAATACAAATTTCTGTTTATTTAGTATAGTATAAATAGGACTGACATTGCAAATACATAGACAATGTAGTAAATGAGGCACATTCCAATTATTACACTGGACAGCACTCGGTGCGCGCTGGACCAGCGCCACGTCATGTCGGAACTCGCAAAGAGTGCAGGCTTTTTCCACGTTCCAATTGTCGAATGGACTGAGAAAGTGCACATGGAGGGCAATTTTGGTCACATTGAGTGCAAACATGGCCAACAAAAAACCATTCACTTTTGGCAATCCTGTGACAACTGCACTTTTCTAGTTTTATTTATATTATTTATTATTTTATAAACAATAAAAAAAATCGTTTTTGACATGTACTTATGTTCCTTATGTGTAAATACAGAACTTTATTTAGTGTAATGATGAGTCGTGTAGCAGTAAATGTCATATCCACCGCGCTCATTATAAAGAACCTCATTACAACAAAGAAGCAAGATGTCTGGTCCGTTCAAGTTTGTTGTTATAAAATTTGACTGTATTTCTGCAAGCTTTTAATCATCAGAGAAATAACTAACAAGCAGACAATATAAACACAAAAATCTAAAAATCCTAAGGTTTGCCACAAGAGAACAAATCCAGTCGAGAAGGAAAAGTGGCATTGATGTAGATAAAACATTGACAACACCACGATCTATGTCGGGCAGTAAAGTATGAGGATCAACTAAATTATTATGATTAATTCAGACCACAAATAAGACAACAACACAATAAAAACTATGAAAGAGAAAAAAAAGATGAGACAAAGTAGAGGAAATGAGTAGTGAGTATGGGAGCTAGCAATATACAAGCTGATATTGTGAGGAGGGAGAAGGGCTGGCCTGTTACCTTGAGCTGTGGATGTTCAGCAATGATGCAGTCTGCCACGTCCCACTTCTCGTCTACTAGGTGTTCTAGCAGAGCATCCCTGGCTATGGACAGGGCTTTGTCGACGAGGCCCGCCTTCTTGGCGACCAGTGCCGCAAACCTGTGGCTTGCCATGTGCTTGCTGCCAGCATACAGTTGGCACGCCCCCTCCAGGTCTCCCACCACCACCAGCCTGTGTCACAACGCACTTCCCTCGGTACATGCCTCGTCTGCGAGTCAAACCTACAACTAGACACCTCATACACTCTGCACTCTGTCTTTGGAAGGCGTGCATTGCTGCCAAACACTCAGCATTCTCACTAAGTAACTCGCTACAATCATCTGAAATGTAATCTACAACTTGGAATTAGAGAACATAATTTACACATTCCACACACTGTATACAGTGCATGTATAAGGGTACCAGAAAATAACTAATATTAACAATAGAAGAATTTCAATGCCATATCTCAAGAATCAATAAACAGATTCATACCAAAATTTCACTCAAGTATTGTTACAGTAGGGTATGTAAATTAACATGTTGATGCATGGCGCTTCCCACACATTATAATTGTTGACTCCGCATCACCACATGCGCGTCACGTGGCCCTGAGGGAGTCTAACCCCGACTGGCCGCCTCCAAAGCCAGCACCCACGTGCATGCAAGAGTTTGCCCCCAAAAGAATGGCGAATACTGCCCGCAACTAAAGGAAACCTCCCTGTCGTCACCCCGCCAAGAGATGGCAGCCGCCACAGTCCTCCTGAGAACTCTCCAAGACCTACCAGTCTTCTAGCAATTCTTCAGCCGACGATGCCTTACCTGCCAGTGCAGCCCAAGAGTCGTTGCTACCACCTCCTGACCCTTGCCATTAAGTCACCACACCCGAAACGCACACTACACACGGTGCCCTAGGTCCCTTCAGGACTACAAGCCACAATTAAGGTTCAGTTGTTTTCACAACTACTTAATTGTCGGCTCTCGTCCGCTCTTCAAGCCAGGCTCAAGCCACCAGGCCGCTTCACCTGTCTTGCTCTTTTACGTAGTCCGTTGAACACCTAGCATGTGGAGAGGTAGGAGGTAGTACGGGTCACCGTGTTTCTATTCTCTAGGGAATAAAACATGTTGTCTAGCTGTCTTTCCTTGTTCTGCAGTGAACGTGCGCCTTTTCCCAAACCTGGTAAGCATCACCGACGAGAGAGCAGGAGGAACATCTGGAGGACAGGCACTATCCTTGAATCTCGCCACCCCCTAAATAAACAACCTACAACAGCCCTCAACTGCAAGTCCCCACAGGAGAGAGCACAAGCCACCCGACAATTAGTGGAGCTTCACTCTACTACCTTCCCTGCCAACCTCTTTGGCCTCCCGATTAGGGTTCCCGGAGTTGCCTACCCCGCCATCAAACTACTCCGTCAGAGGTACAATCATCTCTTGGGAGTGGTCCCGTTTGACCCAGAGGACACCAGCGAGCCGCCAGTACCAGCCGACCCCGTGTCAGTTAGTCAGCCGGCATCCCCGGTCTCCTACAGGCATCAGCAGCGCCAGCCTACCCAGCCAACCGCTCCAGCCGGAGCCGAAGTCATGAAGCCAGGGCCAGCGACACCAGTGGTAAGCTAGTCCAAACCCGTGTGTCCAATGCCCGGAGGCATCACCTCGCCCTCACAGACTTTGCACCTGGTAGGCGCCCGACGCTTCCTACATTACATAAGGGACCAGTGCCAGGCCAACGAATCACACTACACTACAGACGCCCTCGCAGTAGAGTCCGCCCCCAACCTGCGCAACTGATCTGGCGCAGAAATAAAATCACCCTACTCTCTTGACGTGACGTCCGTCTCCCTAGGTCGTCACACGTCAATGTTTTATGTGCGGTAGACATGTTTTAATGGAGTTTATATAAACAATTTAGATTAATTTGTTATATCTGTAAAACATTTATACAAAATTTAACCAAATTTTGTAAGCAAACAGTATGGCATATAGCATCACGTCCGCCATTGCGTTAGTTTTTAAATGCACCGTCATTTGCCCTATAATTTGAAAGGTACTTAATTTTGTTTATAATGCAAGTCTGTTAATGAAGCCTTTCACTATAGCGATACAAACATTAGTAAACTCGTATTTTTTAAATATTTAAACACGTTGCATCGCAGGTGACATCCATCCATTTGCCACACCCTAGCCAGCCTTTGTTAGTCGTGTGTCACATGGTGTCACTCGCGGCAGAGGGAGGAGCATGAGAAGAGGTGCGTGAGGGTGTTGTAGTGAGGGATAAGGAGGAGGGGTATGAAGGGGGAAGAGGGGAATGCTACGTACTGTTGAATGTAGGAGCGAAGGCGAGATGCTATCCGCCTACCGCTCCTTCTATGTTGTGGTAGTAGGAAGACTCTCCTGCCTGCCACTTCTCCACGTGCCAGGCATGTAGGGGAAAAACATGATTACGTCTAACAGTTGCTAGACAATGTTACATTGCTTATGATGGTTCGTGCATTTTTTGCATCTTATGTTCAGCGGATTTAAATCTTGAGTATAGCTTTATGTGTTAGGTTTTTTGTGAACCTTAGTTCTGCTTAAATTATGGTGCTAATATAAAAACACCCCTGACATTGCAACAAAGTTCAAAATCATATGCGAGGTTTTGAAATGTACGTGGCCTAAATAAAAACCCTTTTAGTGTAGTTCATTATATAAAAAAATGCAACAATACTTGTGTGTTTATTTCCTGCATCAGTACAAACAGCGACACATTTATAGCATTTAGTTCTTTAGAAGAAGATAAAATTAATTTTATTTCCATACAAACCAAATTTTCCACTGCATCATTAAAACACCCTCTAATAAGAAGGAGCACAAAACAATCACGTCTCACGAAAGACATTTAACTAGAGTTCCCCACACCACCAATAAAATTACCCATATAGTGTAGTGCGAATTATACTGTTGCATTGAGCAGAAATATCAAGTAGTTCTCAATCTACGAGATGTAGTGGAAAAATAAAAGTAATGTAAATTTTGTGCCCAAACAAATTGTAAACATATGCCAGTAATTCACATTTTTCTATAGTAAAACAAGTTAAAATCATAAGTTTTTCATTTGTTGTAAATGTCTGTTTCCAATGTTAACATTTTTCATTTCCTTCAAAATATTATTCCCGATTGTCCAAATATTTTTCTAACCTACCATAAAGCTACATTTGTTTACATTTGAACAGATATGTGTATTGTCTGCGGGTTGGAACATAACGGGAAAGCAACATCTGTTCACGGTACCAGCCCTTCCCGTTACGAAAATTTACAGTCTCATCACATGGCACTGGAGGAAATGTACTATTGATCTGCCGTTTGAATTGTGAGTATGCAAGAGAGAGAGAGAGAGAGAGAGAGAGAGAGAGAGAGAGAGAGAGACAGAGAGAGAGACAGACAGAGAGAGACAGACAGAGAGAGACAGACAGAGAGAGCCAGGGAGAGAGACAGGGAGAGAGACAAGGAGAGAGGGGGAGAGAGAGAGAGAGAGAGAGAAGTGTGGTGTGGCATGCTAAGAGAGGAGTGAGAGAGATGGGGTGAGAATAAAAATGGTCAAAGGGACGAGAAACAAGGGGGAGGAGTAGCGGTTAGAGGGACGAGAGACAGGAAACAAAGAGAATCTGCCAGAGGGACAAAGAGGATCTGCCAGATGGATGAGAGAGAGGAGTATAATGTAAAGGGGGGAGAGGGAAGTATGGAGGGACATTCAGTGATCTCCAGGCTGTGTCTGTGTGTGTGCGTGTATGAGAGAGAGAGAAAGAGAAAGAGAAAGAAAAAGAGAGAGAAAGAGAAAGAGAGAGAGAGAGAGAAAGAGAGACTGGGTCAAGTAGCACGCTGATTGGTAGGTAACTAACTCCCTCACACCTCTTCCACAAACTTTGAGGAGGTGAAGAAGAATGCAGGAGGAAGCAAGGTCGCGCCTGCCGGTCATTGCATAATGCCGCTGTCAGACGTTTCGATTTATTTTTGTATTGTCACTGCATACGCGTAGTTTACGGCATTTGTTAAACACAGTATCTACAAGCGCAAATACGATAACAAACAAATTATGGGACACGGTACATTTTGTTGTAACGATAACTCGCTATAGCGATAATTTGTTTTGCCACTGTCGACTATCGTTATAACGCTGTTCCACTGTAGTGTCAGGTGAGTAAATTAAACATTTTACCATATTTCTGGAATAATTCAATTAAGTGCCACAAAATTTTGCAAATCTACTGAAGGCCATGTAAAGTTACACAATTTTAACGGGGTCAGACACTGATTTTCAAAATGGCGACCATGTAAATATTTTTATATATTTGGCATATCTATTCAATAATTTAACCAAATTTATTATGCTGACAGTATCCATTAGATGCATAGTATACATAACATTTTTTAGGCTGTTTTGTAAGATAGCACAGATTAAGAAAATACTGTTTTTATGTCTTATCTCAGGTACCAATCAACCAATTTCCATTTTTCACACAAGTAGCGTTATGGTACGCCATGTAAACTAAAGTGTATCTAGTGGCTCAGACACTTAGTTTCAAATTGATGGCCGTGTAAATATTTCAGGTTAGTGAACTCTATCATTCAAAAAATTTGACTGATTACATCCAAAGTTGATGCTACGAATCCTACCACAGTGATGCAGTTGATTGCAAGCTAGCTTAATTTCATGTGTTTTTCTGAATTCGAATCCTGGGTAAGTCACTCGTGTATTTTAATTGTCTTGGTACTGTTTCACATGTTTCTGGTTTCATCTCTAATGATGTTGCTGTCCACGAGACGTCAACGCCTACCTAACATCTAAGCTTTTAAGAACTTCACAAAAATTTATTTGCACCCACGTAGAGGAAAGGTTTATTAGTTATCAGTAACGTCTTGTTTGTATCTACGATCAGTATTAACGTGCAGAGTGGGGGAAAAAAGTCTTATTTAGGTAAGATACTTATATAATTTACAGTTTTAATTTTGTTAATGTGTTTATGGAAATTATTATTTACGTTTACCAATGGTACTTCTACAGGAGTTTTCATAATATTATCTATTTACAAGATTTTAACAGGATTTTTCAGGAGTTATTTTTAACTAGTCTTGGTGGCATGCAAAACAGGTGTGCACAAAAATTAAAAAGCAAACTGAAGATAAAAATATTTTTTTTACCTGGAAGGGAAGGAGCTGGGGGGTGTACATGGGTAAATACGGTTTTCAGCATGAACGATAGCATGATTAGCAAACTTTGTGATCATCCCAGTTCTAAACCAGACCTGTGTAGAAGGTCACAGACATCACTGCACTGCAGTAGTTAAGGTTGCTGGTTAGGTTAAAGATAAGCTGAACTACATGCAAACGGAACAACTGCCATGCATGTACAAACGCACACTGCCAGTAACATCATCACGTGCACTACTCGCAACAGGTGGCAGCAGGAGGTATGACACGGAGGGAGGTTCAAACTGTCGGCTCACCGTTCAGCAGCCTGCTCCAGCTTGCCCGACAGGACCAACTTGTCGGCCCACTTGCGCAGAATGCCGGAGATGAGGGCAGGGTCGGTCCCGCGACACTTGGCCAGGACGAGCGCGTCTGCGAAGCGGTCCCTGTCGGCCAGCAGAGCGATGGCTTCCTCGAGGCGGTGGCAGGCGATGAGGTAGCTGGCTGCCTTCTGCACGTGCCCGGCCTCCGCCAGCTGGTCTGCATACGCCTTGCACATCTCCAGCCACAACCTGTCCCACACTGTCTCTATACACACGCCTCACTCTTCCTGCATCACCACTCCCAGTAAGTAAGGACATATTCACCACAATTCATATAGGCACAACAGAAATTACACTCACTGCCATAAACACCTATGCACCACACTCATATTTCCCCCAAAATTACAACTGTTAATAGTGTAATGCATGCAGTACTTGGTTGCGTGTGGTACAAGGAGATGTGCAGTACACATTGGACAGCGAGCAGGTTGGNGGGGGGGGGGGAGACTTGGCAACAGTGTGCTGCTCACCAACACACGCAGGTGGCCGGATGTCTGGTGCAGTTACAGAGCCGTCACCTGCTATAGTAATCAGCTATTAGGAGAAAAAAGAACTGCATCATTAACCAGTTCAGTTTCAGTTGTTTTGAACCTGTGTTATCTACCAATCGGTCAGTAATGAAACATTCTAAGCGAGCGTGGTTATGATTGTTTACAATGAGTGAAAAACTGAAAGTAATTAAAGATGCAGAAGAGATAGGAAGCCATGCAGCCTGTGTGAATACGTACTTTGGACACATCATGTATGTGTGTCTTGTTTTTGCACTAAATGATATGTATGAATTGGGTGCTTGTCCGCCATGTTGGGAAAAGATGGTAAAGTCATCAATCATGGTGTCAGCACGTGGACATCTTTAGGTCCAACAGTCCAGATAACTAGCAGTTTTATACATTTCACACACTGCAATTAAACACTTATATTCGTGGACGTCAGTGGTGATTTGAAGACAGCCCGTCAGTCAAGCAAACACCAATCACAAAAAGATTTATGTATTGCACACGATACCTATAAATTTGTGTTTACCAATTGCACTTATAAGAGTTTACCAGGCTGGTCTACAAAAAAGTGTGATTCAAGTTTATGCTCATAAACGAGCCAAAAATAAAGACCCTGGTACCAAATTTTGTTACAATTTATAAAAAGTTGGAATCAAGGTTATAAGGGTAAAGTACAGTTTAAAAAAAACTAACAGACGTAGAAGCTTGCGGTTTGCAGCATCATTAGAAGCAACTCAAAAAAGTTTGTGTAATTTTGTCGGAGTGAGTGCTTTTATTTGGTTTCAGGTGCCGAATAGTTATCAAAAATGACTGCATCACAAGAGAGAACCCGATGCGTGGTGTGGTATGCGGAATCATCGTCACCAATTGCTGTCCACAGAAATTTCCGAATTACGTTTGATAGGGCGCCACCAGACGAAACGACAATTAAGGCTTGGTATGACAAGTTTTTAGCCACTGGGAGTGTAAACAAACAATCAGGTTCTGTTAGGAAATGCACGTCTGATGAAACGGTAGAGGATATCAGAGATGCCTTCCAGAGAAGCCCATCAAAGTCCGTTCGCAGAGCATCACGCTCTACAGTTCACAAGGTGCTACACAAACGACTTCATTTGTATGAGTGCAAAATTCAAATTGTGCAAGCGTTGCAGCCAAACGACCACCAACTACGCCAAAGGTTTGCAATTGAAATGCTGGGCCGGATCGAGGAGAACTATAAATACGCCCACAGTTTTCGGGAACATGTCGGGGACAGCGCAGAGTTGAATGTGTGGTGTCTAATAAAAGACAGAATTGTTGGACCTTTTCTCTTTATCGAGCTAACAATAACCGGAAGCATTTATCTGGACATGCTGGAGCAATTTGCTGTCCCTCAGCTTCAACCTCTGCAGCCAAATGCGATCTTCCAGCAGGATGGTGCACCACCGCACTAGAGTTTACATTTTCGTGAGTTCTTGTACAGATCATTTCCACAGCGATGGATAGGACGAGATGGACAGACCAAGTGGCAACGCGATCTCCAGACATAACACCTCTAGATTTTTTCCTGTGGGGTTATGTGAAAGACATTGTGTATACCTCACCTGAACGTGACGTTGGCAATCTCCGCAGAAGAATTGTGGATGCAGTTGGTTCCATCACCCCAGTTGTGCTTGGCCGCACATGGGCTGAGATTGAGTATCGCTTAGACATTTTGAGGGCTATGAAAGGAGCACACGTAGAAGTGCACTGATTTTTTGTGTAAAACTTTTTGAGTTGATTTACAGGATTTTGCAAACTGCAAGGTTCTATGTGGAATAGTTTTCTTTAAATATTGTACTTTGAAATCAGGGAGGTTTGATGTGGACATCCATTGATGTTAAGACTTAACATTTAGTATTCGCTATAAGGCTGCACTGGTGGCAAAACCACAGCGAGTAGATTTTTGCTTCCTTTTGTCTCAAACCAATGAGACCAGAGAATTATACGAGTCATCACATAAAGATAGTTAGAAGTTACAGGACTTAGGCTTAGTTTTTCAGTAAAAGGAACAAGATATTGGAAAGTTTCCTTGTACTTTGTGACTTGCCTGCAGGAGAAATAAAAGTAAATTTAGACAGTCAAAGAACAGTTTGCTGTAGATGAAGCCGCATATCAAGAATTGCAGTAAGTGTACAATCACTACTCCCTTGATGCCTCACCTGTAGACGGGAGCTTACTGGTAACCGGCATCTAAGTCTTCCCTTGCTGATGACTAGGAAGCAGGAGTCGTAACGAGGATTATGTGTGTGGCAGGTGTCTGCAGACTACGCAGTTCAATGACCGTGCTTAGAGTGCGAGGAGCAATGCTTAGTGTAGGACTTGTGGCCACTCTGGTCGGCACGTACACTGTTGCTGCTGAGCACGAGGTGTTGAGCCTCGGGTATCTACCACTTTCCCCTCAGGTTTCGGCTGTACACTTATCATTGGCTTTCAAGGTGGTGAAGGGAAGAGAGTTTAGTTGAGTTAAGAGATTTGGGCGACTCTTAACAACGCAGTCTTCAGAGCCGATGTGGGTGAAATGAGGCGAGTGTGGGGCAGCGCCGGAATGCAAGAACAAAGGAAACAGGAGATCCCCAAAAAAACCAGCCGACCAGCGGCATTGTCTAACACGATTTCCACTTGCAAGAATCCAGGAGTGACCTGGCCGGGAATTGAACCCGGTTCGCCTTGGTGGGAGAGGGCACACAGCTCGCGGTATGTGCCATAGTAAACTGAAGAAGTTATCGGCATGCTCTACTGAAGTGTGATAAACTGTGTGGCCTGGAATCCCAGCTGCATTTCCCCTCTTCACCTCTTACAATCTGTAGTTTCCCTCATCCATGTAGACACCTTGTTGGTCGTAAGCACATATCCACCAAGTTCCAATCAAGCCTATATGGCTGCTTTTCCATGCTCAGCCTGATGGCAAGCCATGTAGATGAGCACAGATGAAGTGGCAGATAGTGGGAGAACGGTAGAAGGGGGCAAGGTATGAGGTCACAGATAAGTGGAGTCCTACAACTGGAGGAAGAGTTGGGTGGCCTCCTGGAGGGTCAAGGTGCGTTGCCTGCATGATACCTAAGTCAGTTCCTTGGTTTGCAGAGAGGGTGGGATGTCATTGAGTCCCCTTGGAAGGTTCTCCCAAACCATGTTCCTAGAGTTCTCCTGCTACTGGCTCCCTGTAAGCATGTCGGCTGGGTAGGATGTCGCAGGCAGACCTAAGCACTACAGAAAGTTGCAGCAGCAGTGTTACACACCGCTCCTGTGTTGATCAGCAAAGTGGGACATCACCGTAGATTCCATCTAACACAAAGACGTAGTGCCGTCTCAACAAAGCGCCTGAAGTGGGAGAAAGGGGATGGGAGTGGCATATGCCAACTTCTGGAAGACTGTTAGTGGAACTCTAGGTTGAAAACGAGTAGTGGGAAAGTAGGTCAAAAAGCAAAGTATTCTGTGAGCAAAAAGAGGAAGCCAACTCCGAATATGTTTGTTTATTGACAGAGCAATAAAATATACATATCCTGCCTGTACCCTGACTGGGGCCTGAAGGGCCGTACTTGGATTGCCAACCGAACGTGGGGGACAGTCTCAGTGGACGCAGCTGTGAAAGGGACGAGGGTAAGTCCTTGGATTATCTAAACAATTGGCCAGCCGCCGGAGAGATGAGCACGTGGGCACGATGCAGCAGGATGCTGACTAGCAGGCGATGGCAGCTGGGCCACATGAGCGTCTCCAGGATCTAAGCAGTGGGCTCCTGTGGTGTGTACAGCTCAACGTTGTTCTTGGGTGGCCACGGCTGTGGCGAGACTAGATTGAGAAACAACATTGCCTTTGGCATGTCGCAGTACTACCCACGTGACGTATTCCAGTGAATGTGCTCCACCAAGTAGGTACGAAAGTCATGCAGTGTTACCACCATTACTGTTACCAGTTTTCGACAGGAACAGAGGAGTGTGGACGGGGTTTACGGAACTATTTAATTCTGTGGCCGGTGATGCCCCACGCTTGACTAAGACCAAAAAAATAATTAATATAGCCAGGGTTTGTGAAGGGTGATGCTCATTATTTAGTGAGTAACGAGCCATTAACGGACAAGAACTATAACAGCATATGGGGAGTTTTGGAAAGTAAATACCAGTGTGTGCAAATTACTGCAACAATCCTCGTTTAGAGAATATTGCACTCGTCAGCCATTGGTAGTCAAAACGAGGGCGCTCTTAACAAGTTTGTTAGCACTGTAGAGAAGAACTTGAATGCCTTAAATGAACAGAAATTTGATGTTTACAAAGTAAGATTTTCTGCTGCTTGACGCGTGATGCGTATATAGACTATTTCTTTTTTGCTGCAACTACGTATGATCACGTGCATGCCACGTTCCCTAGAAGTGATACAACCCTGAATGGCAGCTATCCAAGCCCACATTCCGTCTCCATAATTAAGGTGGATGCCTGGAGACTGGAGTGCACCTGAAGGAAGAGAATAATCAATCGCCCCTGCCTTAAATAAAACCCCGTGAGAACAGAAGCCAGTACACCACATCAGCAAAGTTGCCTCTGACCTCGTGCAGCCGATCCCACCAGCACAACAGGAAGACTTGCTTCCAGCCGCCCCAAGAGATGGCAGCAAAGTACGGCTTTGCCTACGAGGGAGGAGCTACCCCCCGCCGAAGCTACCCGAAGGCTGAAGGCACCGGAGACACCCCCAACGCAGGAGAATATATGTCCCTGCACCACCGCAGAACAGCATACATATTTATTAATCTTAAATTAATTTAATACAAGTTTATCTGTATACATTAAATCTTATCTTCACACTTTGTTATTGTTAAGTTCCTCCATAGGTTAAATAAAACATCGAATGAATTTTACCTGCATTGGTTTAATGAAGTTGCAAGCGAAAGGCAAGTATTCAAAACAGAACCGAATTCTGGAACCGATATTTAAATTGTAGAATCAGTACCGAAACCGATATTTTTTGTTGTTCCACCCATCCCTAGTAATAACTATTTCAGCTTTTTCTTGTAAGTTTTTGCACATTTTGTTGCTTTGAGATGTTTTTGCAGCCTAACTGCCTAATTTGTGTTTTACAGTTTAACTGCTGATATGATGATGTTTTGCAGCCTAACTGCCAATTGACGTGTGGCAGCTATGAGCCAGAGTAAGAGAGAGTTAAATTTTAAGCACATGTAAAGATAACAAGCCAATACTTAAACCCTAGACTAGAGCATGCCTGGAGACCAAGTTGTGACTAATGCCAACTACTTTTCATTCCTAATATGTGTATGTATAGTAATGCGCCTCATGCTAGAATGGTTCAGCCCATTCAAATCCATGTACTTTGAGCAGTACTTTGTTTGTTATGTAAAATAAGCTAAATTCACTGTGTGTGCGTGTGAAAGAGTTGCCCCAGAAACCCCACAAGTTGTACTTGGTTCAAAGACAAAGGGGCTCTCTTTCTCTGACATAGTCAGGGAACAGAGAGAGAACAAAAGCAAGGAAACAAAGACCTCTGACCAGCCTGAGGAGTGGCAGGTGGTACAGGGTCGCAGGGTAGGTGCACGGAAAACAGTTTTGATATACCCTAAAGAAGGCGAGGGCAAGTCTGAGGAGACAAGGGGTAAGTTAAAATCTCTGGACCCTGTGAAGGAACATCTAAAGATAAGGAATGTGAGACAGGTCGGGAAGGGCGGTGTGTTGCTAGAGGCTGAGGACGAGGAGACTCTCCTCAAGCTTAAAAATCTCAAGCGGATGGAAGAACTTGGACTGAGGGTGGAGGATCCTAAGAGAAGGGGACCAAAGGTTATAATATTCGATGTGCCCCGAGAATACGACACCCCGGAGTTTCTGGAAACTTTGTGTGACCAGAACTTCAGAGAGTCGAGGATAGGAAAAGAGGAGTTCACCCGAAACGCCACAGTCAGGTTCAGAACTGGCCCCAGGAGTAATAAGGACAAAGTCAACGTTATCCTTGAGACAACACCCGCATGCTCATAGCAGAGGAGTTCCTTTATATACGGTTTCAGAGATGTAAGGTACGTGATTATCTTGTACCCGCCAGATGCTTTCGATGCCAAGGCTATGGCCACGTTAANTCAAGCTTAAAAATCTCAAGCGGATGGAAGAACTTGGACTGAGGGTGGAGGATCCTAAGAGAAGGGGACCAAAGGCTATAATATTCGATAGGCCCCGAGAATACGACACCCCAGAGTTTCTGAANCCCGGAGTTTCTGGAAACTTTGTGTGACCAGAACTTCAGAGAGTCGAGGATAGGAAAAGAGGAGTTCACCCGAAACGCCACAGTCAGGTTCAGAACTGGCCCCAGGAGTAATAAGGACAAAGTCAACGTTATCCTTGAGACAACACCCGCACTCAGACGCATGCTCATAGCAGAGGAGTTCCTTTATATAGGGTTTCAGAGATGTAAGGTACGTGATTATCTTGTACCCGCCAGATGCTTTCGATGCCAAGGCTATGGCCACGTTAAGGACAAATGCAAGTCACCCCTAGTCTGCTCAGGTTGTGCCGAGATCGGACACAAGTACAGCGAATGTGCCAAACAGGCCGAACCTGCAAAGTGCTCTAACTGTCAAAGGGATAAGAAAAGGGAAATATATCACAAGGTCGGTTCTCCGGACTGCCCTGTTCACCAGAGAATGCTCGCGCTAGAGCTCGAAAGAACCCAGTATGACTGAGCGTCATGCGCTGCTACACGTCGGGCAAATTAACCTGCAAAGGGCAGCAGTTCCCACAATGGAACTGCATCGAATCGGACAGGAGCAAAATCTGGATCTGGTAATGATGCAGGAGCCCTGCCTGCTTCATGGGAAAATACCAAGTTTTCCTGGTCGTTTTGTCTTGTTTGGGGACACACCGATGGCTGCTATTTGGGTTAGAAATCCCAAGGTATGCTATATCCCGCTGGAGGCTCTATCAAACACGCATCATGCGTGTCGGAAACTGGAGATGGGGGGAGTGAGTGTGACGATTGTATCGTCATACTTCCAACCAAGTGACCCACTTGATCGGCACCTCTCT
>NQII01000733.1:293829-303944 GCA_002778355.1 Clitarchus hookeri
TATATATATATATATATATATATATATATATAAAGTGATAATTTGTAAGACAGTTACTGCCATATATTAATTTGCACAATAAAGTTAAATATGCAAGCAAAAAAATAACCCTTTTTTGCACAAGAAAAACTACAGAACTTATAAAAAAAATTCTGTCTCTTTGTGCAAAAAAAAAATAAAAGTAGTACCTCTCATAATAATGTAACGTGGTCATCAATTTTGATGAATACTAAATTGATAGTTCGGAATTAATGTCTTCTGATACTTCATTTGTGTGTTGCCTGAACACTTCTGAGCCAGTAAACAAAAATTTTACCAAATTCAATACTTGGTAAGGACATCTGAGTTTCACAGTTTTCAATCATGTCATGCAGGGTGATTATTTTAAAAATTGCATCAGTTTTAATATTTAGGGTGCTGTAATACATCTTGCAAACCATTGACCTTAATTATAAAAAAAAATTTGGTACGTTAACGGTGCATTGCGTAAGCACTGAATTTACAAAGTGACATTGTTATTGGTCAGCCATTTTGGAATTTAGTGACAAATGATTAAATTAAGTTGTCATGTATTGGGAAACAATAAACCGATTCCTAAAAAATTTGGCAAACAAGTGGTACGACAGTAGGCGATGAAAACTGACGTGTTTTAAGTTTGCCAGATGCTTATTTCGAAAATGGTGGCCATATAAATATTACTATGAGTGAGTAAAGCTGAAAGGAAGTTTACGTACTACAGAAGTTATTAACGTGTCACAATTTGTGCAGCCACAGAATAAGAGTACATTAGTACAAAAGTACACATTTGGTTAGATGAAACAGTGAGTTGCATTTTTCCAGTGAAATGAGCTTGCACCCAGTCCTCTTCCATCTTTAGGATTTAGTTTAAAATATATATATATACACATACACAAACAACCAGTAACTGGGAGTGCGCTGCCTACTAACAATTGCAAGTCGGACGTAGTGACGTGCATCATGCAGGAATGTCTCTCGTGAGTCATGTGGTAGGGTCAGCGAGTCCTTCCAGTGATTGGAGCAAGAGAATAGGAAACCTGCTCACCTTCCAGAGGTGTGCGAGGGGAGGAAGCAATATTGCACAGAGCAACAGCTGATTGTGCCCAAAGATAGCAGAAAGCGAGAACATGCCTTGTCGCGAGGCATGTACGGGGAGGAAGCAAGCCCGCGCTGTGCTGGCCGAGCCACGACTCGATGGAAGGGAAGGAAACTGAGAGCACGATGGGAGCTGATGAAGGTTGTACTACAACGTGGCAGTGTTGATTCACACACTGGCCGACAGTCAGACGCGTGCGGAGGGTACCAGACCTGGGAGACGCCAGCGGTGCCAGAGACACCAGGAGAGTGGACAACCTCTTCTCTCGCGCTGCAGTCTTCAGCAGCTCGGCAATATTCCCCTTCCACAGCTCGTAGTGTTGCATGCTCTCTGTTATCGCTAGCGACTCCTTCCCTGCACTCGCTGGTTGAGACATACGAGCCAACACACGCTTACTTCACAACACTCACGTCACATGTCTGCACTAACTGCAGCCACATCAACTTACACATACACTAAACTACTTAAATCACATATTTCAAATTATACACTGGAACCTCTGTCTTGTTTTTCAGGTGACGGATAGAAAAAAAACCATACATGCAGACAAACAGATGTGAACTTGACTTCCATACATACATTTTGATCATCAAACTCTGGATTAAGAGTACTGAAAAGTTTACCATTACAAAAAACAGTTATAACCAAGTTTTTTTTTTTTAGACAGACTATGAAACTTAAATTCACAATGCCACTTTTTTTTTGTTTATCCACATTCCTTTGCTAGAATTACATGAAGTAAAATCTTGCTAAAACTACACTAATAAGAGTGAAACACACAGTCTTAATGACTGTTCATCATTTTAATGGAATGTACACTTCATACAGTGTAATGTACGCTCCCTTACAGGATAGGTGCCGTTTGCTTCCTGAATGCTGTTAAGACACTTGCAAGCCACCAAGCTGACAGTAAAACTCAGTGCAAACACGCGACAGCAGCACAGCCTTTCCTTACAAACCATGACAGCTTTTAAATAACAAAAAATAAAATAAAGAAAATGCTAATATCCTTCACAAAAAAAAATTACAATATGTATTGTCTTAAATTTAACTGATATTTTCAATATCAGATACAACCAAGTGAAATCTAATCGGATTCTGATGATTTGATCAAATAAATAAAATTAAGAACTGAAATAAAAATTTGTCTTTTTATTGGATTATTTTATGATTTTTAGTAAAATCCCAACATTCCAGAAATTTTTTGGAAATCATAATTTATTTTTTGTTGAGTTGGAATACTATTTTCCCTGACATTTTCAAAGTTGGAAGGGTAGAGTGATCATTAAATTTTGAATCTTTTCAATTTTATTATATGACGAAAAACAGTTTAACCTAAAAGTTGAAAATCATGCATCATGTTAGCAAAAACAGTAAAACATTTGCAGTACAGCTTATCACATTTTTTTATTGAAATCATTTCTTCTTAACATGATTTCCAAATATCCTAGTAAATTTAGAGTAACTACTTACACACTCCTTTCTGCCTGCAAACATAATGCTGTGCCATCATTTTGGCACATTGCATACTATTCTCTCTAATAAAATTTCCTTGCTAAAAACATTTACTTTTCCTTGTCTCTTGAATATAGTCATAGCAGGGTTTCACTGTAACTAAAATGTGCTGTTGAATGAGAACTAACCTCCACCTGTCTCAAATACTCACATATTGAATTCTGTGGATTTGGGGGGATGAGATGAGTCTTAGATTCAACCATCCCATCTCTAGTGCTGTATGTTGTAATGAAAAGGAAAAGCATGCCAAAGAAAAAATACCGCCTGGGGTAATTGTCCGTGTACAAGAGAAGGGGTGGAGGGAAGTGAAACTGATTTCAGATTGGATTGACACTGCTTGGGATTGCCGACCTGGGGATCTTCTTACGCGCAAGAGTTTGTTGGTGTGGGACAGCTTCACAGCTCACCGAACAGAGAGGGCGAAAGGAAAGTTGAAAGGTCTGCGTACTGACATTGCAACTATTCCAGGCGGCCTAACTTCAGTTCTCCAACATCTCGACGTTTCTGTAAATAAGCCTTTCAAAGGTGAACTTAGCAAACAGTATTCCGATTGGATGTGCGGGGATGATCATGAATACACACCGAGTGGGAAGTTGAAACTGCCATCATTAGGGAAAGGTGGATACTAGCTGCCTGGCGAATGGTGAAGCCGGATGTTGTAACCCGCAGCTTCAAGAAGTGTGGCATATCCAACAAAATTGACAGCACAGAAGACGAGTTATGGAATGCCTCTGAAACTGAAACTCCCGACGAAGACGAGCCGGAGCAGCAGGAGTCGTCCTCCGAGAGCGACAGTCATAACGGAAATTATTTTCTTTCCCTCCACCAGTAATGTGATTGTGATCCATTTTTTCTATTGTGTTGTTTATGAAGAAAAGCTTTTGTAGATATTGTTGTGTGTTTTAGGAAGTATTATAATTATTTTTAATCATTTTCACAAAAGTTTTTTTCCCCCCCAAATTTTGAGTGCAGTAAAATATGTCAAATTCAATACTATGCATCGTTTCCAGTAGCTGAGACTATTTTTTATTGGTATATAAAATCAGTGGTGACAAAACGTTTATTTGTAATAATTATAAGATAACTTGCAAGTAAATATTTATCTTAACAGCAACGTAACCTGAACTGCACGCAGAAACTACGTGACAGTTCACGCCTCTTGTCACGGTTACGAGTAAGTCGCAGCCCCATTCCCCCATCCACGGCAGTCACGTGCATCCGCAAAGCTTGCTTCCTGTCTTCCCGCAAAGCAGAGCTTTCACATGTTTACGTTTCCCCTCCCCGCACTTTTCCAGTCCGTATGTTGCCGATAGATACATTCTTCCAAGCTTTCTTTGTTTCCATGTAAGGCAGAGGATAGCAAACTACGGTCAGGAGGAGAAAGAAGAGGCGACAACATTTCTTTTGAGAGAAGGGTCAGTGCTAGTGTAACATTCCAGCACTGAGAGTGGGAGGGGGGGGGGAGCAAGGAAGCCGGCCGCCCACCACAGATGTTGACGTTCTTTTAAGGACCATAGGTTGCAGTGACCATACACTATGAGACAATGTTTTGACTTATAGCGCCGCAAGTTATTTTTCCAAACATATCGCAATTACCACACATTAATGTAAAAAAATAATAATTTGATACATACTACTTACTAACAAGGCACTACAAATTGTTAGTGCAATTTCATTAAAAAAAAATTTTTTCCTGGAATCAACATTCATCATGAATCAACATTTATCAAGTGTCTCAAACTAAATTAGTTTTGACTTGATTTATTTTTACCAATGTACGTACGTAACACTTTTCTGAACACTCCCCTTCTGTACCTGGTTGTAAATCATTGAGAGCGCATGTACTAAAAAATGTATTNTTATTTTTACCAATGTACGTACGTAACACTTTTCTGAACACTCCCCTTCTGTACCTGGTTGTAAATCATTGAGAGCGCATGTACTAAAAAATGTATTTCATTAATATTATTCATTAACGTTAAGTGTGTACATGTACAGTGTAAGCGGCAAGCTAGTTTCATTTGCAATAACACATCGTATCTGTCCGTCATCACCCCTTCAAGTAAAGGACTGTTAACTTCTAAAAGTACAGTCCATCAAAAACTTGGCAGATTACAATTTTTAATTTGTTAAAAAGTTTAGACCTTTATTATGACACAGTTGATCACATACTGTTGTTTACACATGAAGATACGTACACACACCCCAAGGTCAAACAATGGTTGCATATAATCTTTGACTAAGGAAGTGAACTTAATGATATGGGGAAAAGTAAGATTTGAATATCAATACTAACATTTTCACCATTATTTGTACAGGAATTTACAAGGACCACAGTGTATATAGTACACAGTAACAAACTCAAACAAATTATTATTGCAAGACAGACAGAGGTTTCACTGTAATGGCTGCTACCTATTGACTAAAGTCTATCACAAATTTGAAGAAAAATAAAATTACGGTGTTACAATTTCACAATTATTGTGGAAGTTTAGCGAAATAGTGTTGNTCACAAATTTGAAGAAAAATAAAATTACGGTGTTACAATTTCACAATTATTGTGGAAGTTTAGCGAAATAGTGTTGTACTTAATAAATTACAGTTTTTAGCACTCCAGAGTCTTTTATACAGCAAATTGCATCTAAACATGAACCATTTTGGGGCAAGAATTATCACAATAATCGTTGCAACTTGCAATTTGCATGTGCAATGTTAATTTCTTGTGTGTCTGTACGTCTTACAACTTGCGACACATATTACGAAACATAGTGAATGTTTGTGTAAGACTGTATATGTGTGTGTGTGTACCTTCTCTGTCCAGAAGCCGGCAGACAGACTCGCGGTCGCTGTAGAGAGCGAACAAGGGGAANTGTGTGTGTGTGTACCTTCTCTGTCCAGAAGCCGGCAGACAGACTCGCGGTCGCTGTAGAGAGCGAACAAGGGGAAAGCTTCCTCCTGCTCGCGACAGCAGATGCTCTCGTCTCCGCTGTGCCGCAGCAGCGCCCCGCACGCATCCAGGTACTGCTCCATCTTGTCATCTTCAACTGTCTTCACCGACGACAGCAACGATTTCGGTTTTGTTCGTTTACTTTCAACGGCTTGTGCTATTCAAAATGCAAAGCACCATCTCACCATGACTCATTCAGTTAGAAACACAGTTGAGACTTTATCAACAAAGTAATTATAAATTAACTTTTTGGAAACTCCCCCAACTTATACAGCAGTTTAGCATAAAATCCCGGGCAAACTGTGATAGATGTACCAAAATTGTACGGTTATACTTTTCAACATGCTGATTACATTAAATATGGGGGAACCGTGGGCGAATCCCAAAAAGAGCAGCTATTTTCCAAAATACTGGTCATACATAAATTTACTAGCAATACTGGAACTCTATAACATGTCTTTAACAAAAATATAATGTACTTATACAACCAATCAAAACCAAACAATCTACAAAAAATGGTGCTTATAACTTATCTTATAACTCAAGCGACTTTTTTAAATAAAAATATTTTTTTTAACTACTGCATAAGTACATATACATTTAACAGTCACGTTAACAATGCATAATACAGCTCCCNAACAGTCACGTTAACAATGCATAATACACCCCAGCACATTTGTAGGGGGCAAAACTTTGAGCAACACCATTGCATAATTAGCATACAAAGTTAGGTGGAAGGGAGGGGATGCAGAATGGGGGTTATTGAATTGATACAACAGTTTTTTCAGGATCTTGTATTCAATGCAGCACACCGCTCATACTGTACTTGATATTTGTTACATAATGATAAATGGTTGGGGTTTTTATTTCAGATGTCAATGCAACGAAGAGTGTTACAACTTAGAAAGTTACACTACTGAGAGCTAACCAGCCATGTGCACATGAGGCAGACTGAAGAAAATGTGTATTTTATAAGAATCATATTTTGAAATGTCTGCAGTGTCCTAAAAGCTGGAAAAAAAAATGGCAGATCGGAAGAACACTGTAGCTATTGTCATCTGCTGAAAAATGTAATCATGTTTTTAGTTTCTTTCAGGTGCACCGTTGCCTTGACAACATTCCTCTCTCTCCACAGTTCCAACAGAGAGAGACCAAAATGTTTCTCTTCCAAGCCTCATCATGAAAGGCGGAGGGAATAAAACAAGTGGCACGTCGGTAAGCAATCTTTACATGGGCGGGAGATGGCCGTTAGAGCAGGTCTGAGCAAACGTTAGGGGAGAGGGGGGGGGATAAAGGAATACACGGTTAGGTATTTTTTATTTTGTGTAAAAGAGAAACCAGAGAAGCTCGGAGTAAATATTTATTTTCACGTGGGTCATTTATGAGTTATAGTTATTTTATTGGTTCACTGTGTTGCATACAACAGGAAAGCTGAACAGCCATATAACAAATAAATTTCAAAGTAAAGGTCTTTGCAGAGAAAAATGGTAATCGTGCTGCAGCCCAAGAATTTTCTTACAAATTTTATAGGTGGCCTGTTGCCGCTGTCCACCTCCCTCTTAGCGTGCTTCAGTTGTCTGTCTCCTGTTTGCTACTCCTTGCTCTTTATTTTCCCCTTCAGCCAGCACCAGTATTTTATTACGAAAGAAATAACTACTTGACTCGACTCGGCATCTTTTATCTTATCACAAGTAGAGTCTGTATGGTTTTTTTCGCTACCAAAGATAAAATAACACAAGGTGCATTAAACTTAACAAAAACAATTTGCTGTCAGTCAGAATCAATTGTGTTCAATGGACACAGCACTAGTGATGCGACACACACACCGCGAGTTTCACGCTATGTGCACTATAGTGTTCCTCACCATCTATGACCAAGTTGGCTTGTTTCATTTCCATTGTGTGTGGTATGTCAATTCATTGTAGAGGTATTTTTCTGTTGCGCTCACAAACGTATTTTGGTACGTAAGGATGTTTGGCGGGACCAAATTTATATTTAGTTGTATGGAGCAGTTTGTTATATGGAATATTCATTAAAAGAAGTTTTACTGTATTTTTCCTTATTACATGCATTTCTAAACATTTTATCAAAATTTGCTGACCTCACATAAATTTACCTGACATTTTCATAAAAGCAAATTTCCCTGACTTTTCAAGGTATTCCTTATTTTCCCTGCTGGTAGTCGCCTTGGGGAAGTTGACTGGGTTTAAGTGCAAAATGAGCAGTAGCAAACAAACAGAATTAGTGTATGCTTCAGTTGCATCCAGCCAACAGTTGTAAGACGTACAACAAGAAGGAAAGGATACAACAGAGCAGCACTGCTACTCAGAATGTTGTCAGATGAAAAGTAGTGAAGAATAAGTGAAGAGATTTGGGTTGGTCTTAACAGCGAGGTCTTGAAAACAGATGAAGGGTGAAGCGAGGTGAGCATGGAGCAGGGCCAGAATAAAAGGGCGGGGGAAACGGGAGATCCCCAAGAAAACCCGCCGACAAGCAGCATCGTCAGGCACGATTCCCAATTGCGAAAATCCGGAGTGACCTGGCTGGGTACTGAACTGGGTTTGCCTTGGTGGGAGGCGAGCAGTCTACCCACTCAGTCACTGTGGCCCCAGTAGTGCAGAAGTACAGAGTGTAAGTGCAGACTCACCTTGTTGCTGGTCTGTAGTGGACGGTGGAGGTGCAACCGCTTCCTCCACAACCTGCTCATGCAGCTGTTTCCCTACAGCCTCGTTGGACCGCTTCAAACGCTTCAGTGCAGTCTTCTTCTGTGCCACTGCAACCGCCCACACAAAAACACTGCAACACTGCTATCAACAACATGCTCATGGCATATGCTGTATACTCCATGCCACATCTCTGCCAGCCTGAGTGGCAGTTCACAACCACCCTACTACCAGCCATTATCTTGTGAAGGTGGTTGTGCAAGAGAAGGAAACCCGTAGCTGTGTCCCAATATACAATAATTAAAATAGTTTGGAATAATAACTTAAAAATAAATCAAATCCAAACTTTGAATATCGTTTGTCAAAATTGTGACTATCTTAAATGGTTATCTACTTGACTTCCCTTGAAGTTGTTCATTTAACCGTTACTTTATAATTATTAGAGCTGGACCATTACTAATCAAGATAACTAATTGTTTTTTTTATGAATTTTTGCCATTTGATGCGGTGGCGAATTAAAGATCATTAGATCCGAGCATGGTTGTATACATTGGTACATGTTTAGAAAACTGATAAAAACCAGTTTTATTAAGAAAACCCACCATCACATTTATTTTCACTGAAGGATTTACGGAAGTTCTATATATTTTTCCGTTCCACTATCTGCAACTTAGGCAAGGCTATTTTACTGTGGTTGTGCACCATCAAAGCAAAAACATTTGTGTTTGTATTAAATTTATCCATATACCACACGCCACAATGTGATGGACGCATACATTTTTTTGGTAATTCCAGGAAAATGGTGGAATTATATTTCTGGAAACACATTGAAAAGAACACAATTTTAGCACATCTGTTGAGGGAAACTTACACACACACTGTGGACACGGCCAAAACCAACATAGCTTCGCGTCGTCGTGGCGGAACACAAACTTACAGCCCTTGTAGTAGTGGCCAGTGGGCTGCAAGCATTTACAATAGGGATGTCAAACTCTATTCCACGATTCCTCGATACCAGTGATTCTTTAACCACCGTATAATAGAGAATTGGAAGACCCAGAATCGAAGAATTAAAAACCAATTACTACAAATAAACAACCTATCACCTCTCAAAATCTGTTTAAAATTACTTGATTTATGCCAGTAATTGAATAACTCTTGGAAAATTATTTGGTGCATGAAAATGTACAATGCGGAAACAATCTGAAATAAAAATGTACTGGCCGTGTTCAAATTCACCATTTAGAATATTAATATTTAGTAGCTTCGGTTCGGACGCGATTTGGATGCGATTTGTATTTTAGCAAGTTTTGTTACATATTAAAAGCTAAATACTAAAATACCAATTACATCATAATTTTGTCAACTAATTAAGGTCACGTTTCCTTTTGGTAAACTAAAAGTTACAATTCGTACTCGGCCTCGCTTTCTGCATGACCTATACTTTTCTCAGTCGAATAAAAAAGAATATTTAAAAAACCAACTACATAGCGGATGATTTCAACATTAACATGGCAAAGGACTTTTATAAAGAACATGACACTTTATTAATTTAAACATGACAGAATCTAACTTTATATTCCACTCAATGAATGTTCACTTGCACTTTTTGTGCCTTCTTGTGGCTTTGACAGGACGTTTCTTCATTCACAACATCGTAAATTACGTGCCCATACTTCACTGTTAGCGAGAAGAAATTATATTTGTACCGTTGTAATATTTGAGAAGAAATAAATAAAAAAATGGTGTTATTGTAAAAGGAAACTAAGTTCCTCATCATCTTACGGCTTTGGACGACCGCCTGGCGTGTGCCTGGCGCGTGCCTGGCATGTGCCTGGCGCCTGCCTGGCGTGTGCCTGGCGCGTGCCTGGCGCGT
>NQII01000733.1:318220-392973 GCA_002778355.1 Clitarchus hookeri
TTATCGCTGTGGACTCGCCAACATATTCATATCAGTTTTTATTGCAATTTATTGCATTTTTCCTGGCATTTTTGTATCTTTTCAACAATTTTTTATGATTTTTGACGGTTCCTGAGAATGGCCTAGCAAAACGCTGCCTCGTTAAGCCCAGTATTCGTAAATTCAGGTCTCTACTGTATTGTGTGTGGGAATGGTGGTTGTGTGCTAAGTGAAATTATATTTATTTATGTTACATATAACTGAAATGAAATGTTTACTGGTAGCTATGTGACTTCGAAACTATTTGCATGTTATTCAAAAATTTTACTATTTGATTCAAAAACATTCAAACATTGAAATCCACTATTTGCAGACCCGTTGTAACAAAGTGCAGTTAGTGCGACAGTTAAAACCCGGTGAACACATCGCACGACAACAAATCAGACGCAATGCTTACCCGCACTTGATGGTGACTTCTCGGAAAAACTCATTTTCACGGACGAGGCAACATTTCATGTATTAGTGCAAGTCTGCAGGCATAAAATTTGCATTCGGGATGCCGAAAATCCACATGTCATTGTGGAGCGTGTATGCAATAGCCTTAAAGTTAATGTGTGGTGTAGTGTTATGCACGACTGTGCTATTGGACTCTTCTTTTTTCAAAATCAGATAAGCAACGCAAACACCTACCTGGACATTTTGCAACCGTATGCAGTATCACAAATTGACCACTTACAAAAGAACGTCATTCTGCGACAAGAAGGTGCACCGCCCCGCCTCATTGGGATCTGCAGGCAGGTGCTTACCTAACACAGCACATTTCCAGAAAGATGGATCAGCAGAAATGATACCATTTCTTGGCTTTACGTTCACCTGACATAACCCCACTGTATTTTTCTTGCGGGGTTATGTCAAGAACAATGTGTACCAAACACTGGTTGGTGGACTTGATGATCTGAAGATCCGTATTAGGAATGCTGTCTCTGCTATTCCAGCAGACACGCTTCACAGAACATAGCAACAGATGGAATACTGTTTCGACATTCTCCATGCTTCCACAGGAGCACACATCGAGGACTACTACATTCAATAAAAAACGTTCAGTTTTACATCAATTTACCAAAAACCAGGTGTACCTAGCTCAATTAGTTTTCCTGCCATACTGTTTCAAGATCCCTGGCGGACTTTAGAGACATGCTATATACAACAATAATTTTTCATTTTCAGAACATGAACACATGAACATAATGGTGATGACCTGGGCAGTGGAGTCGTAGGAGACGGAGACCAGTTGGCCGCTGATGTGAGGGTTCCAGCAGATACATGGGACTTTGTCTTCATGGCCACTCAGTACGGCGCAGCATTCCACCGCAGTCGAGGTCAGCCCGCTGCCTCCACCTTGCAAGCCTGCCAACACCACAAACATGCACTCCCTACATTTACAAAAAAAAAAGTCTGTGGAACTATTAAACAGATTTCAACCCAACTTGGTGTGCTGATATAACTCACCACGTCCACAAAACACGCCAGGTGATAAACATCCAAGTCCAAAATTTTTAATTATTATTATTTGCACACTTAAGATTACATATCATTTATTAGTAACTTCTAAGCCAAGTAGCATCAAATACACACAGGAAGAACTATTGGGCAGCAGTCCAAATATTTTTATAAATGAGTGTTTGTTTTCCAAGAGAATGTCTTGTTGTAGTGCTGCACGCCACAACTCCGAGCGCATTAAACCAAACATAATGTGCCTACTGGGTGCAATGATGTCACTATGTAACAGCAGAATTTTGAAATATACAACCACATGAAAATTAGTGTTTCAGACTATTCATTCAATGATCTTTTACACTGGTGGATCTGGTAGAAAACTCCTCCTGCTTGATTAATTTTTTAAAACACAATATAAACCTGTAATAGTCTCATTAAAATTGCTTGACTACATTAATGTAAGGGACAGTATGATAACGTATTGGTATAACTCCTTGCTCACAAACTTAGAATCTAAACCCTTCTTGATAATTGAAATTCCATTCATGGGTAATTGTATCAGGTATTAAAAAGCACTATTTTCTATCAACATCGCAAGCAAACAATATCCATAGTATATTTTGTGAGGAAAAAACACTTCTGAAGGCCTGTGGAACAATAGTTAGGGAAATGTAGATACTGCATGTAAAGCAACATTGCAATCAAACTGTTTAGTGAAGAAACTGAATGTAGTTTTACTTGTACGTGAACCGTATCTTCTCACCTTCACAGACTACCAGCTAGTTCCTGTGTGGCCTTAAGTCTCGGCGTCACTCCTCTTGCAGAACTTCTTCATATTCACGTTATAATTTCAGTTTCAGAGGTATTAACGACNTAAGTCTCGGCGTCACTCCTCTTGCAGAACTTCTTCATATTCACGTTATAATTTCAGTTTCAGAGGTATTAACGATAGCGTTTGATTACAGAAAATTTACAATTTACATACTAGTTGTTTAATACTGTGTGTTATTTCCTGCTTGCAAGAAGGCCGGAACTTATTGATAAAATACAAAAATGTTCCCAACTTTTTACAAGTATAACAGACAATTAAAATTACGCACAAAAATATTAAACAACTCATAAAATGTAAATTTTCTATNACTTTTTACAAGTATAACAGACAATTAAAATTACGCACAAAAATATTAAACAACTCATAAAATGTAAATTTTCTATAATCGTACATTATCAGTAATTACTATGAATCAGACATTACGACATGAAACTGAAGAATTTCTGCAAGAGGGGTGAAGCCGAGCCTTAAACTCAAGAAATTTCAACCAGAGACAATTGTGAAACCTACTGAGGTATTTTGGACCTGCCAAGTCTTTGTCACAGGTAAATACTAAGATTTCTGGACTGAACACATTACATGAAAGTCTTTCAAGTGTGCAGCATTTTTGAAAATATTTTTGTGCCTAGCTACAGCTTCCTTAGCATAAATTCCTCAACAGCAATGTTTCTGTTCAAATGCATCTTTCTGGGTGGCAGAGATGATGTGTTGTAATAAATAGGCATTGATGTTATTTAAACAATATTCGGAAAGTGCAAAAGTTATATTATGTTATATAAAGCACATTCACTATATCTTTAATTTACATGCACAGCTTTTGCTTTAAAGACAAACATTTTAGAGTATTGAACCAGAACCCTCCAGAAAGTACTACTGCCTTTATGCTGATCTGCCAACAAGTGGTTCAGCTCACTCCGAATATTCAAATACTCTATGACCTAACCAAACTGCACCCTGTAAAACCACACAGAAATAATAAAAACATTCCAACCCTATTCATCCATTTACTAAATATAATATTATAAAACACTCAATTCTATACCAACATTAGACAAAGCAACTCTTTGAGGGTATATTATATACTGCCTGATTTTTTACATAAAATTAATTACTTTGTATTAACAATTTGGAATGACAAATTTTAATAATGCTGCTCAGTTGCTTGACAAATAGTATTTATCGTTTATAGGTCCCAGGTATACATCACTAATTCCGTTAGCAACATCTGTTTAACCAATTGAGTGGGTACCCATAAATGACTAAAAAATGTACGTTCCTACGAACATGCAGTACATTAAATGCAGATATTACTGCTGCAATAAAATAAGGTAAACTGAGCAGTTCAGACCATTAATAGTTTCATCTTAAACATTACTCCACATGGTGACTTTTTTATATGCAAAGGTAATTCTTCACAACTTGTACGGGCTACCGGCGATATGTTATATGATGAAAAAGACTATTACCTGGATACACAAAGAAGTCGACCACAAAAACCTTTGTAGGAGACAGGGCAATTGCACTGACTCACCTCAGCACATCAGCTGGGCTGACTTACTAGCAGGCGAACATCACCCACAATTTGCTTTCCGTACATTTTTTTAATGTACACAAAGAGTGACAGTTGATAGCACTATGTCCCATGACACAACAATCATTTCTTGTTACAAATGTTGCAAGCTCTAACATTACGACCGACATTTCGCTCACTGGAAATTTAGTAAACCTAAATTGCAAACAATGGGCAAATACATAGAACATATTATCGCCTGACCCGTGCAAAAACCAACAAGCGCAAGCCGGTGTCAGCTGTAAACTTTCACGTAACTCTGTGTGCTAGCTAACCTCCCCAGCTGAGTTAAACTGTGACATATCTCCTCAGTGACAACTCTCAGATAACTCCGTCCGCACGCTACTCGCACGCTACTCGTCAGCTATCACAAACCTACTCTAATCTGCTCTAGCGGTCAAGGCTACACCTCATTTGTTGCGTGACGCATGGACAGAAACACAGAATAGCCTACCCTTGGCAAAAGAAACACCAACACTGGCAACCCGCGCATAACAAATACACACCATGTGACTAACACAACACCTAATCTACATTACAGAAGGAATAAAAGTTTTGTAACAAAGAAGTTATAAATTTTTTGTCTTTCACATTAATGGACAGAAAATTAAAAATTGTATTTAAGTGCAAAGACTAATACAGTCTGACAAAATATATTTCAACATAATTTGATTGGAAATTAATTTTTCTAAAAAATTAAGGAAAGTTTAGAGGATATATTATAAATTCCTATTTATGAGGTTTTCTTATTTTATGCCATTAAGTAATTATATTTTCTAGATTTTCCTATATTAAGGTGAAAATTGTTTTGTGTTATGTAAATCACTATAATTGCAAATAAAATGTAGCTACCAGAAATCACACTCAGTAGTGTGAACTCACAAATAAAAAATCACTGCCGTCACCGCAGTATAGTCGACCCCGGTACAGTATAACTCCCTCCCCACTCGTGGAACCACAAGCCCTTATCAGTTCCTCCAGCAGTTTAAGGAGAATCACCCTTGGCAGAAACACATCTCTCACCCCTTGCATATTTCAGGAGACACATTCCTGAGTCATGTACCACACAAATAACTGAAATTACCAATATCTTGTGCCACAAACATTAAAAAGTAGATTCAATTCCATCCATAACTAAGAAATATACACCATATATACAATTCTGACTCTTCAAANCAAACATTAAAAAGTAGATTCAATTCCATCCATAACTAAGAAATATACACCATATATACAATTCTGACTCTTCAAATTACTGCTGGCGCATCGAATATTCACATGTTCAGCTGCATTGGGACACAGCTGCAGAAGTCAAGTATTTAGATAACANTACTGCTGGCGCATCGAATATTCACATGTTCAGCTGCATTGGGACACAGCTGCAGAAGTCAAGTATTTAGATAACATGTCGAAAGAGACTAACTTTTTGAACCAAGTGCAAATTACATTTGGTTAACAATTCAGAGAGGCCAGAAGGCTGCAGTGACAAACTTTTCAAAGTGTGAACAATGTACGAAGCATTATGGGAGAGATGTTTACAACTTGAATTAGAGCAAGCGGATAGGCGCAGATGGTCTATTTCACTTGAGACTGTGAGTCCATGAAACAATATGTACCAAATCCCATGAGAGGGTGTGAAAATATTCTTGCTCTGAAGAAAGAATGGCAAGGCCTATGACTTTCTTATTTATAAGGGTTCTTTAACACTGCTAGATGGGGTATTTAGAAAGGTTTTCATTTTAAACCCAAGTGTTGTTTTGAAACTATTAGGAAGAATAATGTAAAAGGACATCTACTGTTTACTGACCTTTCTTTGGTTCAACACATACTATTTGTTTCAAGCCCTTAAATAGAAACACTTACAACGACATTGTATACACTGAAAGTAGGGATGGGTCAGTTAAGTCATTTTTTTGATTTTTAGTTTGGTACCTTTCCTTAAAAATCCGTTCTTGGTTCTAGAATATTTTTCCTGTTTTTTACTGCTGTCAGTATAAATGCCAGATAACATTTTGTAACATCATCAGTTTTTCCTTTTACATTGAGTCGTTCTGGTTTCTAATGAGAAATGTAACGCTCAAAAGGCAAAACTAATAAAAAATTTTATTCACACCTAGGAAAGACACGGACAATTATTTTCACAGGTTTACTAACTAGTAACAGGTGCTTTATCCAGTAATACAGCATATGAGTAAACATGGCAACACACAATTTTTTGTTTTCTATTTGAAAATAAAATGCACCACATTATTTTAAAAATTACATTTTTGCTACTTCAATGTAAGTTCCTGTAAAGTGATCATAATTTTAATGTGCACAAACCACACATTTGTGTTTGTGGACGCCACAGATAAGGCGCCAAGTTGCACCGAACATCTCGCTATTAAATGGTGTTCCTCCGCTTCATCGCAGTGAGTGCGTCATTTTGTTAGGTCGGCCATAGTCATGTCTGAATCCAGAGTTATTTAGTGCATGTTAAACATAACAATAGTATACAACATCTAAGGGCGATTTTTATTTATGTTTACATCGGCGAAGAAATACACAAACACTAAGGTATAAATACAATTTTGTTGTACACAAATCTCAAGACGGTGTCAAACTTTTTAACATAAAAATTTAGTAATTAATAGCAAAGCGGTATGTTTTAAGTACTTTTTTGTATAACCAATGTGTTTACTATTTCAGTTATAGTAGAACCACAAATTTTACACAGATTCTCGGTCCTAATCCTCAACATCAAGAACTTGCAACAAACACTAACCCATCCCTAACTGAAAGTCAGTAACCTCCAACAATCCAAATAATATTTTTACCGTGTTGATTTAACAAAATCTTTGATAATATTGCCAAAGGCTGCAGGTTCCGATCATTAAACAACAGACGTCTCTATCAGACAAGGGTTTACTTAGTGTCGGACAGAAACACAGGTTTGCAAACTCACTGAGGGGGAGTCTGTATGATAGGCGCTTGGCCTGGATTACAACTCGGTGTAAGGTCGGGTGGATAGGCCACCTGCAAGGTACAAAGTAGAAGGTGATGTCGACTGTCTTACACAGGGTCGACTTCAGCCCTGGTACAGATTTGCCTTGTATGGGTCTCACCCAGGGTAGATCCTTGGTCGAACGTTGGCGGCTAGGGTGCCCTGTCTTAAGGCAGCTGTCAGGCTGGTTATCCTGGTGTTGCAGCTCNAGAACTGAGAGGTGAGGCCTCAACAGTCATTGGGCAGCTTGAGCACGTTCCCATGGGCAGAGGCTGCTCAAGGCAGAAGGCAAAGGGTTACAGAATAACTGGTTAGGTTTGGAGGTAGTAACTGACTTCTTAATTGTCCACCTTGCACCCCTTCTAAGGGTGAAGGGCATGGGCGAGGTACTATGAGTCCTCCGCACTAAATAGGAACAGGCAACGTGTTCCCTGGCTAAAGTGCAAACAGAAGAGGTTAGGTCACTCAGAATCAGTCCTGGCACTCCAACTGGCAAAGTTCCACGAGGTGGATGGAGTGTATTATCCGATCTTGATGTCTACCCGCTTCGTCGCATGTATTTCTAGTGGTTGTGGCTCTATCTTAAAATGTTTCAAGTACCCGAGTACTTGGTTCAAGGTACGGGTGGCTGTCTCTAAACATAATGTATTTTTTCGCAAACTTTATTACGTCTGGAAAATCACTCAGTACTTCACAAAAGTTTAAGTCCTGCTGGCATAATTTATGTATATTAATTATTCTAAAAAAAAGTAATAAGAAACTAATTTTTTTGCATGCATGTTTTATATATTACATTTTATTAAATGAGTGTACTTAATTGTTTAAGCGGAAAAATAATTCAGGTCTGCGAGGGTTAACAAAAAACGTAATGACAAAAAAAAATCCAACTCACTTTCGATGACAGGCGTGAAGTTGAATACCCTTATCGACTTCTCATTGGCAGAAACCGCAAGCCAATTACAGTAGGGGGAGAAGCCAGAGTCTGTGGCGGTACTCTCGGGGTGCCAGGCAAACATCTGGATGTATTTCTTGATTGTATACACAGAGTGCAACAACAGGAGGTGCGGTGATGAGAAGACGTGCACCGACCTGAGGACAATCGCAGGCTACATTACAAAGTCGCACAACACAACCACACATTGCTCTGTGCCCTTTACCACACAATCGAGTAATCTCTTGACGTCAGCGACATAGCATTAACAGACCTAGCGTGGTACACACAACACTTGCTGCGGTACTTGTCGCATGCCAGTGCCAAGACGGACGACTCGTGTTACAAGATGACAGGTGGCATTCTGGCACAAGGGACTATGCATCACTGCATGTGTACAGAAGCAGGTGATAAACAGTCAATATGGACCCCACACGATCCGCCAGGAACCAGCGTGGTGACTTATGCAAGATGTCTACAAGATCTGCTANACAGTCAATATGGACCCCACACGATCCGCCAGGAACCAGCGTGGTGACTTATGCAAGATGTCTACAAGATCTGCTATGTGAAAGTAGTTTTCCCTGTTTTGCAGACCAGAAGTTGTTACTTTCCTTCACCTTTCCGTCACCTCAACTGACAGATGAATTTTACCCCATCTTACATGCGTATGTGTGTAAAGTACATGCGCACACGTGTGTGCCCCTCTGAGGATCTCCGTCACACGTAAACACTTACAACATAACATGTGGCAAAAATAATGAATTAATTAAGCAGCGCCTTCTGTGCCCTGTAACATGTATTTACTAATACCAAGAAGCATTTACAACAGACAACAAGAGTACAGATGTAATTGTTGGTTCCAAGAAAAATGCAATGAACTTTAATTACAAATGACAAATATTTTTAACACCTAACAGTGACTATCAAGAAACTCCTTTCAACAAGAAAAATTTACATTACAGTTAGCGTAACAAAACTCACTTTAATGACACTTTACTCATAAACTATTTCTTAGTAGGCATTGCCATCACAGAACTGCTTTCAATTTTTTTGTTCATATTAAATACAATAGGAAATTATAGTTTATGGACAGCATATATATGAAAGTTTCAATTAATAAAAAATAGAATACTTTAATGTTAATACATTAAATGTTTGTTGTGTATGAATTATTTAACAGACTGGCAGACATGTTAAAAATGGGATGAATTTACACAGATTTGTTTTAAAAATGTGACAATAACTGTAAATGGACTAAATGTTATGATTCAATGTTTACAAACAGCTTCAAAAATTTTAAGAAGTTAAATTCTTCTTACAAAAAATTGATTTGCCGAACCCTTATACAGAGTTAAGAAACACTCGAAGGGGAACGGTTGTAGATGAACGATAACTAAAAAGCAAATGGAAGGTGTGAGCTGTACAAACACGATCCAAACAAACCGGCAGTACGGACTGCATATTGTATGTTCTTTGTGCAGAGCCAACTGCAAGCTGATGGCAAAGCAGACGCAACATGAAGTATGTGGGAGAGGGGGAGAGGGAGGGGGAGGTGCGTGGGCCGGGAGAAGAGACAGGCAGCTGGTAGACAGCAAACAGATCCCATTGCCCAGGCCAGAACCAGCACTTAGTCCCCGGTGTTGAAACTGGGGGAACACAAACCCATGCCACGAGGAAGGCAAAGTGGCGCACTACACCTCTATCATACTAGATAATGTTAAGACAAATTAAACTATAATTTACAACCTGGCACTATAACAAGTATACTCTCTGAAAATACTTGTATGCTTTTAATAAAGAATACTACTTGTGCAACACTGTGTACGGCGGAACCTCTATAGACTGTTTTGCACACAGACAACGCATGCAAACTTGTCCGCATAGCTGAAAGCCACATAATAGAAACTCCATCTAACATGGTTATAATACAGTTTCTTGTGAGAGGCAAAGCTACCAGATTCTTTGAGCTACGCAAACTTGGGATGTGCACACATTCCGTCTCCCTACACTTCCTCCTTACCACGCTGCACTAGATGAAAACAATTACACCCCCTCTCCTGTTCCCTTTCGGCAAGTTGAAGATGCTTCTCTGACAGCAGGGTGCCATCTGAGCCTCTTCCTCTTTGTACAATGGAAGCATACTCTGGACAAACCTACCCTTTTGCTTCCTGAAAAGATGGAAGTTGAGTGACTTCCTCTGCTGCTGCAATCTAGAGGCATCTAAGAGGATGGCAGTATGAGAGAGAGAGAGAAGGGAAAGAGATAAAGAAAGGAGAAAGAGAGCGAGAGAGAAAGAGAGAGAAAGAGAGAGAGAGAGAGAGAGAAAGAGAACAAGAGAGAGAGAAGGGGGTTCAAATTCCATGTTTACGGACAGTGTGTGCGAGCTTTTTGTTGTGAGTGGAGGTAACCACCAGAGATAAACAAGTACGTGCACAGCTGAGGTGAAGGAAGCTTAGAAAAAAGAACAGCCCAGCTGGCTGACTAAGTGTGAAGACTTCCTTAACACTGTTCTAAAGTGATGTTTCTATGGACTGTACAAACAGGAACAATGCATCTACATTCCACTTTGCTTCAACTCGTAAGATTAACAAAGTAAAAGACGCTTTACTGTGGTATTACATCACACAATAGCTCGCCAAAACAATATAAAAACAATAAACAGAAAATTGCAAATAATGTATTACTGCATTAATGAAGCAGAGAGACTGCCCTGAGGAGGGGGAAAGAAAACCTATTACAGCAGTTTATATGGCATGTTGCCAGATTGAGTTCATCTTGATGTTTCTTTACGCATGCATTTCCAACACTACAACATAGTACATCACTGTGACCTTTCACACCCGTTTAAATGCTTCACACAATTGTGCATTATAGTGAAAAGTAGATTAATGGCATTGGTCCAACAGTGAACTGTACACAAGTGAAATGGATATACCCGACAAACTCATATCTGCACAAAAGATACTGTGGAATTTATCAATTCAAAGGTATCATAAAATTTAGAGCTATTTAGATATTATTCAAGATGACAAAATTCTGCTCCATAAATGACTAACTATTACACAATTTTTAATCATTTTATACATTACACCCTATTTTTCCACGCCCTTTTTTGCCCTGCTTATTTTGTATTTACAGAAAACTAACTACTTCTGCCAAATTTTTACTCTCTCACATTCTGCACACTTTTTCAATTCCATGAAAGAAGTAATATCCAGGTTTTGTTGTACACAAATGACATTACAACCTCACCAATCAAAACAGAATTAGGTCAACTTTTTTAATTGATTTCCAATGGACTATACAAAATGAAAAAATTATTCCCCTTTCTTTAAGCATTTTCTCTAAAAATGCAAACTACCACTAAACAAATATTTACCCATCACTCAATCCAACAGCAAAAACTGAGTTGTCGGACTTCCATGACAGTTCTGAACCTTGGACCATCTTTTTGTCCGCTGACACTTGCTTCACCATTTCCATTGGATACAGCGAACATTCTGAAAACAATGTCACCACGCAATAATATCTTGTTCTTTGCGTTACAGTTACAGTACAATAACCACAATTACAATTAATACACCTGGAAAGAAAAGTTGAAGTAAATACAGTACTGTGTACAAATATGTACATGGTTAAATTAACATGTTCAGTATGAAATTTCAAGCAATTTTATTCCCTTGAAGCTATTTTTAAATCATTTATATAATTTACTTACGATTTCTTTTCTTGAATTAACATGAGAATACACTATAAAATGTTATTACTGTCTACAATGATGTGTATGTGACATAACAAAGCAAATGGGTAATCAATAGGCACTAATGCATTTCAACATTACACAAAAATCCTTAACTGAAACAACTAGCTGCAAAACTGATAATGNCTTCTGCGCACCCGGCATACGTACTGTACCATATTTCCCCTCTAGGTTTCAATGTAACTGTTGTTATTGCAGTGCAAAGCTCTCCGTGGTTAGACTTGCTGGAATACTGCTGGCCAACGGAGTTCACCGCGACCCTTCGTACGGAATAGTGCGATGCGTGGTTTCTGTGATAATCGCTGTGGAAAGAGTGGGAACATTTACCTATCCGCGAGTGTGGCACTGCAATAAATACTTGAGGACATTTTTTTTTTTTTTAATTAATACACTATATAATGCCTACTCTCCACCTAAGGAATAAAAAATTGTTGGACTATTAAATTTTTTTTTTTTTTCAGTTATATATTTATGACACTACTAAAATTGAAAACAAAGTTTTATATATTTTCATTTAATTGATTAATCAGAGCTTGCGCAGAAAGTAATTTATAGCATTTGGTTTTATTTAATTTCTGTTCACCACTATTTTATAATTTTTAATATTTGGCTCACTAATTTTTGTTTAAATTCATTTAATTTTGTGGTTGGTACCTACGTACATATTAAGTACACATTTGATGCAGTAAAACTACATGTACAGCTGCTTTACTTATTATTACCATTCTTGTTGTATACATCTTAAGTGAAACTATTGTGAGTTTCCTCTTCAAACTCCCTATCCCTCCCATGACCGACTCCTGTGGCAGGAATCAGTGACTGACTCCTGCAGGAAGAGTAGCACATTGTGGTGCTGATTGCAGTGTGCATGTGTGTGGTGTGATTAACCAAAGATTTTATGAAAGATTGGAAGATTTATGGAAAGATACACTCCTGCAGAATGACTCCATTAGACTGACTCCTGCATATGATGTCTCAATGCCTGCATGCGATTGGCCAGCTCCAATCACGTGGCAACTCGTTGCTTGGCTGATCAATGTCCACACAATGTCTTATTGGTGTATTATGATTGGTTCAATGTTAACATAATGTCATAGGGCTTGCATATGTGTATATTATAAGCAGTAATGTGGTCAGTTGAGAGGCTTAGTTTGACAACAGCTGAGAAAAAGAGAGAGAAAAAGAGAGAGAAAAAGAGAGAGAAAAAGAGAGAAAAAGAGAGAAAAAGAGAAAGAAAAAGAAAGAGAAAAAGAGAGAAAGAAAGAGAAAGAGAGAAATAAAGAGAGAAAGCAAGAGAAAGAGAGAGGGAGATAGAAAGAAAGAGAGAGAAAGCAAGAGAAAGAGAGAGAAAGCAAGAGAAAGAGAGAGGGAGAGAAAGCAAGAGAAAGGGAGAGAGAGAAAGAAAGAGAAAGGAAGAGAGAGAGAAAGCAAGAGAAAGGGAGAGAGAGAAAGAGAGAGAAAGAAAGAAAAAAAGAGAGAAAGACAGAGGGGGAGAGAGAGGGAGTGAAAGAGAGAAAAAGAAAAAAAGAGGGAGAGAGAATGAGAGAAAGAAAAATAGAGAGAGAAAGAAAAAAAGAGAGAGAGAGAAAGGAAGAGAGATAAAGAGAGAGAGAGAAAGAAAAAGAGAGAGAAAAAGAGAAAGGAGAGAGATAGAAAAAGAGAAAGGGAGAGAGATAGAAAAAGAGAAAGAAAAAGAGAGAGAGAGAAAAAGAAAAGGAGAGAAAAATATAGAAAAAGAGAGAGGAGAGAGAAAGAACTAGAGAGAGAAAGAGAGAGAGAAAGAGTAAGAGGTAGAAAGAAAGTGAAAAAGAGAAGGAGAGAAAAAGAAAGAGGGAGAGAGAAAAAGAAAGAGGGAGAGAGTGAGAAAGAGAGAGAGTGAGAAAGAAAGACAAAAAGAGAGAAAGAAAGAAAGAGAGAAAGCAAGAGAAAGAAAGAGAGAAAGCAAGGGAAAGAAAGAGAAAGAGAGAAAGCAAAAGAAAGAAGACAGAGGGGAGAGAGAGGGAGTGAAAGAGAAAGAGAAAAAAAAGAGGGGGAGAGAGAGAGAGAAAAAGAGAAAAAGAGAGGGAGAGAGAAGAGAGAAAAAGAGAAAAAAGAGGGAGTGAAAGAGAAAAAAGAGGGANTCTATCATACTAGATAATGTTAAGACAAATTAAACTATAATTTACAACCTGGCACTATAACAAGTATACTCTCTGGAAATACTTAATGCTTTTAATAAAGAATACTACTTGTGCAACACTGTGTACGGCGGAACCTCTATAGACTGTTTTTGCACACAGACAACGCATGCAAACTTANGAATACTACTTGTGCAACACTGTGTACGGCGGAACCTCTATAGACTGTTTTGCACACAGACAACGCATGCAAACTTGTCCGCATAGCTGAAAGCCACATAATAGAAACTCCATCTAACATGGTTATAATACAGTTTCTTGTGAGAGGCAAAGCTACCAGATTCTTTGAGCTACGCAAACTTGGGATGTGCACACATTCCGTCTCCCTACACTTCCTCCTTACCACGCTGCACTAGATGAAAACAATTACACCCCCTCTCCTGCTCCCTTTCGGCAAGTTGAAGATGCTTCTCTGACAGCAGGGTGCCATCTGAGCCTCTTCCTCTTTGTACAATGGAAGNATAATACAGTTTCTTGTGAGAGGCAAAGCTACCAGATTCTTTGAGCTACGCAAACTTGGGATGTGCACACATTCCATCTCCCTACACTTCCTCCTTACCACGCTGCACTAGATGAAAACAATTACACCCCCTCTCCTGTTCCCTTTCGGCAAGTTGAAGATGCTTCTCTGACAGCAGGGTGCCATCTGAGCCTCTTCCTCTTTGTACAATGGAAGNTCCCTTTCGGCAAGTTGAAGATGCTTCTCTGACAGCAGGGTGCCATCTGAGCCTCTTCCTCTTTGTACAATGGAAGCATACTCTGGACAAACCTACCCTTTTGCTTCCTGAAAAGATGGAAGTTGAGTGACTTCCTCTGCTGCTGCAATCTAGAGGCATCTAAGAGGATGGCAGTATGAGAGAGAGAGAGAAGGGAAAGAGATAAAGAAAGGAGAAAGAGAGCGAGAGAGAAAGAGAGAGAAAGAGAGAGAGAGAGAGAGAGAANAGAAGGGAAAGAGATAAAGAAAGGAGAAAGAGAGCGAGAGAGAAAGAGAGAGAAAGAGAGAGAGAGAGAGAGAGAAAGAGAACAAGAGAGAGAGAAGGGGGTTCAAATTCCATGTTTACGGACAGTGTGTNAGAGAGAGAGAGAGAGAGAGAAAGAGAACAAGAGAGAGAGAAGGGGGTTCAAATTCCATGTTTACGGACAGTGTGTGCGAGCTTTTTGTTGTGAGTGGAGGTAACCACCAGAGATAAACAAGTACGTGCACAGCTGAGGTGAAGGAAGCTTAGAAAAAAGAACAGCCCAGCTGGCTGACTAAGTGTGAAGACTTCCTTAACACTGTTCTAAAGTGATGTTTCTATGGACTGTACAAACAGGAACAATGCATCTACATTCCACTTTGCTTCAACTCGTAAGATTAACAAAGTAAAAGACGCTTTACTGTGGTATTACATCACACAATAGCTCGCCAAAACAATATAAAAACAACAAACAGAAAATTGCAAATAATGTATTACTGCATTAATGAAGCAGAGAGACTGCCCTGAGGAGGGGGAAAGAAAACCTATTACAGCAGTTTATATGGCATGTTGCCAGATTGAGTTCATCTTGATGTTTCTTTACGCATGCATTTCCAACACTACAACATAGTACATCACTGTGACCTTTCACACCCGTTTAAATGCTTCACACAATTGTGCATTATAGTGAAAAGTAGATTAATGGCATTGGTCCAACAGTGAACTGTACACAAGTGAAATGGATATACCCGACAAACTCATATCTGCACAAAAGATACTGTGGAATTTATCAATTCAAAGGTATCATAAAATTTAGAGCTATTTAGATATTATTCAAGATGACAAAATTCTGCTCCATAAATGACTAACTATTACACAATTTTTAATCATTTTATACATTACACCCTATTTTTCCACGCCCTTTTTTGCCCTGCTTATTTTGTATTTACAGAAAACTAACTACTTCTGCCAAATTTTTACTCTCTCACATTCTGCACACTTTTTCAATTCCATGAAAGAAGTAATATCCAGGTTTTGTTGTACACAAATGACATTACAACCTCACCAATCAAAACAGAATTAGGTCAACTTTTTTAATTGATTTCCAATGGACTATACAAAATGAAAAAATTATTCCCCTTTCTTTAAGCATTTTCTCTAAAAATGCAAACTACCACTAAACAAATATTTACCCATCACTCAATCCAACAGCAAAAACTGAGTTGTCGGACTTCCACGACAGTTCTGAACCTTGGACCATCTTTTTGTCCGCTGACACTTGCTTCACCATTTCCATTGGATACAGCGAACATTCTGAAAACAATGTCACCACGCAATAATATCTTGTTCTTTGCGTTACAGTTACAGTACAATAACCACAATTACAATTAATACACCTGGAAAGAAAAGTTGAAGTAAATACAGTACTGTGTACAAATATGTACATGGTTAAATTAACATGTTCAGTATGAAATTTCAAGCAATTTTATTCCCTTGAAGCTATTTTTAAATCATTTATATAATTTACTTACGATTTCTTTTCTTGAATTAACATGAGAATACACTATAAAATGNAGCTATTTTTAAATCATTTATATAATTTACTTACGATTTCTTTTCTTGAATTAACATGAGAATACACTATAAAATGTTATTACTGTCTACAATGATGTGTA
Organism: Clitarchus hookeri; assembly: GCA_002778355.1. Lineage (NCBI taxonomy): Eukaryota > Metazoa > Arthropoda > Insecta > Phasmatodea > Phasmatidae > Clitarchus > Clitarchus hookeri. The sequence goes on from NQII01000733.1 coordinate 334,585, forward strand.
TGTGACATAACAAAGCAAATGGGTAATCAATAGGCACTAATGCATTTCAACATTACACAAAAATCCTTAACTGAAACAACTAGCTGCAAAACTGATAATGGTACATGGGATTGCGTTACTAATGCACCAAAACAAATTAATGAACATCACAGTTTTAACAAGTAGCACCACAAAACAAAGATCAAATTCCCAGAATCAGAAACCTTCAAGCCATTAATGCTGCAACAGTTCTGCTCTAAACAAGACCACAACTGGCCTCGGTTTTTAGAAACTAGGCAACAAGACCACAACTGGCCTCGGTTTTTAGAAACTAGNAGCTATTTTTAAATCATTTATATAATTTACTTACGATTTCTTTTCTTGAATTAACATGAGAATACACTATAAAATTTTATTACTGTCTACAATGATGTGTATGTGACATAACAAAGCAAATGGGTAATCAATAGGCACTAATGCATTTCAACATTACACAAAAATCCTTAACTGAAACAACTAGCTGCAAAACTGATAATGATACATGGGATTGCGTTACTAATGCACCAAAACAAATTAATGAACATCACAGTTTTAACAAGTAGCACCACAAAACAAAGATCAAATTCCCAGAATCAGAAACCTTCAAGCCATTAATGCTGCAACAGTTCTGCTCTAAACAACTGGCCTCGGTTTTTAGAAACTAGGCAACAAGACCACAACTGGCCTCGGTTTTTAGAAACTAGGCAACAAGACCACAACTGGCCTCGGTTTTTAGAAACTAGGCAACAAGACCACAACTGGCCTCGGTTTTTAGAAACTAGGCAACAAGACCACAACTGGCCTCGGTTTTTAGAAACTAGGCAACAAGACCACAACTGGCCTCGGTTTTTAGAAACTAGGCAACAAGACCACAACTGGCCTCGGTTTTTAGAAACTAGGCAACAAGACCACAACTGGCCTCGGTTTTTAGAAACTAGGCAACAAGACCACAACTGGCCTCGGTTTTTAGAAACTAGGCAACAAGACCACAACTGGCCTCGGTTTTTAGAAACTAGGCAACAAGACCACAACTGGCCTCGGTTTTTAGAAACTAGGCAACAAGACCACAACTGGCCTCGGTTTTTAGAAACTAGGCAACAAGACCACAACTGGCCTCGGTTTTTAGAAACTAGGCAACAAGACCACAACTGGCCTCGGTTTTTAGAAACTAGGCAACAAGACCACAACTGGCCTCGGTTTTTAGAAACTAGGCAACAAGACCACAACTGGCCTCGGTTTTTAGAAACTAGGCAACAAGACCACAACTGGCCTCGGTTTTTAGAAACTAGGCAACAAGACCACAACTGGCCTCGGTTTTTAGAAACTAGGCAACAAGACCACAACTGGCCTCGGTTTTTAGAAACTAGGCAACAAGACCACAACTGGCCTCGGTTTTTAGAAACTAGGCAACAAGACCACAACTGGCCTCGGTTTTTAGAAACTAGGCAACAAGACCACAACTGGCCTCGGTTTTTAGAAACTAGGCAACAAGACCACAACTGGCCTCGGTTTTTAGAAACTAGGCAACAAGACCACAACTGGCCTCGGTTTTTAGAAACTAGGCAACAAGACCACAACTGGCCTCGGTTTTTAGAAACTAGGCAACAAGACCACAACTGGCCTCGGTTTTTAGAAACTAGGCAACAAGACCACAACTGGCCTCGGTTTTTAGAAACTAGGCAACAAGACCACAACTGGCCTCGGTTTTTAGAAACTAGGCAACAAGACCACAACTGGCCTCGGTTTTTAGAAACTAGGCAACAAGACCACAACTGGCCTCGGTTTTTAGAAACTAGGCAACAAGACCACAACTGGCCTCGGTTTTTAGAAACTAGGCAACAAGACCACAACTGGCCTCGGTTTTTAGAAACTAGGCAACAAGACCACAACTGGCCTCGGTTTTTAGAAACTAGGCAACAAGACCACAACTGGCCTCGGTTTTTAGAAACTAGGCAACAAGACCACAACTGGCCTCGGTTTTTAGAAACTAGGCAACAAGACCACAACTGGCCTCGGTTTTTAGAAACTAGGCAACAAGACCACAACTGGCCTCGGTTTTTAGAAACTAGGCAACAAGACCACAACTGGCCTCGGTTTTTAGAAACTAGGCAACAAGACCACAACTGGCCTCGGTTTTTAGAAACTAGGCAACAAGACCACAACTGGCCTCGGTTTTTAGAAACTAGGCAACAAGACCACAACTGGCCTCGGTTTTTAGAAACTAGGCAACAAGACCACAACTGGCCTCGGTTTTTAGAAACTAGGCAACAAGACCACAACTGGCCTCGGTTTTTAGAAACTAGGCAACAAGACCACAACTGGCCTCGGTTTTTAGAAACTAGGCAACAAGACCACAACTGGCCTCGGTTTTTAGAAACTAGGCAACAAGACCACAACTGGCCTCGGTTTTTAGAAACTAGGCAACAAGACCACAACTGGCCTCGGTTTTTAGAAACTAGGCAACAAGACCACAACTGGCCTCGGTTTTTAGAAACTAGGCAACAAGACCACAACTGGCCTCGGTTNGGAAAAAAAAGTTATTTTTGCTAGTCTACGAACTGTGAATGCTGAAGTTGAATTTGTTCACAACTTGTTAGTTGAAAACACAATTGTAACATTAAATGAAGTGCACATTGTGCGCATGAGTAATTTATATATTAACTAGCTTGGTTCTGGTGACTTTGCCTGCATCTAAAACACAAAGTAGCTACTATTTTCCTTTCGTGAAGGATATCTTTGTACACCACATTAGTGGTGCTGCCCTCACGTGCTAGGAATACGGGTTGGTAAGTGAGCTTACTCTGGAGCAGGCCATGTGAGAAGCAGTCTTCTCTCGAGTCTATATATGCCACTTATCAATGGTCTGTGGACCTCAGCTGTGGTCATAACAAAACAGGACTTGCGGGAAATTTACTTAGCTACTTTTCATTTCGTTATTGATAGAGGGATTAGTTTGTTAGCATACAGATTTGGAATGTTGGATTCATAACCTGCCCGATGCTACTAGACTGATTGCAGTTGCATTGTGTAATTCGAAGCGTGTGTGTTCACGGACGTTAAAACTTCCAATGAAAGTAAATTTGAGTCAATGTACACACATTTCACTANGGAATGTTGGATTCATAACCTGCCCGATGCTACTAGACTGATTGCAGTTGCATTGTGTAATTCGAAGCGTGTGTATTCACGGACGTTAAAACTTCCAATGAAAGTAAATTTGAGTCAATGTACACACATTTCACTACCAAAGATGCTATTCGTGCAAACGTTTTAATAATTTCATGTGTTGGTGGACATTTGTCATGGCAAGTGAGGTTAGGAAATATTTTCAAATAAACTATGTGGACATCTGTAACTCAAAATATTGGTGATATGACGAAAGTAAATGGTAAGTTTATATAACACAGATGAATAATTTTTTTGTTGAATGTAATTACACACTTAAACATTTGCACTGCATTTGTACACTCAAATGCTAGTGAATGTTTGTGGGCAGTTTTAAACGTCTCAACAAATTACAAGATTGAATGTACAAAAATTTCTGTGATGTTGCAATGTGTGTTACATGACAAGTGCGCTCTCGTAAGGTTGTTCTTTCATCCTTATTGTTACATATTTTTTTTGCTAAATGGTGGAATTTTAATTACGTAGTAAGCTTATTTAATTAAGGTACCGTAAGAGTAGGGCCATAGTCATAGTCATTCCGCTGAAAAGTACACTACCATTTGCTTTATCGCACAACACCATTCTCCGTTCACTGCTAACATGACACTGTTAATGTGACAAGATTCTGAAAAATTTGTTGCATGGTGGTTTCAGTGTTATTGAGTAATGTACATCATGTAGTGTTATTTTCTGTTTTTATACACAGGTTGTCCATCCAAGACATGGCAGGATGACACCACATACACCTGCAAGCGTCGGAACCTCGACCAGGGGAAGAGGTTCATTGTCCTTGACGCAGGCTCGGAGCAAGGATTTGTGAAGGATGCTGGCAATGTCTTCGCTCCGGGTAGTAACTTAGGCGACTACCATGGAACAATGAAAGGGGAAATGTTTGAGAAGTGGCTGCAGGAGCAGCTGCTTCCTCGCCTTCAAGAACCGTCTGCAATTGTTCTCGACAATGCCTCCTACCACAGTGTGCAGGTGACTTTTTCCAGTTGTACACCTCTTTGTACATGTACATCATGAGATTTTCAGCTATGCACAATTTTTCATTTCTTATTTAAGTACTGCATGTATGTCGGAAACAAAATTATGTAAGGGACTATAAGATATTTTTTTTTTGGTTAAAAAGTTTGTAGCCATGTTAAGCACTATTATTATAACTAACAAATTCCATCTTTTTCAGTCTGAGAAGTTGCCAACATCGAAATGGACTAAGGTGCAGCTCACGTCATGGCTCAAAGCGATGGACATTCAACACTGCCCGACAGCAACGCGTCCAGACTTGTACGAGTTGGCCAAACAGCACAAACCAGCCACACAGTATGTGTAACTTTGCAGTGCCTGTCTCTCTATGCTCAATGGAGTTGCGTTCCTCCACTGCCTACTCTTTGTAATCTGTTTACATGTCCAGTTTAATACTCGACACTAGAGGTGAGCCGATATGGTTTTTGAGCCTTTTCTGATATTGCTGATACAAACTTACCGATATTGCCGATACCAATACCGATACTGCCTTGACAAGGAAAAATAACATTATTGCAAGTTTCAAAAAATAAAAACCTTCNTTAAACATTTACGTAAATAAAATTCTAATTGTCATTCATTTTTATTATTTCAGTGATAGGCCTAACTATTACGATAAATATAAATATAGGAACAACATATTAAGTTTAAGCATATTTATAAGACAAAAATAACCTCCGAAAGCATGTCATTAAGCAATAAAACTCTTAAAAAAAACTTAACACTTCAAATGGTGCGTACATTCCATGTGCCATTTTTAATTTGTGGTACTATAGGACCTTGATGATGTACCGCCTCTCGAAACCAAACATTTGCAAATATTGTAAACAGATTTGCATTTTTGCATGTTGCTTACGGTACAAAGAAATTCCACAAATCACTTTTCCTTCCAGCCAAATCATTTGTTTATTGCCGGCACACGTAAATAATTTCACCACGTTTGTACCCTAACCTAACACCGTCATGTTACTACAGCAACAGCAAACAAACCAACAAAACAAACAAAAAAATAGGCAAACTGTCGGAATGTGCAGCATATAACCAAGATTATTTAAGTTATTTTGATGTGTCACCGTGTTCGCGGTTTGTCGTGAAATAATTAAGACAAAATATTTTTGAAGGTAATCGTAAATATTAATTATTGTTAATATTATGTATGTGTTAGGCTGAGTAAATGTTAAGTTTTGTTCATGCGGCAAGCTTGCCTCCATACATAAAATTCAGTAAACGCAAATGGTGACTACTATAGTTTTGTTGTATACATGTTTTGTAAACTATCATGCAAAACGTGCCTAATTTTTCTTTGAAAATAAACACAGCCAGTTGGGCACTTTAGTAAAAACCAATTTAAAAATAGTGATTATTTTAATAAAACCAAATAGTGAGCAAAGCACTCCAATTATGGAAAGTTGAAAACAGCATCATCTTAGATTCTTAGGGCAAAATATCTGTTATAATATCGGCGATTTAAAAATGAATTGCGCACAATTCCGATAATTATGATATCGGCCGGTTTCGATATATCGNGCGATTTAAAAATGAATTGCGCACAATTCCGATAATTATGATATCGGCCGGTTTCGATATATCGGTACCGGTATCTGCTCAGTCCTCCTGGACACACAACTTCGACTGTGTACTTGGCAACATGTGCTGTCAGACTAACAATACGGTTGCATAGAATTTCTGTGCGTTATTTGTAGATCCAAAACATGTAGTCCACAAATTAACTGCATTTCCTAGACACAGAGTTGATATTCTGACTGGAGAAGCTGGGCTGCCTCCATACCACTGCCACTACAACGCCATTGAGTCAGTGTGGAGTGACTGCAAGAGGTACTTCCACAGTAGGACAGGAAAGGGGAAGAAAGTTGATGACGAGACCGTGAAATCTGTCTGGAAGGAAGCCCTCTCTCAAGTCACCGCAGAAAAGTAAGTCATGTTTACATAATCGCTGTACATATTTAACATAACTATGTGGCAGTATGCACTGTTTATAACAGGTTCAAGTTAACTTTTTCGGTTATCATCTCAGGGTTACTTTAACTTATAACTTAATTTTGCATATTTTGTTATATAAAATACATTCTGCTTCGTATATGTGAATACAATTATGCCATTTATAAAAACTGCACATATTAAATTTGACGTGGAAATAATGCATGATGTGAAATCTCATAAAGGAACAATCAGAGAATGTGTGCACAACTGTGTTCACTTCATCGACTGAGTTATGTAGAAGGCACAGAAAAGCAGGAATGTGTACCAATGGAGACTTTTGGTTCAGCTCGTGTTCCTTACAATGTCTCGTGCAGTATTTACTGTTTGGGATGTGCAATAATTCCGAAACTGTCTAAATGAGTTATATTGCACATCTCATAACACTGTATAAATAGTTTTATAGATAACAATCAACTATTGCTCGAAACGCCTATTCTCTCTGGAAAATTACGCTCTATGCCTGTATCTATTTTGAAAAGGTGATTTTACTGCTTTTCCTATTTCTTTACTCAATTACAGTGGCTTCTTGAATATATGTTTGTCACTGGACCAACAGAGACATACGAAGCATGTGGGAAAACATTGAATGTGGACATTTATTTTATACCTGAGAAATAGCATTCATAACCTCGAAATTTATATTTGTTTGAATAAGCAGTTGGAAAATGTCATTAACAAGAAATTATTAAAGTAAATTTATGGTTAAATATTTCCTCAAATAAAAAAACTTTAGTTCTTGAAATTGAGCAAAATTTTATAAATATTGATTTTAACATTTTTGTCCATGCTCAATTCATTGGATACAATTGCCACAAATTATTTATTTGCTAGGATTTGTGCCAACCATTACATGTCAAGCCGTTTGGAAACCCTTACGATACTAACCAAACCCACAACGGATAGGTTCCTATAATAATCACGCCGTTAAAATACTGCGTCCACAATCTTACACCAAATTCGGTTTACAATAAAATTATCACAGATTGTTTGATAGTGTTACAGATTGTGTCGAATACACTAGTTTCTAGTGTATTTGATTGTGTGATTTGTTCTTATTGTTGCCAACGTACGAGTGCAGAATAAGAATACAAAATTCTTTCTCACTGTCGTCAACCTACGAATGCAGTAAGCATGTAAGAATAAGCGTAGTCAATAAAACACAAAATAATGCTGCATAATGTAAACAATACTATCGATAAGGTTGTAAGTAGGCCGCTAGGCTACCAAATATATATATATACGGACAGGAATCCAAGTACAATCTCAGTGTAGTACTTGTCAACAGGCACATACGCAACGTATCAACCGCGTGGTGGAAAATGTGTCGTCCGTGTGTGTATGTGCCTGTTAAGCACTGCACTGAGAGCACTTGAATTCCTGTCATATATGTATATATATATATATAATATCAATACTATCGATAGTACCAGTTGTAGACTATCTGCATTGTTTTGCATTCACGTGTTAAAAAAAATTGATACATGCACTCTTTTGGCATATGTACTATCTGCTTTGAATTGACATTATGGGAAAACAAACTGTTGGCGATCGTTGAATGTGGATCAGCAATTAGTATGTTTATATGGGGATTTTGATGGGAACACGCGGTAAAGCAAACAGGCAGCAAAATGTACAGCTTGCACGGCAACACAAGTTTGATGTAGTCATTTGATACTCAGCAATCTCACTTCCAGAATAGAACGTTGATCTTGGAACAGCTTTTGCAATAAGTTTCTAGACAAGATGTGTTTTACTACCTACATAATCTGATATTGCACATTTACTACATATTTTTCTCAAGCCTTGTGATTTATGACAGTCAAGGCCAGGTGACCTTATCAGGTAACTGACTTGTTTCTCGTACAGAAGCAATGCACTTGCAGGCTGGTACTTGTCAACACACAGCCACACACACATGTTTGCATGCTGATGCATGTTTGTAATGTTTTTGTTGGACAAAAGAAATTATTTGTCTCTGTAAACCTCTGTACAAAATTTTTTTTTTCTCCAAAAAATATCAGTGATCACACATTTTGTACATATTTACTTTCAGGTGGCAGAAGTACACGGCTCACTCTGAGGGGCTCATAGCAGAGGACTGTGAAAGAGAGTTGCAACAAGATGGCCGTGTAAATGTGCAGCCCATCATCATTGAAGTGGGAGGAAATGTTTCGGACGACTGTGATGAAGATGAAGATGATCCACTTACAGTGCCACTTTCACCATAGTGTGTTGTAGCTTGTAATTAAGGTGGACGCAGTTTGTATTCCTGGCATGGTCATCCTGTTTTCTTCATACACGATGTAAAAGTCTTGATTTAACAACGTAAACACACCACAACAAACCAGTAGCCGCATACACCAACCTACAGCAGAGTGTATTTATTCCCCATTCTGCTTTTTTATCCCCCCATCTTAACTTCTTTGAACCCCCAGGAACAATTAGTCTGATTCATGCCTGCATCTTTTGTGTTAAAATATTTTGCCAGTTCATTAATCAACACCAATGTATCCTCTCTTCCTGAAAGGAAATAATTAATATCGACATCGCCACAACTTCAGCCAACAAAGGAACAACCCTATTTGACTTTCCCTTACTCTTGTGATAGCCTTAATTTTAGCTCCTGCACCATTCCTTAAAAGTACACTTACCTCACCAATACATTGGCAAACTGAAAATATGTAGTCCAAGTTGCTACAACTGCCACTTAAAGCCTAACGTATAATCTTCAATGCAACCAGTGTAATACCAGCTAATAGCAACATCATGTGCCTGGGGAAATCAGTTGCAGCATATGCATTCTCACCAAAAAATAACTCCAGATACAACACAAGAATATGGGGAGAGCAGGGCTTCGTAAAAACCTGTGGAGAGTGTGGTTCCTGGAAAATAGCATGACAGTTTATATTTAAATGTATGCACAACATATCTTCTTGGCACATGTAAAATAATGTGTGGAATTGATTTGTAGTTGTTACCTAATTAAAATTTTTGTAATCACTTTGAGTTAACATTGTTTTCTTGTGCTTGTTTGCATTTTTAATTTGTTGCAATAAACATGACATTTTAATTTTTCCAGTTGTGATCATTTATGAGGAAATATTGCGTTTTACAAAAGTATACTGTTAATGAGGCAACCAGTCATCTGATAACAGCGACAATATTCATCAGTAGTTAATGGTTTTGTGTTGTCTGCCTCATTGAGCTGTGAAATGAGCTTATAAAAGTTAGGTTCCAAGACTAACAACTTTCTTTGCATTTATTAGGTATTGTGCACCCTGCAATAATGATTGTTGCTTATTTTCTGTGCAGGTGTTACAAAATACCAATACCATGACAGCACTCATGACTTCTTGCTGAAGTGGTACTGATTTTCCAACTTTATTTCACTGGTACCATAACATTATAACCTAGTTATGGTCTAGTGCGGCAATTTATATTTTATTCAGTGCAGGTCTTTTAAATATGGTGTGTCCTTCAGTAGGTGCAGTTTTTCAATTCCCCCTCACTCAACAATTGGTACAAGACATAATTTGTACAAATTTATGCTTTTTGAAATTTGAGGTAACGCCTGTGATTCCACCAGGTGATGGCCTTCCTAACTTATGTGCATTAGTATTACATTTGTTGTAGATAAGCTGGAATTGTGGTTTTTTGCAGCTTCAGTATCGTTATGTTGCCTGAAATGGCGATGTACTTAAAATTAATAAGTAATTTTCCTTTCAACATCTGCTTCACAACCCATATTTGTAAACAGGTAGTCTTTGGATTCACAATTTATTACTGTACCAGTGGCAGTCGAGTGATGCGGTACTGAATAATTTTAATATTAAAAGTGTTAGGGTACTATATTTACGCCTGTTTTGAAAATGTAAATTTACAGGTACAGCTGATGAGTGGTTTGAAGCTGTGCTTATCTTATGTTGAGGTCCAAGGGCTGCCTGGATTTAGTTATAGATGCATGTGGCTAATTCCCAGCATCTGAGTTCTGGCCTGTAGCAGGAGCCAAAAGACAGAGATGTGTTTATCTTATTACTTTCTGCCGTAGGAAACTGGCTAAGCCAGCAAAATGTTGCGATTGCACAACCGTGTGAAACATGTGTGGTCCTCCTTTGCGTGCGTACCTTTTGACAAGTACTAGACTGTTAGTACTTAAATTCCTGTACTTTTACANTACTTAAATTCCTGTCCTTTTATATAAATGTATTTAAAAAGGTAAATTTCTTATAATTAATGCTTGCTGCATTTTCAGCAATGGTTAATGACAAGTCCGGCAGGTCCGCAAGGTCAATCTGGATGTTAGCATCTGGAAAGCCTTATCGGCATAGCCATTGGGTTTACTCAGGGTACTCATAGTTTCGCACTCCACAACTGCTCCATCTCATCTTACTTCACCCTCGCCAACACTGAGAATGATAGCTGCCACTCACCACTGAAAATCCATTATATAACATTTTCTAACAAATTTCGCTTGGAAAATTACAAGAGTATTGCGTCCAGAGTTAAAACTGTTTTCGGTTTCATCAGTCATCTTTTGTTTGCTTTTCGTGTAAGAGGTGTTGATATTTGATAGCTAGTAGATGTAGATTGAGCAGTAAAGTTGTTTACTGACATTTTAACGTGCAGAAATTTCCATAAAAGCATAAAAAAAATTAAGGATAAATAACATGCTGTTACCACAGAAGCACAAACATACCACAGCACTTAAAAAACACAAGTACACACTCATTACAAGTAGGCAAGTCTGTTCAACCTTGGCGGTATTGCGACAAACGAGACCTATGTACAAAGCAGGCATCTAATTGTTCCAGACATGAATGAGCTAGTGTTTTTTATGACTAAATATTCTGTTCATATTTTGACAGTGTTAAATTAACCAAGGCCTGTATTATTTTTAAATGTTTTAGTGAAATTTAAAATTCATTTAATATATAATTAAAAAACAAGTAGTTATTCCATGCTGGAAAAGTTAAAGTAATGAAATTAACATGATGCAATATTTTACTGTTTTGTTAGGTCCGGTTAACGTTATTTTATGTGAATTAAATCACATTTCACTTGGGTTAGTGATGGTTTGACGAGAATATGTTGCGCTATATCGTCTGTTATATTTCCCCATTTTCAAACTGTGTCCATGTGGTGCCTACATGTACACTTAAAATGGAGTATGTCGTAGAATGTAGATTCCTTTCTACCAGAAGTCTCACACTTGCATATTCGACAGAATGTTTGCCACTAGCAGTGATTCTGAAGGATATTTGTGGTATTTTCCTGTAGTGCTTCAATTGCAAAGTAAGTACAGGTGGGTGAAGATTCATTACTTATCAACCTCACTGTGTGAGCATGCTGGAAGTTCCAAAATACAGTAAAACTTTGTGTATTATGTACTAATATCCAATTTTACCCTACAAGAAGTTTTCCTGTTTAATAAGCAAAAATTAGCTGTATTTTTTTTTTAAACTTCCTAAGAGGGCTTTACTCTGTATGATCTTTGGGTTATAGCAATAAGCAAGTTCCCCCACCTGGTGAAAAATGGTTTTTATAAAGTTCATATTACTTAGAGAATGGGCAATATTGAAAATATGCTGAAAGAGTGATGTTTTAAGTCCTTGATTTTCCTAAAGTGCTTTAGCCTGCATGCACATTTTTTTCGTAGTTGATAAATTTATAATTAGTGATTTATATTTTTGACATATAACATAACTTTACTAATTAATAATTTTAATACACTTTTTGTAGTAACTAAATTTTAAATTAATTATTTATATTTTTGTCCTTTAACATAACAATTTACTGATTAATGATTTATGTACACATTACTGTTACTACAATCGCAGCTACATATTTCTGAGTAGCAAGTTTGCCTAACACGTCCCACGAACAGTACATTGACACGGGGATCAGCTGATAATGACAGCATGAAAATAAACAACATCGTTGCCATGTGGCCGATCAGCTGATGGCGGAAGGATACGTAGTCAGATGTAAACAGTGGCGCTACTTTCGCACACCTGTCAAAAAGTGGCCTTCTTATACAGTATTGACTATACCTATGGAATTGTTTTATTTCATAAACATGGGAAAAAAATTATCACTTCACAACTAGTTTTACCCAAAAATCTGCTGAAACAGAGAATGATAAAAACTATGCTTAGATTGTGGGTTTCGAGAAAAATGTGATATGTAAACTACCAAAGCCTGAAGAAAATATTAAATTTTAATGTTCTGAAAACTAATCTCTTGTTAAGTTCACTAGTTTTTACACTGCAGGGTTAAATGTTATACATGTGACGCTGCCCTGCGACTATACAGAAAACAAGTAAATTTTTTTTAGATGTACATAGTCAGCTAGTCTTTGACAAACTTATGTTATCTTGCCAAATTAAAGATTTTAGTATTATGTAAAATAAATAATAATAAAAATACATTAAACAATTTTGAAGGTTTTAACATTGCTGTTTTAATGCGCAGGAAAGTTATTATCCCGCAGAATACACTCATTGGCAAAAAAATAATTGATCACCCTGAAGGAGCCATCGCAGAAGCATGTATGTAGGTACTGGCATAGGAGATGGTAGTATGAATACGGAAAACATCAAAATACTGTACCACACCAAGCTTGTATAGCAGGATACCAACATGTGCAGGATGCACTTAGTATGATGTTGGACCACTCGTAGCACAGACAGGCAGCAATAAGATTGGGCATGGAGGCATACAGACGTTGGATGTACTCATGGCGCAACTAACCCTCCAAATGTGCAGCAGTTGCCCCTGGCCAGAGTGCTGTCCAATCTGGTCGCAAACATTCTCGATGGGCGAGACGTCTAGGGACCTTGTTGGCCAAGGAAGCATGTTGACTACACGAAGGCAGGCAGCAAGAGATACCTGTGCTGTGTGAGGCTGGGCATTATCCTGGTGGTAGATGGGGATTGTCATGCTGCACCGCAAACNTCACACATTTTGTACATATTTACTTTCAGGTGGCAGAAGTACACGGCTCACTCTGAGGGGCTCATAGCAGAGGACGGTGAAAGAGAGTTACAACATGATGGCCATGTAAATGTGCAGCCCATCATTATTGAAGTGGGAGGAAGTGTTTCGGACGACTGTGATGAAGATGAAGTTGATCCACTGGCAGTGCCACTTTCACCATAGTGTGTTGTAGCTTGTAATTAAGGTGGGCCCAGTTCGTATTCCTGGCATGGTCATCCTGTCTTCTTCATACGCGATGTAAAAGTCTTGATTTAACAACGTAAACACACCACAACAAACCAGTAGCCCCATACACCAACCTACAGCAGAGTGTATTTATTCCCCATTCTGCTTTTTTATCCTCCCATCTTAACTTCTTTGAACCCCCAGGAACAATTAGTCTGATTCATGCCTGCATCTTTTGTGTTAAAATATTTTGCCAGTTCATTAATCAACACCAATGTATCCTCTCTTCCTGAAAGGAAATAATTAATATCGACATCGCCACAACTTCAGCCAACAAAGGAACAACCCTATTTGACTTTCCCTTACTCTTGTGATAGCCTTCATTTTAGCTCCTGCACCATTCCTTAAAAGTACACTTTCCTCACCAATACATTGGCAAACTGAACATATGTAGTCCAAGTTGCTACAACTGCCACTTAAAGCCTAACGTATAATCTTCAATGCAACCAGTGTAATACCAGCTAATAGCAACATCATGTGCCTGGGGAAATCAGTTGCAGCATATGCATTCTCACCAAAAAATATTTCAATTTACTTCAGATACAACACAGGAATATGGGGAAAGCAGGGCTTCGTAAAAACCAGTGGAGAGTGTGGTTCCTGGAAAATAGCATGACAGTTCATATTTAAATGTATGCACAACATATCTTCTTGGCACATGTAAAATAATGTGTGGAATTGATTTGTAGTGGTCACCTAATTAAAATTTTTGTAATCGTTTTGAGTTAACATTGTTTTCTTGTGCTTGTTTGTGTTTTCAACTTGTTGCAACAAACATGACATTTAAATTTTTCCAGTTGTGATCATTTATAAGGAAATATTGGGTTTTACAAAAGTATACTGTTAATGAGGCAACCAGTCATCTGATAACAGCGACAATATTCATCAGTAGTTAATGGTTTCGTGTTGTCTGCCTCATTGAGCTGTGAAATGAGCTTATAAAAGTTAGGTTCCAAGACTATCAACTTTCTTTGCATTTATTAGGTATTATGCACCCTGCAATAATGATTGTTGCTTATTTTCTGTGCAGGTGATACTAGAGAGGTTTTTCATTATTGAAACTGTGTTGACAGCACCCATGACTTCTTGCTGAAGTGGTACTGATTTTGCAACTTTATTTTACTGNACCTAATTATGGTCTAGTACGGCAATTTATATTTTATTCAGTGCAGGTCTGTTAAATATGGCGTGTCCTTCAGTAAGTGCAGTTTTTCAATTCCCCCTCGCTCCACAATTGGTACACGACATAATTTGAACGGCTGTGATTCCACCAGGTGATGGGCTTCCTAACTTACGTGCATTAGTATTACATTTGTTGTAGATAAGCTGGAATTGTTTGTTTTTGCAGCTTCAGTATCGTTATGTTGCCTGAAATGGGGATGTACGTAAAATTAATAAGTAATTTTCCTTTCAACATCTGCTTCACAACTCATATTTGTAAACAGGTAGTCTTTGGATTCACAATTGATTACTGTACCAGTGGCAGTCGAGNTGATGAGTGGTTTGAAGCTGTGATTATCTTATGTTGAGGTCCAAGGGCTGCCTGGATTTAGTTATAGATGCATGTGGCTAATACCCAGCATCTGAGTTCTGGCCTGTAGCAGGAGCCAAAAGACAGAGATGTGTTGTCTTATTACTTTCTGCCGGAGGAAACTGGCTAAGCCAGCAAAATGTTGCGATTGCGCAACCGTGTGAAAGATGTGTGGTCCTTCTTTGCGTGCGTACCTTTTGACAAGTACCAGACAGTTAGTACTTACATTCCTGTCCTTTTATATAAATGTATTTAAAAATGTAAATTTCTTATAATTAATGCGAGCTGCATTTTCAGCAATGGTTAATGACAAGTCCGGCAGGTCCGCAAGGTCAATCTGGACGTTAGCATCTGGAGAGCCTTATCAGCACAGCCATTGGGTTTACTCAGGGTACTCATAGTTTCGCACTCCACAACTGCTCCATCTCATCTTACTTCACCCTCGCCAACACTGTGAATGATAGCTGCTGCCATTCGCCACTGAAAATCCATTATATAACATTTTCTAACAAATTTCGCTTGGAAAATTACAAGAGTATTGCGTCCAGAGTTAAAACTGTTTTCGGTTTCATCAGACATCTTTTGTTTGCTTTTCGTGTAAGAGGTGTTGATATTTGATGGCTAGTAGATGTAGATTGAGCAGTAAAGTTGTTTACTGACATTTTAACGTGCAGAAATTTCCATAAAAGCATAAAAAAAATTAAGGATAAATAGCATGCTGTTATCACAGAAGCACAAATATACCACATCACTTAAAAAACACAAGTACACACTCATTACAAGTAGGCAAGTCTGTTCAACCTTGGCGGTATTGTGACAAACGAGACCTATGTACAAAGCAGGCATCTAATTTTTCCAGACATGAATGAGCTAGTGTTTTTTATGACTAAATATTCTGTTCATATTTTGACAGTGTTAAATTAACCAAGGCCTGTATTATTTTTAAATGTTTTAGTGAAATTTAAAATTAATTTAATATATAATTAAAAAACAAGTAGTTATTCCATGCTGGAAAAGTTAAAGTAATGAAATTAACATGATGCTATATTTTACTGTATTGTTAAGTCCGGTTAAAGTTATTTTATGTGGATTAAATCACATTTCACTTGGCTTGGTATTGGATTGAAGAGAATATGTTGTACTATATCATCTGCAATATTTCCCCATTTTCAAACTGCATGNATGCGTGTATGAGGTGCCAACATGTATAATTAAAATGGATTATATCGTAGAATGTAGATTCCTTTCTACCAGAAGTCTCGCAGTTGCATATTCAACAGAATGTTTGCCACTAGCAGTGATTCTGAAGGATATTTGTGGTATTTTCCTGTAGTGCTTCAATTGCAAAGTAAGTACAGGTGGGTGAAGATTCATTACTTATCAACCTCACTGTGTGAGCATGCTGGAAGTTCCAAAATTAAGCAAAACTTTGTGTATCACTGATATCCAATTTTACCCTATATCCTGTTTAATAAGCAAAAATTAGCTGTATTTTTTTTCTTTTTTTTTACTTCCTAAGAGGGCTTTACTATGTATGATCTTTGGGTTATAGCAGTAAGCAAGTTCCCCCACCCCATGAAAAATGGTTTTTATAAAGTTCATATCACTTAGAGAATGGGCAATATTGAAAATATGCTGAAAGAGTGATGTTTTAAGACCTTGATGCTTAAAGTGCTTTAGCCTGCAAGCACATTTTTTTCGTAGTTGATAAATTTATAATTAGTGATTTATATTTTTGACATATAACATAACTTTACTAATAAATAATTTTAATACATTTTTTTGTAATTATTAAATTTTAAATTAGTTATTTATATTTTTGCCCTTTAACGTAACAATTTACTGATTAATTATTTATGTACACATTACTGTTACTACAATTGCAGCTACGTATTTCTGAGTAGAAAGTTTGCCTAAAACGTCCCACGAACAGTACATTGACAAGGGGATCTGCTGATAATGACAGCATGAAAATAAACATCCTTGCCATGTAACCAATCAGCTGATGGTGGAAGGATACGTAGTCAGACGTAAACAGTGGCGCTACTTTCGCCGAGCTGTCAAAAAGTGGCCTTCTTATACAGTATGGACTATACCTATGGAATTGTTTTATTTCATACACATGGGAAAAAATTTATCACTTCACAGCTAGTTTTTACCCAAAAATCTGCTGAAACATAGAATGATAAAAGCTATGCTTAGATTGTGGGTTTCGAGAAAAATGTGATATTTAAGCTACCAAAGCCCGAAGAAAAAATTATTAAATTTTAATGTTCTGAAAACTAATCTCTTGTTAAGTTCACTAGTTTTCACACTGCAGAGTTAAATGTTGTACATGTGACGCTGTCCTGCGACTATGCATCGCCAATACAGGTAACATGTAAATTTTTTTTTAGATGTACATACTCAGCTAGTCTTTGACAAACTTATGAAAATTATGTTCTCCTGCCAAATTAAAGTTTTTAGTAGTATTATGAAAAATAAATAATAATAAAAATACATGAAACCATTTTGAAGGTTTTAATATTGGTGTTTTAATGCGCAGGAAAGTTATTATCCTGCAGAATACACTCATTGGCAAAAAAAATAATTGATCACCGTGAAGGTGTCATCGCAGGGGCATGTAGTAGGTACAGGCACAGGAGATGGTAGCATGAATACGGAAAACATCAAAATACTGTACCACACCAAGCTTGTATAGCAGGATACCAACACTTGCAGGATGCACTTAGTATGATGTTGGACCACCCGCAGCACAGACAGGCAGCAATAACGTTGGCATGGAGGCATACAGACGTTGGATGTACTCATGGCGCAACTAACCCTCCAAATTTGCAGCAGTTGCCCCTGGCCAGAGTGCTGTCCAATCTGGTCGCAAACATTCTCGATGGGCGAGATGTCTAGGGACCGCGTTGGCCAAGGAAGCATGTTGACTACACGAAGGCAGGCAAGAGATACCTGTGCTGTGTGAGGCTGGGCATTATCCTGGTGGTAGATGGGGATTGTCATGCTGCACCGCAAACGTGAGTGCAAACAGTTGCATAATATCCTGGGCATATCGCTGCGCCATCAGGGTTTCTTCAATCACCAGCAGTGCGGTGCAAGATTGGTAGGAAACAGAACACCACACCATGACACTTCTTGCTGGGACGGTGTGCCACTCTACAACAAAGCGTGGATCATGGTATTGGCAAGAGCATCTCCAGACTCTAATTCGGCTGTCATCTGTATCCAGACAGAACCATAATCCATCGCTCAACACCAATCGTCGCCGCTGCCATGCTGTATGTTCCCGGCAAGGTTACACATGCTCAGATCTTCATGGTACACACCATAAGGGATGCCAACACAACAGATCTAGCTCTACTAGCCACCTGGATATGGTACTGGTGAACACAAGCGTATCACCAGCTGCCGCGACATCTTCTGGATGGTGTGCAGCGATGCCCACGGAGTGCTTACAGCCTGTCGCACTATGAAACTATCCTCCCTGCTGGTGGTTCACCGGGGTTGACCCAAGACTTCTCGACGAGTGCGTGAATCATCCAGTCCCCACTGCATCCAACAACGACTCACAGTGCAGGCAGAGTGGCTCAAGTGGCGAGCAATGCGCTGAAACAATCAACCTGCGTTTAGAAGGCTGATGATGTGGCCATTCTTAAACTCATTAAGGTAGGCAAAGGCTTGTTGAATACACGTTCACTGAACTCGGCTGTGTGGCTCGCGCTGCTACGAAGGCCTTATTCCGTGTCTCGCAGGTATGAATGATGGAGGTAGACCAGTAATCTTTTAGGTAATTTTTGCCAGTGTGTGCAGTTAGCATAATGACGGCAAAAAACTTGTACAACTCCGATGCTGTAGGCTTGGTTATACTGTTTTAGTTTGGAGTGTTGCTTCACATCAAAGTTATTTGTCACAAAGGTAAAATATTTATCAGTCTCGCAGACAATATGTTCAACCAAATCAGAATCAAACATTTACTTGAACACCTCCGATTTGCTTGGATTTGCTGATAAATCAATTTTGTCAGTAATGTCAGATGTTATATCATCAAACTGCGGAATCAATGAAGAAAATTCAGAGTCATTTTGCCACTGAAAAATTTCAGTAGCATTACTGGAGGTAGAGGGTGTGTCTTGTGTACTGACTTCATCTCGTGGCTCATTTCCCGTGACGTGATAGTTATCGCATACTTCACTATCAGAATTGGAAATAATAAAAATAATCAAAACTACTGTCACTATTATGTGCCAATTCCCAATTTGCTATTATTTCTTCTATTTCCTTTTCCCTTCGTTTAGCACGCTTGCATTTAAATGCCTTATTAAAAAAAATATATATTTTATTCCATGAAAGTAACTTCTGCGAAGGTGGCAAAACAATGTGTTACTTATTTTTTCGTTATTGCATATGTGGCTTTATAGAATGGTACTCGTGCTGTTAACCTAGCGTGTGTGTTTAAACTAAATATTGCTTATGATCAACTCTCTCAACAGTTTCTTTGTTCGAGGGAGAGATGGCAGCAGTAAACACGAACGGCACATTTCATTTTTGTACACGTGGTGCATCACGAGAGACTGTGGCGTAAAAATAAGTAAAACAAGTGACGTAGAACATTGAATAATGGTTACTTTTTACGTCAAAAGGTGGGAGCAGCGATAAAAAATTGAAACTTGCACATAAACGTCAATAAATGAGCTTGCTCTTCAGAACAAAGTTAAAAACATAAACATACGAGCATGCTCTATGCGCCATTTCATTTTCCACTCGTAAATATACGAGCATGCTCGCCAAAGGGTTAAGTACATTCTTGTAATAAAAAAATTTTCCTAGCAATGTCGTGGCATTTCTGTGAAATAGAATGTACGAGTATGGTATAGACTATGTATATTACATACGAATGTCTTCATTGCCAACAATACCAAGATATTTCATGTTTTTATTTTATTACTTTAATAAACTAACTCTCTTTGGCTACTGCAAAATACGAGCAGTTAAGACATTATGTTAACATGCAAGGTGCAATTTTAATAGAGTAGTGTTATGCAATAAATGATATAGCTTACCAGGAAAAAAGAAATCTCGTGCACATTGATATATAATATGCACTAGTCATTTATTTTATTCACATTTTTTGTAGCCAAATTGCTCTATTTTCAATTTCTTTGTTTTGAAGGTAGTTGGTCAAACAGTATAAACTAAATAATGCCACGAGACAGGAGGAAATTAACATTTGATTTATTTTAAATAAATGGCAAAATGTATACGTACAAACCTTGCTGGCATAATAAAAATGATCATAACATAATGTAAACAATATTTAGAATAAATAAAAGAGGGATCCCTTTACAATAGGTGCATAATTAGTCTCTTTAAATGCCAGGAAATTAATCATTTTTTAAAAGGTACAACAAAACATCATGAAACAAAAATGAGAGTTCGATTTATGTAGTATATTCTTGCGGAATATTATTATTGGAGCTAACTTTTCTTGATGATGGATAATGTCCGGATTAACACATGAAAATGTTCAATATGTGGTTTTAATATTATATTAAGATGAGCAGAGATGGCCAACGGAGATCGGTAAACAAAACCAGTCCTGCACATCCCTAGTAATTTGTTTGCTGCCTGTTTGTTCTTGGCGATNCCAACGGAGATCGGTAAACAAAACCAGTCCTGCACATCCCTAGTAATTTGTTTGCTGCCTGTTTGTTCTTGGCGATAATTATTCAGCATGAGATAGCGCATTACAGCCAGCATGTGTTTACCTCTGGTGGAAGGATGTGTTTTATACCCACCAGACAATAGTATTGATATAACTGGAACACTTGTGTGCCTTATCAGCTAAATACAATGTACTGCTTAATACGATGGTGTCACGTCAATTTTACATCAAGGTAACAAAGTTTTATGCAATAACAGGGTGCAAATTGCTATTTTTTACATGATGGGGGTGAGTACAAAGTGCCATACCTTCATTTTATCCAGGATCTTGGTTTAATTAATTTGTATATAAAATTCTGTTCCTCTAACACAAGTACTGCCCATAATACATGTTTTTCGGCCTCCACCTTTTAGGGTGTCTACAGCCATTATTATTTGAGATGGGAGATGGGTGTTATATTTCAAATTTCGTCTTTTCATATCAGTAACCCAATGGTTCAGTTTGGTCACGTTTTCGACACACATTCATATATATTGCTCTCTCCCTAACACATGCTCCCTCTCACCCACCCCCTCTTGAAAGCTCACCCCTTCCCTCTCGTGTGTGTGCTCTCCACCTCCCCCTCGCTCACCCTTTATCTTACACACTCTCGCACGCTCTCGCTCTACCCCTCCCTATCANTGTGCTCTCCACCTCCCCCTCGCTCACCCTTTATCTTACACACTCTCGCACGCTCTCGCTCTACCCCTCCCTATCATACGCACACTCTCTCGCTCTCCCTCTACCCCGCACACTCTCTCGCTCTAACCCTCCCCTCCTCACTCTCACGCTCTCGCTCTCGTGCGCACTCTCGCTTTCACGCATGCTCTCTTGCTCTTTCGCACGCTCTCTCTCACAAGCTCTTTCTCGTTCTTGCGCTTTCTCTCTATCTCTCATGCTCGCTCTTGCTTTCTCTCTCTCTCTCTTGCTCTTGCACTAACGCTCTCTCTCTCATGCTCACTCTTGCTCTCACTCTCTCTCTCGCTCTCTCGCTTTCTCTCTCTCTCTTGCGCTCTCTCTCTTGCTCTTGTGCTAACGCTCTCTCTCTCATGCTCACTCTTGCTCTCACTCTCTCTCTCTCGCTTTCTCTCTCTCTCGCTTTTTCTCTCTCTCTCGCTTTCTCTTTCTCTCTCGCTCTCTCTCTCTCTCTCTCTCTCTCTGTGTACCGTGCACATACAAACACACACATGCATGCACACATGCATGCACACATACAAACAAACACAAAAACCAACACACAAATATTATTCAATTATAATTCTTCACAAGTCAGCATTCACCTTTCCAAGACAGCAAGAAAATGGTGATCTGTGTAATATAAACTTTCAAGAAAGACATATCACAGCTATGGACACTAGGCAAACACAGTAGAACCCTGGTAGAGCATTCCNCTCTCACAAGCTCTTTCTCGTTCTTGCGCTTTCTCTCTATCTCTCATGCTCGCTCTTGCTTTCTCTCTCTCTCTCACTTTCTCTCTCTTTCTCTCTCTCTCTTGCTCTTGCGCTAACGCTCTCTCTCTCATGCTCACTCTTGCTCTCACTCTCTCTCTCGCTTTCTCTCTCTCTTGCTCTTGCGCTAACGCTCTCTCTCTCATGCTCACTCTTGCTCTCACTCTCTCTCGCTTTCTCTCTCTCTCTCGCTTTCTCTCTCTCTCTCTCTCTCTCTCGCTTTCTCTCTCTCTCTCGCTTTCTCTTTCTCTCTCGCTCTCTCTCTCTCTCTCTCTGTGTACCGTGCACATACAAACACACACACATGCATGCACACATACAAACCAACACACAAATATTATTCAATTATAATTCTTCCCAAGACAGCAAGAAAATGGTGATCTGTGCAATATAAACTTTCAAGAAAGACATATCACAGCTATGGACACTAGGCAAACACAGTAGAACCCTGGTAGAGCATTCCNAATATAAACTTTCAAGAAAGACATATCACAGCTATGGACACTAGGCAAACACAGTAGAACCCTGGTAGAGCATTCCTGCATATAACGTTTTATTTTACTGACCCCTTGAAAAATATTATAACTGGGTTCTACTATATAAAATATATACACATTATGCTCATTCCTTTTCCTCACTGCAATAATTTAAATTTTTAAAAAGCAGTGTTTTTTTTGCAAAAAAANTACACATTATGCTCATTCCTTTTCCTCACTGCAATAATTTAAATTTTTAAAAAGCAGTGTTTTTTTTGCAAAAAAAGTTATAAAAAATTATTTTAAAATTTTTTGTGGCCTGACGAACTTAAAAAGTAATTTCATATTTTTATCTGNAAAAAAGTTATAAAAAATTATTTTAAAATTTTTTGTGGCCTGACGAACTTAAAAAGTAATTTCATATTTTTTTCTGAAAACCTTATGCCTTAATTAATACAGCTGTAAAATTTCAATGAGACTACAGACTTTGTGAACAAGATGGTCATTTTTGTAGAAAGGTCTCTGAAATAATGAAACATTGCTAATCACCGGTGCGTGTTTTTCCATGATAGCAATGCAAATGCCACATGTTTTATCATCTTCAGTGATTCTTATTGATGAAGTTTTCGTAATTACGTGCGTTAGAAACACAGTGAATAATGATGGTGTCACTATAAAAAAATTTATAATAGGCCAGTCGTGGAATAAACAGTCAGATATAAACAATTGCGTTAATAGTGGCATGCAAGTTTTGGTAACTTTTTGAGTGATAATAATATTTCACATATTAGGATGAAATTCACGCGTATTCACGAATAATTCCTTTTCCTAGCACTGACCCTTAAGTAAACTTGCATCAGCAGCTACACTACACCATTGGCGATNTTCACGAATAATTCCTTTTCCTAGCACTGACCCTTAAGTAAACTTGCATCAGCAGCTACACTACACCATTGGCGATTGTGATGGTGCACCTCCGCCCTTCTGTTTCAACCTCTCTGCCTTCTGTGCCCTTCACAGCAGGGGTCTCCACGCACATCCTTTTATTACCTACTTTTTACTCAACATAACCTTGACATAATTATTTGTAATGCGGTGTGGCATTCCAACTTTTAAAGGCAGTGTAAATTCTTTACCATTAACTTCACTTGACGTTTTTGAACTTCTAATGCAAATTTCACAAACGAGAAAAAATTTCTGTCGTTCAGAAATATTCACAAATATCCCAGACATCTCATGCAGCATTCCAAATACTGTGAATTACCTGCTTTTCCCACTCCCAATCACTGATAACACGAAGGAGTGTAGAACCCCCCTGGATGATCCAGAATTCATGAAAGAATGCTTGTCGACATTAACTGCGATCTCATCGGAATACATCATATAACCTTAATAGAAAACAACCCCTCGCAGTTTCCAAAAATAAGGTCATTATGACAGCTCAGACGCTGAGGATATTTCCAAGAATTTTGGAGCAATTTTGACACACCCCCAACTCCTACACATTAAAATTTGCAATTTTTTGCATAAAGTTGGTGTTTAATAATTTCTAGCGAGAAAATACACATTTATTTTAATTCAAAATAAATTTATCTCCTGAAAAAAAATTATAAAAACACTTATACTAACAGGCATCTTCTGAATAAAATGATACCACAGAAGGGCATCTGCGACCACCATTGTCGCAAATGAATTATAAACACTGTAACATTATTTGCAAGTCAATTTGTAGACTTCCACACAGCTGATAGCATGCCTAAAAAAAACTAGATGTAATAAGTCATCATCAACCAGTAATGAAAACCCACGAGAAACGCAAGTCTGAAAACGTAAGCAAAGTGAGAAAGCAAGGGAGTGGCCAGGCACACACTGAAGGCAGTCACATTGCCCACAGAAACATTCAGCTGCCTGAGGGACGAGGGGTTGGCAGGGTCAATAGGTATTGGCTAGCTCTCGGTGGTTCAGGCTTGGTGGGATGATCATTATACCGGGCGAGTCACCCGCGTCCATTTTTCTATAGCCATGCAACCTGCACACAATACTACCAATCTAACAAAATACTGGTCGTAGCAGAACACCGCGTGCGCATTAACTCGTCAGTAGAGAAAGCGGTGAACAGTTGGTGATGTGTCAGCAATGCACTGAGAAGCAGTAGTGTTTCAAAGAATGCAAATCCGTTTATTGGGTTAAAACTAATGACTGAGATGTTTACCGAATACGTTGATACGTGCTGATAGTGTCCTTAGTAACACACATCTGCCTCGCTTCGAGCCATTGTGATTCTTCATGTGACAAAAACACAATCACCACTTACTATATCAACTCACACGTGCTGTTTTGTAGCCATTCTCTATTTCTGCGTCGAATGATCAGCTAACAGACGAGGTGCAGTAACGTGTATTTTACAGCGGAGATGTTTTGTAGATAAGTGGTATTGTGTGCGGGTAGCGCATATACGGAAAAATAAGCACGGGCGACTCACCCGGTATTTAGATATGAGCTGGCCGGAGGGAGGGGGGGCATACAATGCTCACCACAAGAAACTCAGTGCACAGCAACCAAAAAAAATTGTAACAAATTTATTTTTTGGCAGATAACCCTCAAATTTTACACTTTTCTTCGCCCAAATATTTTGCGGTTTCTCAAAAAAGAGTTTGCTTTAAATGGGGTTTATATAGAGTGGTTGTACTGTACAAATGAAACGTGAAGGAACATATAATACCAGTTCCATGAGCAAACCTGCCCAATAGCAACCAGTGCCCTCGCATGCATGAAGGGGAAGAGGTGATGAAACAGAGAGAATATACAGAATGAGAAGCCACAATAGTCGCAGACGCCAAAGACGTGGAGTGAAGCAAAGAATCCCACTGTGCGCGTCTCTCAAGGCGTTAAATGTTAACTACGAGCCACATGCATTACACTTTAGTAAAAACTGTAATATGTATATAAAGGTTTACCTTCTGGTGAAGATGGGTCAAACTGGAAAATTTCCCCATTCCCACACGTGTACAGCGCCACTTCTGGAATTTTGTTAGGAACATTATCTAAAAAAAAAACAAGATCTTGTATAAAACAGCTGCACAGACAAGAGTTCTGAATTAAAAAAACAATACATTACACATTTGGATTTAAATTTTGTTCCTCTTAATTCTTCTGAGTTAACCGAGCTGTAATTTTGATTGGTCATCCCTTGACGTAGAATTTTACAAATATGGCGGCTAACGCGAGGCTGCAATAGTACAAGCTTTTCAAAACAGGAAAAACAACCAATGTTAGAACTACATCGGTTTGTAGTTTGGTGGTCCGCACAGTCGCAACCTGGCACATACCTTGGCCGTATGAGAACGGTCCCCAGCACATGGAGTACACAGAGCCTCGGTGCTGCATCTTGAAAACGACAGGTGGCTTGCTTCCAGTCACGGTCAGCAGGCCAACCCTGCCTTCTCCCGTAGCAAACGCCAGCACGTCCTCCTTCAACGGGTGCCACGACAGCTGCAACACCAACCACACACTACATTCACACTACTTACAACTTAGACGTGTTGAATACAATAATTAGCACCACAGGTGACGTCCATGAACCCTGTGCCACACTGAGCCATGCCGTCACCAAACATCAGCACCGTTACCTTTGCAAGGGCCCACGAGGTCTGCTGCAGTCTGAGCACAGGCATCCCCTCTGCATGCGTGCCTGCCTTGGAGACACGCCCCTCGTGGCTGTTCTACCTGCTCACCGCGCTGTCCAGCTGCAGAACGTCCTCCTTCAAGACCCACTTGCAAGACCGCCTGCTGTTCTTCACGCACTATCCCATCTCTCTCGAGACGCTTCTCCCAGTCTNACTAGAAAAATCGTGCATTATAGGCGGGAAAACCTTTTAAACGGGAACCTTATAAGCGGGTTCTACTGTAGTGTCCTTAGTAACACACATCTGCCTCGCTTCGAGCCATTGTGATTCTTCATGTGACAAAAACACAATCACCACTTACTATATCGACGAAAATAAATCAACGCACACATGCTGTTTTGTAGCGATTATCTATTTCTGCACCACTGATTGGTACAGGCTGACAACGGCATCGAATGATCAGCTAACAGACGAGTATTTTACAGCGGAGATGTTTTGTAGATAAGTGGTATTGTGTGCGGGTAGCATTTATACGGAAAAATAAGCGTGGGCGTCTCACCCGGTATTTAGATATGAGTTGGCTGGGGGGACATACAATGCTCACCAAAAGAAATGCAGTGCACAGCAATAAAAAAAATTGTAACAAATTTATTTTTCAGCAGATAACCCTCAAATTTTACTTTTCTTCGCCGAAATATTTTACGGTTTCTCAAAAAAGAGTTGTTATTGAAAAAGGGAAGCTTTAAATGGGGTCGATATAGAGTGGTTGTACTGTACAAATGAAACTTGAAGTAACATATAATACCAGTTCCACGNGGAACATATAATACCAGTTCCATGAGCAAACCTGCCCAATAGCAACCAGTGCCCTCGCATGCATGAAGGGGAAGAGGTGATGAAACAGAGAGAATATACAGAATGAGAAGCCACAAAAGTCGCAGACGCCAAAGACGTGGAGTGAAGCAAAGAATCCCACTGTGCGCGTCTCTCAAGGCGTTAAATGTTAACTACGAGCCACATGCATTACACTTTAGTAAAAACTGTAATATGTATATAAAGGTTTACCTTCTGGTGAAGATGGGTCAAACTGGAAAATTTCCCCATTCCCACACGTGTACAGCGCCACTTCTGGAATTTTGTTAGGAACATTATCTAAAAAAAAAACAAGATCTTGTATAAAACAGCTGCACAGACAAGAGTTCTGAATTAAAAAAACAATACATTACACATTTGGATTTAAATTTTGTTCCTCTTAATTCTTCTGAGTTAACCGAGCTGTAATTTTGATTGGTCATCCCTTGACGTAGAATTTTACAAATATGGCGGCTAACGCGAGGCTGCAATAGTACAAGCTTTTCAAAACAGGAAAAACAACCAATGTTAGAACTACATCGGTTTGTAGTTTGGTGGTCCGCACAGTCGCAACCTGGCACATACCTTGGCCGTATGAGAACGGTCCCCAGCACATGGAGTACACAGAGCCTCGGTGCTGCATCTTGAAAACGACAGGTGGCTTGCTTCCAGTCACGGTCAGCAGGCCAACCCTGCCTTCTCCCGTAGCAAACGCCAGCACGTCCTCCTTCAACGGGTGCCACGACAGCTGCAACACCAACCACACACTACATTCACACTACTTACAACTTAGACGTGTTGAATACAATAATTAGCACCACAGGTGACGTCCATGAACCCTGTGCCACACTGAGCCATGCCGTCACCAAACATCAGCACCGTTACCTTTGCAAGGGCCCACGAGGTCTGCTGCAGTCTGAGCACAGGCATCCCCTCTGCATGCGTGCCTGCCTTGGAGACACGCCCCTCGTGGCTGTTCTACCTGCTCACCGCGCTGTCCAGCTGCAGAACGTCCTCCTTCAAGACCCACTTGCAAGACCGCCTGCTGTTCTTCACGCACTATCCCATCTCTCTCGAGACGCTTCTCCCAGTCTTAGGATAGCGAGTCCGTATTGCAGTGCTGGCACAACTGCACCGAGCACCTAGTTCTGTTCTGTCAGGGATCACCCTCATCCTGCCATTCCCACATGAGTCCTAGCCCTTCTTAGCATCTTGATCACAGACTGGGTTATATGTGGTTTATTCTGAATACACCATATAAACCATACTTAGGTCTTTTACAGTTGTGTTCACCTGATTCTTACCCAGCAGTCTGCCTCTCTCTCAGGCTCAGACACAATTCGAGATCCAAAGCCCTGTAATGATGCAATATTCTTAATTTTTCGGGACACGGGTGTAAAATTCTTTCATGTGTATTTAGCTTTGGAAAGTTTCGTAATATTTTATCAGGTTTCAAGTTAAAGCAGCGGTGGTTCATTTCCCGTGATAGTTTGTTTATCGAGCAGACGTGTGCTTTTGTAGGTTATCGGACGGACATCTGCTGTTTACGTGGTAACAGGAGTCCGTTTACCGTCTCGTTTCGAAAGTTGTTTTGGTTATGCGTCAGCATTATTCAGAAACTTTCCGGCTGCATCGTGACGTTCGGTTCTCTGGAAGTGGACGGTGTCAACAGTTTCAGTTTCCTGCGACGCAGTTTCGGATACGATAACATGTTGAGAGCGCGGGACACAGCGTAGTTTTGGATGACGCTACTGGCAGATGCCGGATGCCATGCGCTTATCTTAGGAGAAGGGGGGGATAGGCCTGCCTAATATATACTGGTGGTGCCTATCGCCTAGAGGAACAAAGTAACCAACCGTCGAAGAAGACGCATCGGGCGTGAGAAGACGCACCAGTCCGAAAGGGCGTGGGTCGTTAGGGTGCCAGGAGGGAACGAACATCCCTCCTGCCTTCGTAACTTAGTCTTGCGATGCAAGTTTGAGACATTAATAAACTGTAAACGACTGTGGCGCTGGTCTGTACTTATATATTTATCTCTGAACAGTTTGTACTCGCATACTGGACCTTCGTCTGTGAACTGTGAAACTTCAATGATAAATAAAGTATAAGGCAAACTAATCTGGAACTTCTTTTTTTTAATTAATCGGCGTCACCTGGTACTGAGTCTCGTATTCTACCTATGAGCAAGCCATGGCAACGTAAACATTCTGCAGTGTAATAAGTACCGAACGTTACAGCCCTTCAAGCTTACACCAGCCACATTAAGAACCAGTTTCTACCACTATCTCGGCATCTGGTTACCAGCAATAATGCCGCTTCCTGGGCACCGTTGGGGAAGAGAGCAAGTTAGAAATACCAGGGAACAGCCCCAGCCATTTAAGTACCCCGTGAATGGAGCAACTGCTTCTAGGCACAGAGGGGAAAGAGAAGGCATGGCATCCCCAACTGCCCAGGTTGCGCATCACACTCGCACATGTAGGTTGTAAAGAACTCTAGGTTGTAAAGAACCATAGTTACACAGATAGATGTATCATATTAGGACCAGTAAAAGAAATCAATATTTTCAAAAAATATTACATACAAAATGTGAACACAAACAAGATAGGGCCATGACATCAAGTGGCCAGTACAATCATTTCAACACTAAAGGCTTTTAACCTATAGAAACTAAGAATCCAGAAGCACTTGAAAATGTTTCTTTACTATTTACAATTCAATCATAATAGCTTGAGTTATACTCTACAAACCTCAAGCAATGGAATTCGTCTATTTCTCATTCAGCAATAAGAATATAAGGATTCATTTAAATTTGCAAAATAATAAATAAATGATAGAAAATATAGCTAGAATATACTCCCCCAACTGATTCCATCAACAGTTTTCCAGCTATTCCATACTAATTAATATTTGTCATAAATTTTTTTATTTGACGCGTGATGCGTACTGTGCATTTTTTTCAAATCAGACTGATCTTCATGCGGCATCACAACAACCGAACAGAATTTGAACCAGAGACTACTGACCTCCAGAGCTGACCGATGCAGTCCCCAGCCAGGGACAACCTCAAGGAACGTCAGTCAACCCATCAGTTCATACTATGACAGATGCCACATATTTGTAATCACTCTCCCTGTGCCACAGATGCTAATAGAACCTGGCACGTCTGTTGCCCTTCAGCAAGCAGCGGATACCACCTGCACACAAGGAAAACTGCCTTCGCTGAGAGAATGCGGACAGCGCTGCGCCGCCCACAAAGGGAGGAGCCACCCCACCGAAGATACCCAACGACCGAAGTGAGACTAAGGGCAACGCCATCCTCACTATTTAAGGCCGTGCGCACCCCAGGAATGGCAGTTGATACTCGGCAGCTCGCTCCATCACTTTTCCAGAAGCCTTCGGGACCAGCAACTCCCCAAAGTCTTCTCCCCCTTACAACCTCAGTTACCACCCCGCGTCCCCTTAGGACAAACATTGTAGACAGTGAGGGTTCAGTTGTTGTCATAGCTACTTAGCTCTGTCATTTTAATTTATTTGGCACACCTTGTTTAGCAATAATTATGTTGTTTTCTTACCGCTCTGTAAATTTTATTCTTTATTATACGCAAACTTTGTTCCTGATTTTCACTATCACTTTTAAAATATTTTATCACTCCAAAATATCAGTCCCTATTTAGTTATTATAAAGGAAAAAAAAAAGGACAAGTTGTTTCTTTTAAGTAAAATATGTGAAAGAAGATTCTGTAATTAATTTAAGCACAACCCACCACAAATAAATTCAAATTTTTAAATGTATCCGAACTCCTCCAACAATAACTTGTACCTCTGGTCGTCAAGCTGAAAGTGAACTGGCTGATGGGCGTTGATTGGCTCACCCTTCAGACAAGCAAGCTGAACAAAGTAGGAGAGTACAGACTGTGTATCTCCTAGTCGACTGTGGTGGCAAACTGGGGAGGTTGCCTGTAGGGTGTGTTGTTTCAGAGCAGCTCCGAGATACTGTGTCCCTCTCTTCCAGCCAGCACAACATCTCACTCCTGCCACACGACTACTCAGTGTGCTAATACGCAGTGTGCGTGCATCAGCCTTGATTACATTATATACCTTACCTACCATTCCTTCTAACATCTACTGTTCTTACCTTAACTGTACAATTTATAAGTACAGATGAAAACATATGTAATAATGCCAGAACAATTATAATGCTTTCCAGAGCAAAACTAATTTTTTAAAGCCCCCAGCTTTTCTAGCTGAGATCAATTTTCTGTAGTCCCAAGCAAAACCAGTTTTCCAATTTTTCTACTGCCTTAACAAGTGTAAAAAAAAAAAAGAGTTTTCACAACATCTGTAATACATAATACTGCTCAAACTAGGACAAATAAATTCAAAACAACAACATATTCCGCAATACGTACCGACAGCACCTTGGTCTTGATTCGCTGCCAGTAACACGAGACATCAAACTCCGCAGAATTATTGAGATTCCAGACCCGAATGGCTGCATCACCAACGCCAATGCTAATCCTGAATCAACCACATTAGACCAGTGAATCTTACAGACTGCGATTTGATACTATCATTTCAGCATAGAGTAATATGACTACATAGAAATATACAATAATACTTTGTAAAACAATTTTTTTTTAAATATTGTACATGATGTTTAATTAAATTATTGATTTTTTTCTCAAAAACTTAAGGAATCTAAATCAGTTCTACAATAATATTGTTACGATTTTTTAAAAGTCAGTGTGGTAAACCAGGTTCGTTAAAGGAGGGAAGTTTTTATGAAATAAAACAGTTGATTACAGTTTCGTAATTTATTTAAAACTAGCGAACCGGCCCGGCATCGCCCGGGTACAATTGAGTTTTACAGTGATACACTAATAAATAAATTTGTAAAAGACAATTAATTTATGTGAAAACAGAATTATAAAATTATACTATGTTGGCTTACGTTTTTAACAGATTACAGCAACCCTAAAGGAAGGGAATATATTTTACTCGATAGCCAAGAAGTAGGGTATTGTTTTGGAGTGCATCTGTGCAACTATCGCGTAGTTACCACATTTCTGTTTTCCAGCATCGATGTATGAAAATCAAAATGTGAGTTTCATCAAGTTGTAGATTTAGAAATAAGTGTACCTAGGTACTACTTTTTGCGCTTGGCTGAGGGATAATCGATCACCAAAGTTAAGCAACATTACCAGTGGCACNTGTACCTAGGTACTACTTTTTGCGCTTGGCTGAGGGATAATCGATCACCAAAGTTAAGCAACATTACCAGTGGCACATATTTAGATGGGTGACCGTTTAATGGCATAACATCCGAGCGCTTCCGGGCTTTGTGGGGCACATTAAATATTCTGTCTCGGTTGTTATCGATTGATAGCAGTCTAAAGCCATTTCAGAGGTCCTTGGCCGGCTTGATCAACTCTGACTTTGGTCACGTTCCCAGCAGTTGCAGAATTACGTTTTGTTGTTATTCCACAGGAACCACACAATTTTCTGGGATAAAAAGTATTCTATGTCCTATTCCAGGACCTAAAGTACCTACATTCCAAATTTCATCAAAATCCGTTCAGCCGTTATGGAGCTGAGTGGCAAAAAAAAAAACGAGAGAGAAAGATAGAGGAAGAGAGAAGAAGAGAGAAGGAGAGAGAAGGAGAGAGGAAGCAAGAGGAAGAGAAGAAGAGAGAGAGAAGAACAAGAGGAGGAAGAGAGAGAGAAGAGAGAGAGAGAAGAGAGAGAGTGAAGAGAAAGAGAGAGAGAGAAGAGAGAGAGGAGAGAGAGAAAGGAGAGAGAGAGAGGAGAGGAGAGAGAGNACAAAACATTGCGTTTTTTTATTATAAATTATAATTATTACCAGATTTTATTAACGGAACATCGAATGAATAAATAACACCATTTTAACAAAGTGCATCAGAGAGAAGAGAGAAGAGAGAAGAGAGGAGGAGAGAGGAGAGAGAGGAGAGAGAGGAGAGAGAGGAGAGAGAGGAGAGAGAGGAGAGAGAGAGGAGAGAGAGAGGAAGAGAGAGATATACTAACAATACTTAGAATCCTGATTAAATATTTTAAAGCCTCGCAAAGCAAAAGGAAAATGAACCAAGTATCCCAATAATTATTATAAGTGCGTCACTACAACATTTATTTCCTGGGCATCCTGTGTTGTTATACACTTACTTCCTGTGCATCCTGTGCCCTGCGTTATTATACAGGAGCCGCCTAACATGGACACCCCCAAAATTTCCGGAACGGTTGCAGGTAACGAAATGCGGTTTTCGCTAAATGAAATTACATACGAGGGCAAGTAATGTGCCACTTACATTTACCTGACCTGTCATAGTAAAATCTTTATTTTTTTAATTTGGTGCTATGTTCCAAAATGGCGAACTAACAATAATTTCCATTTCAAAATTTAATGCTTTCACGATGCTCTGCAAGCATACAAAATTTGGTTTAAATTGGTTTTATGGCGGCCAAAATGACATCACTGTAAATATAAAAATGTCCACCATTTTGAAACGTAAGGGTCCGGTGTCGTGTAAAACTATAAAAGTCAGGTGTCCTTACGAAGTACCATACATGTACCAAGTTTGGTGAAATTCAGGTGAAGCATTCAAAAATTGAAAGGGGAGGGACACATGCGCGCACACACAAACACAGATAGGAAACTGATCTTACACGCCTTTCTTTCCTATGGAAAGTACGTTCAAAACTGAGTGTAATGTAATAAGTCATAAACACACAGTNGATCTTACACGCCTTTCTTTCCTATGGAAAGTACGTTCAAAACTGAGTGTAATGTAATAAGTCATAAACACACAGTTATCAAAACCCAAAAGAAATCCAAAATACAAGCAAAGTGAGAAAGAAAGGGAGCAAGAGCACAATGGCAGGACAAACACTGAGGGTAGTTGCCTCAAACATGGGAGCATGAGGGGTGGAGGGTGGGCAGAGTTCACAGGTATTGGCCAGTGCAGGTGGCTAGGAGCTGGGCCCATACAGCACTCGCCAAGAGCCCAAAATATTTACAGCAACCGACCTGTCTTAATGACCTTATTCCTGGGCACGGTGACGGGTAGATTTAATAAGGTTATACTGTATTTGTATGAACTCTTACATTTATTTTCAGAAAATATGTAGACTCACAGTTCAACCAAAATAAAACTTATCAGATTTCAACATAGCACTTTCTACCATTTGAAAACAGCAAAAGTTTCCAATCCTACTGATAACTCTGTTCAACGTGACTGGAACAGTTCAACTCACATGTCACACAACTCACCAATGTGA
Organism: Clitarchus hookeri; assembly: GCA_002778355.1. NCBI lineage: Eukaryota > Metazoa > Arthropoda > Insecta > Phasmatodea > Phasmatidae > Clitarchus > Clitarchus hookeri. The sequence continues at coordinate 368,946 of NQII01000733.1, forward strand.
CGTAAACTTACTTGGACTAGAGTCACTGAAGCACACGATTATTAAAACTGATCTTGGCGTATGCAGGTTTGAACGTGCAGTTAGNGCACACGATTATTAAAACTGATCTTGGCGTATGCAGGTTTGAACGTGCAGTTAGAAGAGCAGCACACGTACCTGCTAGGGTCCAATGGGGAGGCGGCAATGCTGTAGACAGAACTGGAGAAGGTGGGTATCTTGGTCACCACCTTGCCTGTAGACAGGTCGCACGCCACGATATACCTGTCCTNACAGAACTGGAGAAGGTGGGTATCTTGGTCACCACCTTGCCTGTAGACAGGTCGCACGCCACGATATACCTGTCCTGAGACGTCGACCACAACAAGCATGGGCGTGCAGACAATTCACTTCCGTCCTTGCTCTGCTCTTCCTCTCCATTCTCTGAGTGAAAAACACACGACATCCCCCTTGGAACACTACCTGCACTGCCTCGTTTGCAATCTAACCAATATGGCCAATCAATTAACTGGAGTTGTTCCGATACCCTGATACCAATGCCGATACCAACGCCCTTCCCTCTTGCTCATTTCTAAGCTCGCAGTTTTCAACATATTTTGATGTGCGTCACAATGTGTCAGGTGCTTGTTTAAATTTGATATGGCAAAACAGCCTTTATCTTCACCACCCCGAGACACTATTACCACACTGGTTGCATTTTGCTTTACTTACGTCTGTCAAGTCTTTAGAAAAGTATTTCAGCACACTAGACATTTTAACGCAGTATGTAACAATTCATGGGTGCCAAAAAATGCATTACACGCATAAAAAAACACGATAAAAAAAAACAATTAGGATTACGCTCAGATAGTCAGATGCTCAATATTTCTTGCATAGTCGTGTCCGCTAGCGTCAAGTATTTAATGACCACAGATGCAGACTTAATAAGTTTTACCAATAGTCCATAGAGACTGTAATTGCATTCGCCGGCTTTCAACTTTTATCAACTCTGTGTCTTTTCACTTGCTCGTTTGTAGTAATGTATTGTTCCTCTGATTTATTTACGTTTTTATGCACATCTTATTGCAGCTCCCCGTCTGGAAGATCAATACTTTACAACAGTTACAGGCTGCAATATTTATTTCCAGCTGTGAAAGTTATTTTTAAAATATTTTTAAACAGCTCACAATATATTCGTTTAAGTATAAAGCATTTTTCATGCCAGACGGCAATAATAATAACAGGCAACAAAAATAAATTCCAAACATATACGCGCAAGATTAGAGAACACATTGGTGGTTACAGAATAGTTCTCAGTGCAGTCTCAAGAGGTCAACGTAAATATTTGAAATGGTGTCGATTGTAGTTCGCAATATCGCCATCCAGTGCACAGCGAAATGAAAAGTTTCCACTTGCGTCCATGATACATACTTCTATGAACTCCAGCCATTTATTTGTAAACAGATGTAAGCAAGTTATTAGTAGCGTGATAGAAAACCTGTGGTGTTCGCCTTTATCCAGGTCTTTATGTTGGTTTCAAATTTCAAACGGCAGGGCTGATTAATACATATTGTCAAACGTACCACACCATATAGTTTTGTGGCTAAAGAAAGCAATAACCTGATTTCATTGTCTATTACCAATACTAATGTATCGGCCCGATACCAAGCCCGATACAGATACATTTAAAAAAAGTTAAGTATCGGCCGATACCGAAACTTGGTATCGGAACAACTCTACAATTAACTACATTTTTCAGCACAATACTTACCCTCATCATGACTGTAGTTTCACTACNGGTATCGGAACAACTCTACAATTAACTACATTTTTCAGCACAATACTTACCCTCATCATGACTGTAGTTTCACTACAACAAACTTTTAATATTGTACCCAGCACACAATGTACATTTACACTAAGTAGTAAAAAAATTATAATATCTAATTAATATAGTTGCTATATTACAATGTTTCAGCATTTCCACAAATCTGACCCCTTAACTGACAAATGGCTGTTTCCCTTCAGGTTCAAATGCAGATTTCAACTGCAGCGAGAAAAATAATGCACTATGTCAATAAGCTGACTGTTGCCAACAGATTTACTATGACCAACAATTTTTACAGCTCAGTTTTGGAGAACCACGAAAAATTTTAATTACAAAAGTTGAACATGCAAGGGCAATCTGCCAAAAAATACTGTATACGTGTACACTCGTGTATAGCGTGCCCTTTTTCCCCCCAAGATAAAGTTATATTTGTGTGGTACGCGTTATACAAGGAGGAACAAATTCAAAGGAAAGCAGAGCAGTAGTCGTAAACTGTCTGGAGATACTTGGAGGATAACACAGCATAGCAGAAAAGCCCCAACCACAGCACTCGGCACTCACTCACTTCCCCTCCCGGCAACATAGCGGTGCTTCCTCACATGTTTACATTTTCCGTGCCTTGGCCAGTCATTGCACGTCAGTACTCCTCCAAGCTTTAGTCGTGCGGGGGACGAACAGGATGGCGAGGAAGGGGTAACGCCACTTTTCTCTGGGAGCAGGGGAGTGTCATTCGCCATCAAGCCACTGCATAAAAAAAAATAAACAGGAAGCCACCCACCCAAGCCTATGGCATCCTTATTTTGATGGCATTCATGTTACTTTGATGANAAAAAAAATAAACAGGAAGCCACCCACCCAAGCCTATGGCATCCTTATTTTGATGGCATTCATGTTACTTTGATGACTTTTGCAAACAAGTTATTCAATTCCATGTATTTTCCAAGCATATCGCACAAAACCCCATACACTTTTAAAGAAGGAAAAAAAAAATGTCTTGCGTACTCAAGAACAGGACACCACAANTATCGCACAAAACCCCATACACTTTTAAAGAAGGAAAAAAAAAATGTCTTGCGTACTCAAGAACAGGACACCACAAATTGTTAGTGCAATTTCATTAACAAAAAATATTTTCACTCTCAAAAGTTGTTGCAAAAGTATGTACAGATGTACGGTGAGATTGTTGTACTATTTTTGGTCACTTCGCACTGAGTTTCTCTTAGTGAGCACTGCATTGCAAGCAGCATATGTGTAAAAATAGATACCACCCCTCCCCCAGATACCGCCAGCGGCAGCTAATACCCACCGACCTACCTTCCCCTTCCCCTCTCCCTTAGTTGACTTAGTGTTTCCACGCCCAACGTGACTACCGTTACGTCTAGGCCTGGGCCGATACCACTTTTTGCCGATTCCACCGATACCGATTCTTGTCAGCCGATGCTGCCGATTCTCGATGCCGAACCTACATTAGAGGTGATTTTTATGCGATACAAGAATATTTTAATGCTTTCATGATTTATTATTAAAAAATATTGTTTGCATCTAAGAACACTTAAAAAAAAGTTTCTTACAGTCATTACACTACTCTAAAACACAACACAGTTTTAATAACTAATCTATAAAAAAAATTATGATACAAGCTAATTAAATCAAAAGAAGTTTTAACAGCTTTACACTTCGAAAAGTAAAAATTACTGTGTACACTCCAAAAAGCATATCATCACTTATTTGCAGGATTTCAAGATGTAAATATTTTTATTTAGGAAGACCAGCNTCAAGATGTAAATATTTTTATTTAAGAAGACCATCTGACGTAGCTTCTCAAGGTTCAAGGAAATCCTTTTCTTGGAAGATATCAAAGCCAGCTGAACTAAACAGTCTCTCTGATGCCACAGACCCAGCTGGTGAGGACAGATATTTCTGTGCTGCTTTGCGCAACCTAGTATGCGGTGATGTCTTCCAGTATTGTAATGGGTTGGAAGTTATAGGAATATGTGGCTCTGCGAGATACATTTCAGCTTCAGGTTCTGGACACCTGTAAGTAGACGGTATACTAATTTTATTAATAATATTAGAGTAGATTGAAAGCAACCCTTTCAATTTTTTGAAGTCAAGTTCCTCATCTGTAGATATGCCAGACGAGGTATTTGCAGGTGGTGTACATTGGTATTCTGTAATCTCTTCAGTTAAGTGTTGGGTTGCAGAAGTGCATGCATGAGGTTCTGCAAAAACAGTTTTCTTGAACCTGGGGTCCAATAATGTTGCAATCGCACACACATTGTTAGTCTCGGTGCTTCTGAAACGAGAGCACAATGAATGCATCACGTCCCTCTGAACACCTTTCAACTCTGAATGCTGCTGTTCAGTCTGAGTAGTTAATTCACACTGAAGGCCATTTACTGTTGGGATGACTTCAGCAACGGTTACATTTTCATTGCTGATATCAAGGGTTGCTATATAGAAACTCTTAAGAGTATTCACTGCATGTTCCAAAAGAGACCATTCGCTTGATGAAACTCAGTGTGGATGCTTATTTCTGGGGTGAGCCATGTAATTGCATGCCGTTGTTCTATCAGACGTTCCAGCATGAGGTAGGTACTGTTCCAACGTGTGGGATCATCTTGAATGAGACGATGAACAGGCATGTTGTGATTTTTCTGGAAATTTTTCAGTAGTTTGGATGATTTGATCGAGTGTTTGAAATGTGCTACTATTCGTCTGGCTTTTGCACAAGTATCTGAAATATTTCGTTGACTGAAGAAAGTTTCTTTGATGACTATAATGTATTCACGGTAACTTCAAGATTTTCTGAAGCCCTGCTAAAGATCTACTTTCAGGGACCCGATTATGTATCATTCCGCAGTATGTAAACAAAACATTGCCATGTGACACCTGTCAAACGTTTTGTAAACAGTGCCATGTGGGAACTCTCAAATATTTTGTAAACAAACAGTGCCTTGTGGGAACTGTCAAATATTTTATTAACAGTGTCCATGTGGGAACTACCAAAATTTATTTTTGAAGAGAAACAATGCCATGTAATCTCAATTGTCATATACTTTAATAAAATTCTCTAAATGTCTAAAAAATGCTAATCAAATTAGCGAAATGTTGTAATACATACAAAAAGGTAGATTGAAGTATATATCGGAACTGTTAATTATATAATTTAATTAAAGTTTACTTATTGTATTAAGATTTATTTACATATTTGCTGTAAGGAAAAAGTTAAATTTTACATAATAAACTTTTGGAAGTAGCACTCAGGTTAAAGATTTCACTGTGATAAATGGTACCGTATTTTATCGCATATAAGTGGCACATTTTATTAAAAAAAAAATTTATTGAAAACTTGGGGTGCGACTTATAAGTGAGAAAAATTCCTCCAGCCCCGCACTAACGTTTCATTTACTACGAATTCACGGCCCGCGGCTTGATTTCCAAACTCTTCAGCGAACAAAATCACTTTCATTTTGAAACCTGCGGTGTAGGTGGAAAGACGAGTCATGGCTAACATTTGGCACTGAAGAACCAACGCTAATGTGCTGCCATCTCTTGGTCTCCACAAAAAGCTTTCGAAAACAATCGATTATCAGTTGGCGGCGACCAAAATTCGATTCCTTTGCATTCTTTGCGAAGGGAATAACGTAACGGAAATATTCAAATGCCTTTCTATATTTTGCACGTTTATTTGATAAACTGCAGAAATAACAACGCTAATACTAAAATTACATCTTAACCTAGAATTATCTTGTAAGTAGAAAGAATGTGTTACGTTAGTTTTATAACCACAATTCAGCGTCTCCAATATGGCGTGGTTATACTTCTGAAAAAAACGTGCCCAAACGAACAAGATGGAGTGTACGAGTCCGCTGGACAACAACTGAAATTTATTTAATTTCAATTAATAACGGTGAAATCTTTACCCATGAGTGCTACGTAAAAATGTAAATATATAGTTTAGCAATATTAACTTTACAATTACGGCATTAAATTTATACATATTAATATTTAACCTACGAACTATTTCTTTTCAGCTATAACCAACATGTCCCTTCAAAATCCGTTGTTAATTCTTACGGACTTTTAACAAATTATTAAAATTTATTGAAAAAATATACTTAAAACTTAAAACAACCAATTTATATAGTGCTTCAGTGCTAAAAGCAAGACAAACCCTTTTTCCATATACCATTTTTTTATAACCAATAGAACATGTAACTTTTAGGGTGATTTTTCAAAGGTTCTTTTCAAAAGTATCAAAGATACCGTGAATGGATTATATCCATCACGTCTGTTTAAAAGTAAATTTTCTGCCTCGTACTGGCTTCAACCAACTCAGATTTAACATATATTGTGCCAATTTATGTAAAAAAAATTTTTTTAATATTCTTCAATAGATCTGCAGTCTCTTCAATTAATATGAAGCATGCATATGGTGACATTAGCATTAGCTACAATGTATGAAGAGAGAAACAAAACAAAATAATCACACGTTGTTTAAGTTGCATTTTATTTGAAACTACACAATAGTTTAGAAAAATGTTTAGTTTGATACACTAGTAACAGCTGTTTTGAAACAACATAGACTAAAATACATCCTAAAACTTTTTCCTGCCCNGTTTAGTTTGATACACTAGTAACAGCTGTTTTGAAACAACATAGACTAAAATACATCCTAAAACTTTTTCCTGCCCGCATATTTCTCCAATGTCTGTTGTGCAAAGGCAGGGTTGTAAGAAAAGCCAACATGAAATTCTCTTTCAATAGTTCAAGCATCAGTTGATACAAGATTTTCTATATGGGATATTGTAAGTTCCACTTATGACATGTTGTCATACGCTGGCTGTCATAAATGTAATTGTTCGACGAAATAGACTATAGTGGCATATACAGTAGAGTAGATATGCAATTCTTTTTGAAATGAGAATTGGAAAAAACAGCTTGCACTCACCCTCACTATGGTTGCAGTTCTTGTACGGCTGAGCGGCAATGGCGTATGCAGCACGGGGATGGAAGCCGTGCAGCAATCGCACGTACGACGGCCAGCCTCCTTTCTTGCCTCTGGGAAACAAACTTGACACAAACAATTGCACTGGCATCCTTTACTTGCATCATCACTCCCGATTCACACACAGCACAAAACAGTCTATAAAACTACTAGCTGCACCAATAGCAAAATTATAGCCAACCCCTAGTCATCTTTGGTAAATTAATATCACAGTGAAAGCATGCTAGCTGAGACGGAGCAGGTGGTAAGAGACACAGTGGATTGTGAATGACAGGAAGCAGCGTTGATGGACCCCTTCACTCAAACAGTCATCGTAACTGCTGGTTGCAGTACATGCCTGGGCATCTGCTAATTGTTTCTGCTGCTCCCCTATTCACTGGTCCCACCAATTTCGGGTTAAAGGACTGCAAACTGTTGCACGAGCAAATTTTATTGCACAGTACTCCAAATAAAATGGCCCAAATTCAAATGGTGGGAGATAAAAATTTTATAAAAATGATTGTGGACTATTCAATAATGAGAGTAACAAAAGTTAAATTATTAAAAAACATGAAAAATAGTCGCACAATCAAAAAATTCCAAATTTGCTGATTTCACGACGACTCAGAAATGGCAGTTTCATTAGACATTCACTTCATCGGCCAACAAAAACGACACAATCTGAAGTTAACACATTTATCACAACTTTGTGAATTAATTAGGTAGGTAGAACTTACATATACAAACTTTATTTGATAACCGTAAGTATTTTTCGCCAGAAAAATTACATGTGACGTGTAGTTTAGACTATCTTTTTTTATCGACTTCAATTCATCAAGTGCGCACAGAGCACATGCCCAGGAGATATGAACCCCAACTGGCTGCCTCCAAGGCCAGGTGACAACCCTTCCTCGGAAAACGTGAGGTACCAAGACGGCTGTCCTGCAGTATTAAAGGATAGCCCTGCTATCAAAGCCCGTGAGAAATGAAGCTGGTCGGCAATGCAAGTCAGTTGCCCCTAAGCGAGCGGCGGATCCCGCCCGCACACCAGCAAACCTTCCCTACCACTAGCCACCCCGAGAGAATGTGGCAGGGTCGCTCCGAAACAGGAACCAAGAGAGGGGCAGCGGCTGAAGGCAGCCAAAGGACGAAGGGACCCGAAAGACACATCAACCAGCAGAATATAAGTCTGTGTGCCTTGTAGAAACGCTGGTTGTTCCGAGGCAGCTCCTCCTTCCTAAGGAACCACCACTGCAAGTTGTTCAAGTAGCTCGCTTTAGCACAAGTCGTGCTAAAGCCTCTACCCTAGGCCATCCTCTCGAGGACCCTCCACGAGAATTTGAAGTGATCTACCAGTCACCAACACCGATGTCTTCATCACCCATTGCAGCCCGACGAGTCATTGCTTCCCTCCCTGGACACTTGCCATCTAGCTTCACCACTCCCCCATTACACCTATACCACAAGTGGTGCACAGAGTACCTTCTGGACTAACCGACTTCAGTTAGGGTTCAGTTGTTTCCACGGTTACCTAGTTGTTGCTCTTCCTCTGCAAGCCAACAGGCCCCTTCACCTGTCTTGCCCTACTAATATTTTCCGTAGGTTACCTAGCGTCGTAAGACGTAGGAAATAGTACGGGCCACCGTGTTTTATTCTAAATAGAGTAAAATACATAATTCAATCTAACCACTGCTTATCCTCGTACTAACTGCATACCTCACACATCCTGGTAAGTGTTTTCCCGTAATATGTAATTTAGGTTTTTGATAGCACCAAAACAAAACTAATGAAAGAACCAAAAATGTCTCTTATAAGAAGTGCATAAATGTGTGCCACCTTCTAAGTTGGAGATACTTCTCCACCAAATTAAAAACAGTGAGATTGGTGTGTTTTTCTCAACTTGACCCATGCTATACTTCAAGGTGACCATGCAACCGTCTATATTGATCAGCCAATTATGAGAATGCCAGGCCCTATCTTGATCAGCCAATTATGAGAATACTAGGCCAGACAATAATTCAGCAACGTTCACGTAAAACTTAAATAATTTCTCTACATTCCATATACTTTTATTCCCCCATCTCTTTATTAAAACAATAAAACTATATGCATTTTAACCTTTAATGCTACAACTATTCCAAAATTTTACGCAGACGTTTGGAAAATGATTGTTATATAAAATGTCATAAGCGATTTCTTAAAAATAACCTGTCAGTAATGGCAAGGATAAACCAGTATGCAGGCCCTCAAAATATCAAACCATCTGAATAAGTACTTTCCGAGAAATGGTGAGTTACGTTTAGAGGTTTTTCGCACATTTCCCTCTTGCCACGTCGTCTTTGTCCAGAAGACTTGAACTCCACACTGACGGCAGGCCTGTTCTGTCCACAGCTAATGATGATGGAGTACGCGTGGTTCCACTACAGGACAGTATAATCGATTGTGTCTGAAAGCCAACTCCGCAGCGACAAGCAACGCAGTCTTCCCTCTCGACAGCTCCTCTCAGACTGAAGCCCTTACTTTTGCACCCAGGCTTATGTAGAGAATGCAGTAATGATTTGCTGATCTATTTTTGATATTAAGATAACATTCTCCCAGTTTCGTGAGATTTTACCACAGTNAATGCAGTAATGATTTGCTGATCTATTTTTGATATTAAGATAACATTCTCCCAGTTTCGTGAGATTTTACCACAGTGCCAATTTTTACACCACTTGAACAGCCTTAAGACCTAGTATACACAACACATAATTCTACATTAAAATCCATACTAAAGGGCGTAAACAGCAACTATGATTGTAACACCAAGAATTTTGTACATAATGTCATAAACAATGCAGCTTCAGCCCTTGCACATGCGTAATAGGCTGGGAAAGCTGGTAACTGCACCTAAATGTCGCTTGGCAGACGACCATGATGCACAAAACTGTAAAATAGAAAATTTTCTGATAATTTGTACATTTTAAATTTGGAAGAGCTGCAGGCACTTTGGATTACCTGTAAATTTTAGTAGTAAAAGTAGAAAATAAGGGTAATTTGTTAAATACTTTTGAAAACTCTAACTAAAATCTGTTTCAAACCATAGACTTTCATATCCTCCATTACAATTTGAATTACACATTTCAAACTCAATGTTTACATTCCACCGTTGAAGATTTAACTTATATATTGTTAGGCCTATAAAGCATTAAATAATATCTACTGCGAGATTCAGATGACCTTTGTGTTTACTTTTGCAATTATTTATACACACCTGGCTATCCATGCAGACTAGTTTTCAATTATATTTCATAACTAAACTATTTGCACATTATTTAATTATTTTTACCCAATTCTGTGAAGTGCATTTCAAGCCCATATTCATTGAAAGTCTACGTGTATTGAAATTTTTGTAAGTCCACTATGAACTGATGGATAGAGAATCCGCTGTACTTATTTAGGGACAACAAATTCACGACTCAAATGTGCCTTGCGTAAAAGTAACTATATTTAAAGCAGCAGAGGGAGAGGAGTTGCAAATGGTGCAATGACAAGCTAATACCTACTTGGTCGTCGACATGGTTTTACTTTTCTCCTTCGCTTCCAGTCTGCTGAGGTCCCAGGCCAGCATCTCCCCGTACAAGGCGTTGGTGACGAGTGTCGCGGGCTCCGGCCACAGCAGGCACAGGTAGAATGACGACGTGCCACCTCCCCCTGCGAACCTGCACACACAACAGCACTATGCAGTATTACTGTGGTGTACATAACAAACTAAATATTTAAAATCACAAAATACAGTATGTTATTGATTGTAATCCAAAACAGAATGCAAGCCCACCCCAAACTTTCAAACCCTCTGACAAACATATTATAGAACACTGAATGCAGGCCAAATTCCGAATGTCCAACACAAACTCAATCAGCTAAGAGCAAAAGTAGAGGTTATCACTCGGGCAACGTGTTCACAGCAGTCAAGATGGAGAAGGGGAAACCTCGGAGGCAGGAGGACTAAAACAATCTACTCCTCCCCTTCCAAACTGGTTGCTAGGCAACTAGCTCCTACCCTGCCAGCTATGTAAAGGGAGGAAACGAACTCTGCCAAGTAGAGCCAAAGCGTACGCAAGTCAGGCCATTCGACTGCACATCTACGTACCAATCTCAGCTTACATTGGCGATGCCATGCCCGCATGACATGTCTGCCTTTTGAAGTCATTAATATCATTTAACTTCAAAAAAACTAAGATTTTTGACACACGGACATACAAATAGGGCGATTAAAATTAATTTCTTTATGGTCTCAATAATTGATTATTCAAAAACACATCCTCTGAGTTTCCCGTAAACTTACGCCTGTTGCGAGTTACGCTGCACTTGGGTTTGATGCTTTACATCAATTGGCAACAAAAGGTGTCAAATAGGCCTTTTTTTGGAATACACTCAACATACCAAGCAAGCAGCGCAAACATTTTATTCAGCCTATTGATATTTCTCGCGATACACGCTATTGACATCACATGAATGCCCATTGCAAACACACACATACTTTATTTTGTACATACAGGTCCAATGTCAGTTGGAAAAGATGTGTTACTGTAAGTTCACAAAAATTACTGAAATTTAAAATTGCATATGCCCATAATTACATTATAGTTAATTCACACGACTGAAAACTTTAGCAGAGCAGCAATTATTAACATTTTTCCTGGCCCAGGTGAAAATTCCCCGACATTTCCCTGAATTTTCCCTGTCACGTGAAATTCCCTTACTTTTCCCTGTTTTCCCTGCGGGTGAACATCCTATCTATTAAAATTAATTAATATAATTGTCCGAGCTGCCTGCAAGAAGTCACCCTAATGAACTTCACACTCGGCAATAAAGTCGCACAATGTTCCAACAATTTTTGGCAACGAAGGGAAGGCAAGTCTATGCTTCTGAAAGATGCTGTCTATCACGTTCAATTAATATTTTGTTTAAAAATCGTGTCGACTTTTCCGCCAGACACGATTAAACAAACTCTACGGGAAAAAAACTACCTTTAAACGCAAAAGAAAACATCTTTGCAAACACTAGTTACTCAAAATCTACTGTGCAACAAATACGACAGTGATGTTAGGTGCAACTATTTTGAGCAACGGACAATCTTGATCAAACTTCTGCAATCCAATTACCGTCGCGTACTCCCGACTGCCGTAACCTTGTTAGAGGTCCAACTCAGCGGTGCACTCTACCGCTCCGTGATGCAGCGCGTCTCGACAGGATAACCTTGCATCATTAACATGAGATCACATGATTAGTTATACTTAATACTTCATATCCTCTACCGCTTCCCCTCTTGCCAGACGTGTACAGGGAGGAAGCAGGATCACACCTGACTGCCCGGACGCACGACACTGTCAGCTGAACTGCACAGACTGTCTCCCAGTGATACACAGAGGTGCGCTTAACGTATTGCACACCTGACTGCCGGACGCACGACACTGTCAGCTGATCTGCACAGACTGTCTCCCAGTGATACACAGAGGTGCGCTTAACGTATTGCACACCTAGTTAGACATTTTCATAAACAACCAGATTAAAAACTACTGTTGCATTAAATCTTAAGTAATGGGACTGAACAATATTTCAATCAATGCAATATCCTATAAAAGATAAAAAGTGATAATTTTATTATTATTTATACAGGAATTTTGCCGGGACAAATGAAAACTAATGGTGAATACCATTTTTTAGGTACATTTCGAGTCCACTGTATTAGGATTACAAACAGGATGTTTGTGTGTTTTATAAATAATGTGTTCCAAAACAGTAATAGTAATGGCTTTAGAATGTTTGGAATGTTCATAACCCAAAAAAAACCCTTTCAACTGTTTTGTAGTGTAAAAATAACATTTCCTTTTATAGAAAATACAAGTGTTACGTTAACTTTGCTGAAAATCTTTACCTACACAGTTTACTCGCATCTGTACGAACGACATATTTATTGAACTTTATCCTTTCGCCAAAGTTAAAGCTTTCTAAACTTTTATAATTTTACCAATACTTCTGTACAAGCAAAATTTTCCACTACTACATCAAAACAATATGCAATTTAGAGTGATAATTGCCTCGTAAGAAGAATCAAAAAGCAATGATGTCTCGTGAAAGATATTAAACTTAAGTCCCCTCCTCCCTTTTTTTTGTCTATTAAACAAACAAAACAGAGCCCCAGCTATAATACTGTACACTAGTACTGGATTGAAGTTACAGTAAACTCTCGGTTCCACGACCTTTCATGGTTCCCAGGAACAGGGTTGTTATTTCCCGAGGGTTGCTGTAGCCAACCTGCCATGGAGTGAAACAAAATTTACAAGGTGAGAAAAATGTGTGCAGTGGATTCACAGCATCTGCTTGCATTTTTCTTTACTGGTATAAAAGCTGTGGTGAAAAGATAAATGACTGAGCTGCCACAATGAAGATAATATTGTCGTCTTGATGGCAACGTGTGTTCATATATGCAGCTCTGAGGAATAATTTTAACTGGAACAAGTCTACCTTCAATGTTTTGTTTTGGGAACGAGTAGCTAGCGTCTCGGCAAACTTTCAACAAAATGTCTAGTACGACACAGCTTCTAAAGCTGATTTGCAACCTCGTTTTTATGTTAATTCTCACTGTAAATGTATTCATGTCTGTAGTTTTGACACATAATTTTAATCGAAACATGCCTACATATTAACATATTATTTTGTGAATGAATAAAGTCTTTATTTTCTAGAAAACTTAGTCAGGCACAGCTTTTAAAGCACATTCACAGCCTTGTTTGTATGCTAATTTTGACACAGATGTGTGCTCATGTTTGCTATTTTGACGGTTTCGTGGACTGTAACACACACCTCTATCAGATGGTTAGATGGAGGAAAATACACAAATGAGCTATGCATACGAGTCCACCATTTTGAGTTCCAACAACTGATTTTTCACTAAGGATGTTGTAGTTTCCCTGTTTACACTGGGTTACTGGACAGCACCACTGCACACTTTCGTTTAAATGACGTGATGGCCAAGCGCCAAACAATATAAAGTCCACTGGTCATATGCTACCAACAGAAATACATTAATTTTTATGTAATGTAACTTTAATGTATTATGGGGGAAAAGGATTCCTTCGAGAAACACATTTGTTCATCAAAGCATGTACTCAATAAAAGGAATTACGTGAATTGGTAACGTAATATTTTTTACATTTAACTAAGTATCTAAATATATAAATGCTAATTTCTAAATTTAAAAAAAACGCTAATTTTTTCAGCTTTTAGTAATGCGTGTTGCAGTCCTCGAGTACTTGTCTTCAGTAAAGATGCAAATATGAACAACGTTGTGGGGGAGAGGAAGCGAGAAGACTACTCACTTGCCGTGGCCAGCGAACGGGTGCGGTGGCAAGGACAGCTGGGCGTGCACGCGCCCGTCCGTGTGGGTGCGCCACAGGAAGACCTGTCTGCCCTTGCAGCCTGAAGCCAGCAGGGCCTCCCTGGGCTTGTCGGGGTCGAGGACGTTGTAGTCGACAGGGCACCACGCCAGTGCGCACACCTCGTCGTCGTGGCCGCGCATGCGGTGCACCACCTGCCCTCGCTCTGCGCACACACACACACACACTCTCCGCTGTTGTCGTTGCTGAACCGTCAACACCACTCAAACTTCAGTAACCTACTTAAGGACTGTTAGCATCAACCGAGCACTTTTGAAAACCACCTTCAGAAAACGTCGCTACCCCTGCTGTATATATATTTTAACAGGCACCTTGACCGGCATGCACCCAGTTAAGTTGGTAACAATGGGAAGGAAAAATAGTTCAATGTTTTTAACACTGAATTAAAAGTGGTGAGTAAACACGTGTGAATACTGAAATTATTTATTTTGATTTCTGTTTTATGTGCATACAAGTGGAAGAAGAATTAGCAAATTTGTAAAATATTTTCTGTTCTAATTACTTTGCAGTTTCTTTTAATAAACGTATGAATTAAGTGATCAGGGACTATTCATTTTGCATATGATGAAAGAATACACGATGTGCCTACGAGTAGATCTCGAGCAGACATACTTGGGAAGGTTAACAAAATAATAACTGAATAAAGTTTACGTTAAAACAAAATTAACTAATTAAAGTTGATAGTTAAAAAAACAACAAAAAATGTACCATTAAAATAAGGTCTAAAAAAAGTTTTCCATCGTTGTTCATTCAAAACATAAATAAAAAATCACAATTTAGAGTCCCAGAAAAAATTACCACAACTCTTTTACTGGATGCCGAATCAGATATGCCTACTTGTAAAAATAAGATATTAACAATCTTCTACAAAACAATTTGAAATAAAACTTCTAAAATAAACTCTTATAGCACAAGTTAGCACGAAATCTGACCAGCGCAGCAACTACAAAAACAATTTAAATGTGGACACCACAAGAGGGCCATCAACTGTGCAACTGTGCTTTATGCTTAGCGAGAGATTGTATCGATAGATCGTGACAGCTGCACTTTGCCTACCTCAATCACGTTGAGCGAGACTAAGGATGATCTTCGATTCAGTGCATAACGTCAGTGTATCGATCTGTATATCGTGGCAGAAAAAATTAACATTACAAAAAATTAATGATATCCATGCTGTGTACCTTGTAACCAATATGTATATGGAAAATTGTCGTTCAAAAATAACTTAAATTATTTAGCACATGTGTAAAAAACTGCACTGGATACAATTTACATTCAAACATTTTAATTTACTATTAACATTTAAAAATAGTTTCTGCAAATACACATTTTGGATTTTGCAGTTTATCC
This sequence comes from Clitarchus hookeri, assembly GCA_002778355.1. Classification (NCBI taxonomy): domain Eukaryota; kingdom Metazoa; phylum Arthropoda; class Insecta; order Phasmatodea; family Phasmatidae; genus Clitarchus; species Clitarchus hookeri. The sequence goes on from NQII01000733.1 coordinate 384,532, forward strand.
TGAATCAGAAAATTTCATACTTTCTGAGACAAGTTGGCTGTACATATAACGCCGAACCCCCTCGTAATGTAAACAGCTGACACAAACAGCATGGCTTCCACGTGTCAGAACAGCTGAGGCAGACGGATACATTAGCAGAGCCACAACACTGGCACTACTTTATTAGAACGGCCACAAAACTGCCTTCGTAAATGAAACATAGTATAGTCCACTTGCCATTGCCTACAATAAGCTTACAATAAGTGTAGTTTGAATGCTCACAGCAGGAATTGTTCTACAAAACAGACATCATAATTGTTGCGCCCAATGAAAGTTTAAGTGTATAACTTATGCCTGAGTTATTCATTTTTTTACCCCTACTAATATAAAGCTGTTAAGGAGAAACGATTAAGACTCGTGGAGGATATGTATAAATTAAAATATGCTATTCAGTTAGAGCCAGAGCTGAATTTTTTCTAACAAAAATATGTACAATACAGCATATGCAAATATTCATCCGAGATAAAGTTCATTGTAAGCTGGGTGGCGACAATTGGGAAAAATGTAAGTACCGTATTTTGGCCTGTATAGGCCGTATTAAAAGTTTTTGATGAAAAATTACGGATAATTAATATTTCAAGTATAGGACGCACTGAATTTTTGTATTCCTGTAAATATTGCCAGGCCACATCGTGCTAATACGAAGGCCAACCAGCGCAGCAACAGCAAACCCTGGTTTTTAAATAAAACCCAAGTTGGTTGGACTTAAAAAACTTATTTTTTTCAAACCCTGAACAGACTTCAAGGAAAAAACAAACCAAATGAAATTTTTGCATATTTTTAGGGATCGAAATTGTTTATTTTCAATTTTACAGATGTAACAATTTTATTAAGTAATTTTCTGAAACCGAGGCACCTCGTAAAATCTTTTGCATATAGGGGTTGGGGTGAGTCAATCGGCGTAATTTCCAATAACGATCCCTTTCAAATAATGACCCTTTTCCCAGAAACTGCAAAAAAATTGTAGCATCGAGAGTTGATAATACCAAGTAATATTTTCTTAACACAACTGCAAAGGAAGGTTTGTTGTAGCTTGTGATTTGTGAACAGGAATCCTTCCAGTTAAAAATAAGGAGGTGACTATCACTATTACACGACGTGCTTCACCCCTTTCTTACAACTGTGCAAGTCACTGGTTCACAAACACTGGTCGTACATTTCAGCAATGGAGAGTAGAGAGATCTGGATGGTTCTTAGCATCAGGGCCTTGAGAGCCAATGAGGGTGCAGCAAGGTGAGAACGTAACAGCACTGGAATGCAAAGGTAGGGGAAGCAGGAGATCCCCGAGAAAACCTGCCGATCAGCAGCATCGTCCAGTAATCCGGGAACAACCCTGCTGGGAATCAAACCCGGTTTGCCTTGGTGGGAGGCGAGTACTCTAGCCGTTGCACCACCATGGCTCCCGGAAGAAATGAAACGCAGGTACGTAGCGCAAGGATACCTTTACTGGAGAGTATGTTGACGAGGCCGCTCTGGGTGCCGACTGCTACGATGTCGGGCTGGTGGGGCGAGCAGGCCAGGCAACTGGCGTTCAGCTTGCGGAACGTCAGCTTGTGGACGGTGTTGGAGTGCATGTTCCAGAACACCACCAGCCCCTGCTTGTCCACCGACACCAACAGGTCGGGGTCGGCCCTCGACCAGTCCACTGCCACCAGTATATGTCCCTGCACAACCCGCTCACGTTGCAACACACACACACACACCCCTCGCTCATTCTTGACACACTTATACTGAACATTGCAAATAAGCTTGACTAACCTATTGCTGCCACCACCTGAAAAACAAATTTGTTAATACATGTAGAGTTGAGTAGAGAGTTAACACTGAGGTATCGAGAGACAATGAGGGTGAGTGAGGTTAGTATGGAGCAATGCCAGAATGGAAAGGCGGGGAAAACTGGAGTTCCTCGAGAAAACAAGCCGACTAGCGGCATCGTCTAGTACGATTCCCACATGCAAAAATCCAGGAATCTAACCCAGTACACCTAGGGTGGTCTGACCACTACACCACCATGGCTCCTTGGTTAATACAATAGTGTTGTTCACATATTACTTTAACCAATAAAGTTAAAAGTATGTGCAAAAGAACAAAAATTTCCTTCAACTATTCCAGCACACAAAGAACAGTTTTTGAGTCAGCTTGCATTATTCGCATGATTTGTGCACCTAGTGTTGGTGTATATATGGGTGAACTGTGTTTTACTGTCCCTGAACTACAAAATTGTTTGAATGGAACAGAAGTCCCACCACAAAAGGGAATTGGTTGAAGCTGCCACAGATGGCAGCCCTGCATCGAGATGAAAATAAGGTGTTTCCAAGATGGCAGTAGTGAAAGAACTCAGTGACAAACTCTCTAAATCTTTGAACCTTATGTGGTCCTCCGGAACTTTTAGATATTTGTTTGGGTGAACAAGCAACTAGCGATTGTCTATTCCAATAACCATTATTGGTACATCGGCCGATATTACCATAAATTGTAAATATCTGTGTTGCAGAAGTAAACACAAAGAACATTGGGTAACAGCACATTGAAAATTGGATGATAATTCAGGAGATCACCTGTTTAAGTTCTGTTCTTTGTAATAAAAGTAAAGAAGTTGATTTGTGCAGATTACTGCGACTGAAAAGAAATACCTGTAATTTAAGATGAATTGACGCAATGCAAAATCTCAATGCCAACTGTCTATGTTTACGGCCTAAATAGAATATGAACCCTTATCTCCAATCACAAAAACACAAGACTGTTGATGCATTATCATCACTTATTTGACTCAAGTTATAAAACGTACAAAAAGTACATTTTTTGTACATTATTCAATGGGCCGGCAGTTAGAAAGTGAATTGTACATGTAAACAAACATGGCTGGTGACCAGAATATCAACTTAATTTTTTCTCATGCAAGATCGTAATCATTGCTTATCTTGCAGAATCTATTGTTGCTATTGTGTGAATTTGATTCAGCGTGTTAGTAAAATTTGTGTTTTGTGTCGTGAGAAATAATAATGAAGGCATAAATAAATCTCTCATGACTATTCGCAGACATCTTCCATTACATTTATGACTGTGTGGCGCTGTGTATCGGAAAAATAAAATCACACGTTATTTACAGGCAAGAAGTGATGTTTTTGCCTGTATTTCATTTTTAAACTAATTACTTTAGACGAGTAATGTATTACAGAGCCGTCTAATATGTTACATTCTTCAAACAGTGTAACTGATCAAAGTGTTTTTCAATAAAATGAAGCCTCATCTATAATTAAAATCACCAAAGTTATGTAGGTACCTAAAAATTCTGCAATTTGTCTCTCGTTTTGTTCTTATGCACTACAATTCTTTAGTCGTGACTCTCTCCCTTCCAGGTATTCATTATCTCCGCTTCTCCTTCTTGGCTCTTGCCGCCCCTCTGTAGTCTTTATCTGTTATTTTATTTTATTTTTGCAGAAGTTTTTGTGAAATGGTATATGAACTGTGAAATTCTAAACTACTACTTTGGCTTTGCAAGGTGTCATGTTACAACATGATGCATGTGCAGATGGTTTAAGAAAGATAGTAGTAACAGGATGCTTGTTGTCAAGGCCACCCCTTCCCCTGCCTAGCAGTGTTCAAGCTGTGAATACGATGACTCATGACTCCCAACTCATTTTTAGAAGGAATCAGACTGACTGGCTCTTTTCCTCTTAGCCTTCTCGGTCTTCCAACTTGTTTCCAGCTTTTGAATCATTGACTCGCAAAGAATCTATTCTTTTCATAGCGAACGAATAGCATGTTTTTGTTCACTCAATGATTAGGTCATTTTGAAATAATCGTTCATGAACGACCCATCACTAATGTGCTGATTACCAATCCATAAATTTTAATTACTGCACATATAACTCTGAGTGTTGCAAATGTAATATGTACTACAACGCAGTGAGCTTTACGACTACTGATGGTGACCAAAATTCAACAGTTAAATAGCTTATCTCAATATTACATTGCCTCCATACTTTAAAGACATTAGATTAATTTACACCCCTTTGTCACTAAATAATGTGCAAGCACAATGCCTAGCCATGGCGTTCATGGCAGTCACAAGTAGATTCTCATGGAAAAATCAGAGGATGCTGTCATAAATGATTAATTATTGAAGGTCGTAAAGAAACTAATTTTAAAGACCTTCCAAATTCCATCACATCATTTGCAATTACTGTACTTCAGACAACATGTCACTGCTATTTTTACTGCTATTACAGTGTGACTGTACCTGTAGCAGACTATAGAAATTTTTGGAAAAACAATGGTATTTAGCGGAAAAAAAACCATGTCTTTTAAAATTCATATCAAGTTAAACAACAGACTCTAAAACTCTAATTTAGTATCCTTTCCTCGTACTATTAACATGTAATGTAAGTGTGAGAAATGGTGACATCTGCATGCAATACAATAAATGGTTTACCACTGCACATGGAGTAGACTTTACAAACGCTACTGCAGAAACCTACCACGTGCACGGTCTGCTCCAGAATGAGGCCATGCGAGTGCACGTCCCACAGCTTGATGACCGAGTCCTCTGCAGAAGACACCACGGTGTCCGGGAAGTTCCCCCGATCAGCAGACGCTGTGGAGAGAAGCACCATCGTAACTCGGTCCTTGTGTGCGCTGCTGACGATCGACACGGTGACGCTGTTGCTCAGCGACATGTCGGGCTTGTGGCTGCAAACTATCACGTTGCTCCTCGACCCGTACGCTATCGTGCCTTGCCTGTTGCACGACAGCACCCTCGGCAGAAACCAGTTTGGACATGGCGGGAACACAGTTTCGCTCATTCCGATCACCTGCACAACATAACAGAGCGTGCAACCATCACTTTACTGTGACGTCACACCGCGAGCACGCAGCTTGAACCGCAGAAGCAGTGATGCGAGGGACACTCTTGTGCCACCACAACCCACTAACACTAGGCAAGTCTGACCAACCGCAGTCATCATCACACTGACAAACCAGCACACACATCAGCACTGCTAGCCAACAAATTATATGGAAACTTACAGAAACAACTCATCCTATATTTATTTTGCTACATGAAAAGTCAGCTTTTAAACAAATCCTAAACTGCTATAAACATTTAAAATTAAATTTCAACACCTTCCTTTCTTCAAACTAGAGCTGTGCCGATTCAAATCGGGCTTCTGTCCAATTTGCTGATGTTGACTGAATCAGAGCGTCTACCAACGTGTGAACTATAGATAATTTTCCGCTGATTTGAAAGAAGTAAAATATAGCAGGGTAGTTCCAAGTTATTCTTCAGTAGGAACAGAGAAGACTTGCCTTTGTGAATATTGAAACCATTCCCACGTAAGGAAGCTCTTTCACCAGTGCACTGTACCATGAAATGTTATGGCAAAGGCTATGAATATTGAGGTGTTTATGCGATAAAACAAGCAAAATTTATGCCAAGTATATTTATTTTGGGTTGCTGAATCGTATTTAATGCGAGAAAGCCTCTGGAAACCAAAGCTTTTTACAAAACGTTAACCACAGGGTATGTTTATGCTGACGCACTAAGGTTGGTTATACATACAGCTATAAACCATAGTAAGCAAGCAGTTTTAAATCAAAGTATTGTGAGGAAATACAAATGTTTATTTGAAATTCTTTCCATGTGAATTGTGAGGTGTGTGTGTGTGTGTGTTCTTCTGAATCACACTGAAGAAACGTGACGTGAAGTATGTCTATGTGGCGTTAAATGCTATGATTATATCGCCAAGAACACACACTTCATAAAAACACACAAAAGAGAGAAAAACAAACATTTAAACACATTTATTACGAAAGCACAAGGAAATATTAGTGTGAGGAAAAAAACTGTTGCTGCCCTTAATGAAGTGATCCATCTTGTACAACACGTAATTATTGGCGAAAGTTCTCTCCATTAAAATAAAATCATTTGATATGGACGCAGTAAAAACAAAATTAAATGTTCTTTAGCCCAAGATGGCAAGAGTGAAACACAAAATTTCTAATTTAAAATTATACCCAACTTCACAACGGGTTGCAGTTTTAACTTTGTGTTTGATGGCTGTAATCCTATGTAAATGATGGTCAATTGTAGTCCCCTCGCACTGAACAATACTGTTCCAAGCATGGCCAAACATTACACACCAAGCCAGAGTGCCAGCACCAGCAGGAGAGTATAACCCTCAAAACAGTGATTCAAGACACAGAGTACAATGCACTTTAAGATGTGGGAAGCTTGGAATTTGGCGTAAAATGAATAAGAGGTTGTGCGAGTGCCGATGTGCTATCGCATGTCGACACACATCCACCCCTTGTGATCCAACAATTTATGAAGTTCCACGACGCTAGGTTATGCCTCTCTGTATATAGAGCAGTAAAGCCACCCAATCAACATAAATTGTACATAACTGTTATGCATTTTAACACCTAGAATTTCCCTGATCTTCATAGCCCTCTCCACTATCGCATTACGTAGTCTGTACTGCAAATATTGTGATGGCCCCATTAGATTTCAGTATAGTATGAAGCAGGTTAATTAGCATGCCCTCTACGCTAGCCATTAGTTGTGCTTTGAAAAGCACAGTGGCGTAGATTTTACATGAATTATCTTTTCTGGAGCCATTTGTGGGCATATTATACATTTTGTGTGCCTTCCTATTTTTCCCTGTTTTAACTTTTACCCCACAATGATCTTTGTAGCACACTGCACCATCACAATTCATAGTATGCAGTGAAAATAAAACAATTAATTTATGAGACTATGATTCACCACGATTGGTACTGTTGGTACATATCTTTTTCTAGAATATTTTTCAATCTTTTGGAAAAACCTATATTCATCATAATTAGGTCGTTGTGGAGTGATGGCCGCCACGTAGGACGTAAGGTTGTATTGTTCCGAGTATTTTTGCAGTTTGTTAAGACATATATAAATAGCTTATTTTATAGTATACAAAATATTTCTTTAAGTGGTTGTGGGCTTTATTTCATTGTTCTAGATAGTTACGGTAGACTATAGCCATAGGGTGACGTATTGTTTATCGTGTGCACGTGGCTGGTGTTGTTCGCATAGGGCGTAAGTGCTCGTGTTATATTGAATGTTACTAGAATATATAGGTTTCTTTATAAGTGAGGTTAGCTTATACGTTAGGTGTATAATACTGGTAGCACAGTANAAAAAAATGGTAAGGAGGTGCAAGTGCAGGGGATGTGGGAAGGTGTGGAGGAGGGATGATAGTGGATTACAGTGTGATGGCTGGTATCATGCAGATTGTGTAGGTATCAGAGAGGGGGACTGGGCTCACTACGGCAGCAGGATTGTGTCGGGGGAAAGGCATTAGTGGCGGTGGCAGGAAACAAACTAACAGTAGAAAAGGAAAGTCAAATAGGCGGGAATGTAGGAACTGGATTTGGGAAATGCTGATGGGGAACCTTGAAGAGGCCGTGCCAGTGACAAGGATGGAAGTGGCTACGGAGGAGATTGTAGAGTTGATGATTAGGGAAGAGAGGGAAATGACTCACAGGATTGGGAGGGTGGAGGAAAAGGTCCGGAATGAGATGGGTAAGTGCAGTTTAGCAATAAGGGTAGAGAAGTTAGAGGAAGAGTTGGGAGGCATAAAGGGTGAGTTAGGCAAAATGCAAGCTGGTCTACAGAAGGAACTGCAGAAGAAGAGGAGAAGGGGAGAAGAGATTGAAGTAACATTGAGGAGGTGAAGACAGTAGAAAGGGAAAAGGCGTTAGGTAACACTAGGAAGCAAATAAGGATAGAGGAGCGGGAAGTAGTAGCAAGGGATAAGGCGATATTAAACAGCAGGAAGCAAACAAGGACAGATGAGCGGGGAACAATATGTAGGGAACAGGCAGTGGTGGAAGGCAGGAAGCAGTGTGTTGAGGCTTGTAGGAGAGGGATTAGCAAAGGCCAGCAAGTAGAGAGAATGGGACAGTTCATGGCCGGAGGGGAAGAAAGAGGGCTGGTAAAAGGGAAGGAAACAAGGGTGGTGCAGGAGAAGGCTGGTGGCAGGGATCAGGGAAGAGGGGAAGTAGACAAGGGGAGGCAGGGGGATGGAAGGGACACAAAGCAGGAAAGGGTTGTAGGAAATGATTCAGAGGTGGTTTTCCTAGGCAGCTCAATCGTAAAGGGGGTGGAGTTGAGGGAGATCAGGAAAGGAAATACTTATAAAGCCGCTTTTGGTGGTGCAAAAATCAAGGACTTTCGGAGGAAAGAGTCAATAGTATTAGAGTTGCCAAGGTGGTTTTAATTCATATGGGGGAAAATGACCTGGCTCGATAGGTGGGGCAAGAGGTAGAGAGGGACCTCAGGGGGTTAGTAAGTAAAGTACAGGAGAAGTTCCGAAGAGCTACGACGGTAGTTAGCGGCAAACTGGTTAGAAAGGAAATAACGTACAG